>JAHHUM010000947.1:0-386908 GCA_036173005.1 Crenichthys baileyi
GTGGGGTGGGAGGGATGGGATAAAGGGAGAAAGGGGACGGGGGAACGAATGAGGCAGGATTCTGGCCGGGTGAGCAGCTCTGAGACTAATTAAGGTGAGGGCAGTGGAAAATGGGGAAATGATGAAAAAAAGGTTTTCCCTCCCCCATTTCCTCCTCACCCCCCCAACCCTCCCCCCCCAAACCAGTTAAATTTTAAATTTTGCAATAGAAAAAAATCACGAGAGAAGCAAAAATTTTTTCGGGCAAAAATTTGTTGGAAGTTTAATTGACTTACAGTGTTTTTTCTTGGGCCTCCAAGGATTTTTGTTTTTTTGGACTTTTGAAGGACAAACCCGGCCTTAAAGGTCAAAAAAAACCTTTGAAGAAAACAAATCTAATTCTTTGTCTGTTTTTGTGCATTTTTCGTAGAGCAGGCGCCAGCAACCTTTACAATCCAAACAGTTACTTTTTACCTCGCTTCTACCAAATAAAATTTGGTCACAGCCACAAAACCATTATGAGCCTTTGAAGATACATTGTTCAGTTTTGTATATACATTCTGTATAGGATTTGTACGTTTTTTGGTTACATTTATATGAAATACAGAAAAAAGCACATGCTTCATGTGATTTTACAAAACAAAAATGTTTGTTGTACCATTAGTGTCAATATGTTGGGATATTCTCTCCAGATATGTCTTGAAAAGACACAGAGAAACTTGTAAAACTAGATTTTTTTTTAAATCCGATTTTTAAAAGAAATTTTTTTGGAAAAACCCCTTTTAAGGGAAAGGAGCCCCCGGTTGAAGACCCGTCACCCCAGAAGGTTTTCATAAGGTTCCCTTTTTAAAGCTTTTTAAAAATATATCTGCTGTACCTTGCAAAAGTATTTATTCCTCTTTAATAAAATGTGCAAGTTTTGTCACATTACAACCTAAAACCTCTATGTATTTTAAAAGAAAGTAGTGCATAAATGGGGAGTCAAAGAAAAATGCATGTTTCTTTTCTGAATTTTGTTTGCCAACAAACATCTGGCAAAATGTTAAAAAGTTATTCGGGTATGAATATTTTTGCAAGGCACTTAAACCCTTTAATCTGCAAACAGAAGTCACCGAATGTAAAGGCAGTCTTCTTATAGCATCAAAATCTGTTCTTAATGAGCACTTTGCATGGCTATAAGCACATGGAAAGCAGGTAAACATGACTTCAACATCCCTACAGGCTCCCTGTCTTTTTTAGAATAACATTAATTAATCCATCCTACTTATGTAAGGGTTGGTATCCCCTGAATGGGTCTAATAAAGGACTGTAAATCTCAGCATGGCCTTCTCTGTCTGGTCAGATGAACTAGGACTTCAAAATGTCTTCATATACCTCAAAGCTGATTTTTGTTGATTTTTGGAAGTTTTTCCCTCATCTTTGAAAGTATTGCATTTTGTATTGGTTTTGATAGGTGCTGTTAAGAGAAAGTAATTTACTGCTACTATGCTTATACGTTGTATACTGTATGTACATAATGTGTGTATATGAATCTGCAACCAATGCCCACAGAGCTGCTATCTTTTTTCCCACAAGACTGATTTCTAAGCCCAGAGCTTCTTGTTCCTGAGTTGGATGACTGACTGAAGAGATGATTTCTAAGTATCAATTGAATGTCTTTAAAATTCCCTAACCCTGAGCTGTGGTTGCAGGACCTTCTCATAGCCTTCGCATTAAAAGTCTTTGCTGTCTTTGTAGCATTGTGTGACCTGAAGGAAGAAAAACTTGCAACCATTTGGTTTCTTTCTTCTGCTGAAAACCTTTCAACCTTTCTGGGCATTTTTTTAAATTGATCATCTGATCTGTTGTTGGCAGCTTTATTATGTTTTTAATGTTTTTTAGACCACCTTTGTGTCCTTTTTTTTATAATTTTAAAGAACGTATTTCACACAAAACAGTTTCAGAGACTTTTGAAACAATGTCTCATTCATAGGGCTGATTTCAAAGATAGAACTTCTTCCCCTGTTTTAAATTGTAGAAATCATTACTTCAAGAAATTTGTTAGCTTTACTGTATTACATTTTGTTTTGATTCATATATATCAATTACACATTTTATTTTGAATGTATGCCTTCTAATTTCTTAATTCATTCTTAAATGCTCATTCAAAGACAAATAAAACACTTAAATTCTTCATCTTATTAGTTAAAGTCTGCCAAATTTAACTGGCTCTATATAGAGGAAGTAAACTAATGTTTGCTGTAGAGCATCCGTGATCACTGATGTGATTTTCCTCACACATTCTCACTTCTCCACCTGCTTCTTTCTCGCTCTTCAGGCCATCTTTTGAGGGCCAACAAGGAAACTGCTGCAACTTAACATGAAGCCTCCTGTTCAATCCCCAACAACACTGTTCCTGTCTCCCAGCGGCAATACATCTCTTTCTAAATGTTTGCTTCCGCCCACATGAATCCAGCATCTGCTGCTCGCTGTGTTTTGTTGTCTTGTAGGAAATTAGCATACAGTTTGCAGAACCAGAGTCACATCCCCTCTGTGCCTGTCACTGCCTGACTAGAACTATAAGGCTAAGACGTCTTCTTAAATGCCACCAAATGTCTTTCGTCACGCAAGCTTTGAGTGGTTTAATTTTGTTGACAGAGACTTGGATCCATGCCTGAACAATCAAAAGGCAGCAACATGACAAACTTACACTATAAAGTTAAAATAATTCAGAATCCATTTTCCAGGTTTCTGCTTAAAATGTATGTCTTTAAAGAGGCCAAATCTCTATCACAGCGGAAAGCAGTTTGTGTTTTTCCCCCCATGTGTTGTTCTTGTTTTCTTTGAGTTTGGATTTTTCTCTCTTGTTATGAAAAGTAAACAAGGCTGGGAATTTATAAGCTGAAGCCGCCACCACCTTCCTTTATGATACATCTTGACTGTCAGGATACAACATAAAGCAGCGGAGGAAAAGGAGGTACTGGGTAGATTAACAATACATGTAGAGAAAATATTACGCAGCAGGCAGCATTTAGTCACATGGCTGGATCAGCTTTAAAAGAAAGTCTATGATGGGTTGGTCAATTTTTGTTACTGCTATTTTGGAATTTACACAATCTATATGGCTAGGCTGTACCGAGGCATAATTTTGCAGCTAAAAAGTTGCAAAAGTTTTTTAGAAATCTGGAGTCTAAGAAAAGAGGTGTCATTATCAGGGTTTGAATCCTAGCCTATAGTCATCCTTCATGGAGTTTGCATGTTCTCCTTGTGCATGGGTGGATTTTTACCAGATATTAGTCTCACAGTCCAAAAGCATGACTGTTAGGGTTATTGGTTACTCTAAATAGGTCTTAGGAATGAGTGTGTGTGCATGATTCTTGTCTGGGTTGCCTGGTGATGGAGTGCCGACCTGTCCAGGCTTTCTCCGCCTTTTGCCAAATGACCATTAGAATAAGACACCAATCCCTTTCCAGCATCCTTGCAGGATAAGTAGGTACAAACTATGGATAAATTTAAGAACACAAAAACACATCTGTAGATGTCTAAATGTGTCAGACAGGTGGTTGGGGTCATTAAAATAGGCAAACAAAACCTGAATTTCATTGTTTTTGTTAAAGCTAAATTTGGACTGCATCTATGTGCTAAAAAAGAGAAATTTTCGTACATATTTTTCAAGGCTAAATAAAGGACTAGCCAACCAGCATGTCTGTCCCAGTTGAAGAAAAGCATCCTCACAACATGATGCTGCCACCACCATACATCAGTGTGAGGATGGTGTGTTCAAGCTGATGTTCTGTGCAGTGTTCTCTATACTCATTGCGTTTTTACGGAGCCCGCGAAGGGACATGAGGGAATTTTTTTTCTTCTGCGTCCCCACGCAATACTTTTGCGTTCGCTCACAATACTTTTGCGTTCGCTCGCAAAAGTTGTTAATCACCTTGAGAAAGCTGTGCATTTTGGAACAGCAGCAACTTTGACAAACTGCTCACAAAACAAACAGCACTGATATGGCATTGCTATAGTTTATTTGTCATATGCAGGTTAACGGTTAAGAACCGTTCAAATCACTATAAAAACAAAAGTGGTGTGCAAAAAAAGTACGCATCATCCAGCAGTAATAAGCAAATAAAGTGTCACAGATGTGGTTTCGTGCACTATTATTGTCCAGAGTTCAGTAGTTTGACAGCATGTGGATAATAACTGTCTTTAAGTCTGATTGAAGATTTTTATTTAAGGCCGATTTCAAAATAAAACTCAATAAATCTCAAAAACGGGTGTAGTGTTTGTTCCAGTTTTGCAATTATCTGGTTTGGAAACTATCCCAGAAAGTATTGCGAGATAACACAAAAGTATTGCGAGCGAACGCAAAAGTATTGTGTGGGGACGCAAAAGTATTGCAAGCGAACGCAAAAGTATTGCGTGGGGACACAAAAGTATTGCGCGGGGACGCAAAAGTATTGCGAGAGAAAGCAAAAGTATTGCGTGGGGACGCATAAGAAAAAAAATTCCCCCATGTCCCCTCGCGGGCTCCGTACGTTTTGCATATAGACCAGAAAGTAAAATTTTGGTGTAATTTGACAACCTTCAAGTTCTTGCTGTGTTGCCTAAATTGCTCTTGGCAAACTTTAAACTCACGTTGATACAGTTGCTCCAAATTCCAAAAACATTAGAAAACAGTTGTTTTAATGCTATCAAATATTGTTGAAGTGAGCGTACCCCTGTCAACCAAAGTCCTATGTACCCTGCATATTGAAAACAGTCTATTGCAATACACTGTGGACTCCTGGAGGCCAGGAGCATAATAGATCTATTATGGTGGTAAACTGACAAGAGAGATAAGATCCTGCATTGTGTTGAAGAGGTGACCTACATAATGGGGACAAATGGAAACCTTTAACCTTTAATGGACGCTCTTGTCATAAAGTTGTTGTTTTGAGTTGGAGGTGCAGGACCAGAGCACAAGCAGGAGGACGGGAGTCGCATGGTGAGTTGAAGAATATTTTAATAATAACTGACGGAAAACACAGAACTCAGGCAGGGTACAGGCAGGAACACAGTGACATACAGAGAACAATCCAACGGAGAACAATGAAAACCAGAAGGTATAAATACTAGGGTAAGGATCAGAATGGACCAATGAACAAAGCAGTTAATCAGAAGGAACAAAGAGCAGCTAGTAGAAGATAAATGACAACTGAAGGAGGAAGGTTAATTAACGCAGATGATCAGGGCATCCAACGGTGCAACAAAGCATCTAAATGGACCGAAATAAGTACAATGGAACCAACTAAAGAACATTAACAGGGGGAAACCTACAAGGAAATACAAACTAAAACATCTAACCTAGGAAACCAGGACAGTAACGAAAACCTAAACACCAGAATAAATCTAATATTCCTGAATGAACTGAAGTAAAGCAAGTCAAGAACATGGCAGAACTCAAAACCCCAAACACAGACAGAATATGACAGTTTTTGTACATCATGGAGCACAATAATCAGACCACGGTTAATATATATAGTGTTATAAAGAACATAAGTCTGAAATTTAAAGCCATGCTTGTATTGATCTGTTTTATTAGGCTTAAAACAGATCAATGTGTTAGGATTGCGAGATAGAACCCCAGAATGCAGATAAGCAGGCAGCGTGATGGTAGGTGACAAAAAGATTTAATAACAAAAAACTCACTCAAAGGAAGAGGCAGGAACAAAACAACAAACAGGCAGGCAAGACAGGCATGGCATGATCCAAACAAGACATGAACTGAACAACTAGACATGAGCATGATCTGAGAAATGTATCCGCGACGAACAACTGAGCAGGAGGTCGTCCCCAGCAGGCACAGAGTTCAGGCGGGCGACCAGGAGGTCGTCCCCAGCAGGCACAGAGTACGGGCGGGCGACCAGGAAGTCATCCCCAGCAGGCACAAAGTTCGGGCGGGCGACCAGGAGGTCTTCCCCAGCAGGCACAGAGATCGGGCGGGCGACCAGGAGGTCGTCCCCAGCAGGCACAGAGTTCGGGCGGGCGACCAGGAGGTCGTCCCCAGCAGGCACAGAGTTCGGGCGGGCGACTAGGAGGTCGTCCTCAGCAGGCACAGAGTTCGAGCGGGCGACCAGGAGGTCGTCCCAGGCAGGCACAGAGTTTGGGTGGGCGACCAGAAGGTCGTCCCCAGCAGGCACAGAGTTCGGGCGGGCGACCAGAAGGTCGTCCCCAGCAGGCACAGAGTTCAGGCGGGCGCCAGTAAGCCAGGGCCTCATAGACAGGCTGTGAGCCAGGGGAACCCTCGGAGGCTGAAGCAGAGCCTGGCGAACCTTCAGAGGCCAAAGTGGCGCCTGGCAAACCCTCATCTCTGGGTTCAGAGGCCAGAATGAGGACAAACTGTTTCTTGAACCCCTCAGGAACAGGGTCCAATGGCGCTTCCTCCTCGAACCCCTCGTCTCTGGGTTCAGAGGCCAGAACGAGGACAAACTGTTCCTTGAACCCCTCAGGAACAGGGTCCGGCGGCGCTTCCTCTTTAAACCCCTCGTCGCAGGGTTCTGAAGCCAGAACGAGGACAAGTTGCTCCTTGAACCCCTCATATCTGGGTTCAGAGGCCAGAATGAGGACAAACTGTTCCTTAAACCCCTCAGGAACAGGGTCCGGTGGCGCTTCCTCCTCGAACCCCTCGTCACAGGGTTCTGAAGCCAGAACGCGGACAAGTTGCTCCTTGAACCCCTCAGAGAAAGGATCCCGGTGGCGCTTCCTCCTCGAACCCCTCGTCGCAGGGTTCAGAAGCCAAAACGAGGACCAGTTTCTCACTTAACCCCTGGAAGGCCTGCAGACCAAGAGCAGGAGCTGAGGCGTCGGTGGGACCCTCAGTGACGTGGGCAGGAGCTGAGGCGTCGCCGAGACCCTCAGTGGCGTGAGCAGAGGCGTCACCGAGACCTTCAGTGGCGTGCGCAGGAGCTGAGGCATCACAGAGACCCTCAGTGGCGTGAGCAGGAGCTGAGGCGTCGCCGAGACCCTCAGTGGCATTAGCAGAGGCATTGCCAAGACCCTCCGTGGCATGAGTAGTGGCGTCGCCGAGACCCTCAGTGGCGCGAGCAGGAGCTGAGGCGTCGCCGAGACCCTCAGTGACGTGAGCAGGAGCTGAGGCGTCGCCGAGACCCTCAGTGGCGCGAGCAGGAGCTGAGGTGTCGCCGATACACTCAGTGGCGTGAGCAGAGGGGTCGCGGAGACCCTCAGTGGCGTGAGCAGAGGCGTCCCCGAGACCCTCCGTGGCATGAGCAGAGGCGTTGCCGAGATCCTCCGTGGCATGAGTAGAGGCGTCGCCGAGACCCTCAGTGGCGTGAGCAGGAGCTGAGGCGTCGCCGAGACCCTCAGTGACGCGAGCAGGAGCTTAGGCGTCGCCGAGACCCTCAGTGACGCGAGCAGGAGCTGAGGCGTCGCCGAGACCCTCAGTGGCGCGAGCAGGAGCTGAGGTGTCGCCAAGACCCTCAGTGGCGTGAGCAGAGGGGGTCGCCGAGACCCTTAGTGGCGTGAGCAGAGGCGTCGCCGAGACCCTCAGTGACTTGAGCAGGAGCTGAGGCATCGCCGAGACCCTCAGTGGCATGAGCAGGAGCTGAGGCATCACCGAGACCCTCAGGGGCGTGAGCAGGAGCTGAGGCATCGCCGAGACCCTCAGTGGCGTGATAAGGAGCTGAGGCGTCGCCGAGACCCTCAGTAGCGTGAGCAGGAGCTGAGGCGTCGCCGAGACCCTCAGTGGCGTGAGCAGAAGCTGAGCCGTCGCCGAGACCCTCAGGGGCGTGAGCAGGAGCTGAGGCATCGCCGAGACCCTCAGTGGCGTGATAAGGAGCTGAGGCGTCGCCGAGACCCTCAGTAGCGTGAGCAGGAGCTGAGGCCGTCGCCGAGACCCTCAGTGGCTGTGAGCAGAAGCTGAGCCGTCGCCGAGACCCTCAGTGGCATGAGCAGGAGCTGAGGCATCGCCGAGACCCTGTTACGACGTCCTCTGCGAACGTGTGGAGGAGTTTGAGGCAGACTTGGGGTCAGGCGTCATCCCAGCTGTGGTGAGTCAGGCTGTGCGTCAGGCCTGAGTTTCGTGAGCACCCCCAGAGGAAACCAAGGAGGTGCTCAGGACCTGGTCGTGGAGGCACCCTGCCCTCGGGCCCCTCCGGAACATGGCGAGGAAGTGGAGGCAGCCCGCCCTCGGGCTCCTCCGGAACACGACGAGGAAGTGGAGGCAGCCCGCCCACGGGCCCCTCCGGAAACTCTGCAGCAGGCTGTAGACCTGGCGTGGACTGTTCTGCAGCAGCAGCAGCAGTTTGGAGACATGATGTGGGCTGAGCTGCAGCAGCTCTCTGGAGACATGACGTGGACTGAGCTGAGGCGTCGCCGAGACCCTCAGTGGCGTGAGCAGAAGCTGAGCCGTCGCCGAGACCCTCAGTGGCATGAGCAGGAGCTGAGGCATCGCCGAGACCCTGTTACGACGTCCTCTGCGACGTGTGGAGGAGTTTGAGGCAGACTTGGGGTCAGGCGTCATCCCAGGCTGTGGTGAGTCAGGCTGTGCGTCAGGCCTGAGTTTCGTGAGCACCCCCCAGAGGAAACCAAGGAGGTGCTCAGGACCTGGTCGTGGAGGCACCCTGCCCTCGGGCCCCTCCGGAACATGGCGAGGAAGTGGAGGCAGCCCGCCCTCGGGCTCCTCCGGAACACGACGAGGAAGTGGAGGCAGCCCGCCCACGGGCCCCTCCGGAAACTCTGCAGCAGGCTGTAGACCTGGCGTGGACTGTTCTGCAGCAGCAGCAGCAGTTTGGAGACATGATGTGGGCTGAGCTGCAGCAGCTCTCTGGAGACATGACGTGGACTGAGCTGAGGCGTCGCCGAGACCCTCAGTGGCGCGAGCAGGAGCTGAGGTATCGCCAAGACCCTCAGTGGCGTGAGCAGAGGGGTCGCCGAGACCCTTAGTGGCGTGAGCAGAGGCGTCGCCGAGACCCTCAGTGACTTGAGCAGGAGCTGAGGCATCGCCGAGACCCTCAGTGGCATGAGCAGGAGCTGAGGCATCACCGAGACCCTCAGGGGCGTGAGCAGGAGCTGAGGCATCGCCGAGACCCTCAGTGGCGTGATAAGGAGCTGAGGCGTCGCCGAGACCCTCAGTAGCGTGAGCAGGAGCTGAGGCGTCGCCGAGACCCTCAGTGGCGTGAGCAGAAGCTGAGCCGTCGCCGAGACCCTCAGGGGCGTGAGCAGGAGCTGAGGCATCGCCGAGACCCTCAGTGGCGTGATAAGGAGCTGAGGCGTCGCCGAGACCCTCAGTAGCGTGAGCAGGAGCTGAGGCGTCGCCGAGACCCTCAGTGGCGTGAGCAGAAGCTGAGCCGTCGCCGAGACCCTCAGTGGCATGAGCAGGAGCTGAGGCATCGCCGAGACCCTGTTACGACGTCCTCTGCGACGTGTGGAGGAGTTTGAGGCAGACTTGGGGTCAGGCGTCATCCCAGGCTGTGGTGAGTCAGGCTGTGCGTCAGGCCTGAGTTTCGTGAGCACCCCCCAGAGGAAACCAAGGAGGTGCTCAGGACCTGGTCGTGGAGGCACCCTGCCCTCGGGCCCCTCCGGAACATGGCGAGGAAGTGGAGGCAGCCCGCCCTCGGGCTCCTCCGGAACACGACGAGGAAGTGGAGGCAGCCCGCCCACGGGCCCCTCCGGAAACTCTGCAGCAGGCTGTAGACCTGGCGTGGACTGTTCTGCAGCAGCAGCAGCAGTTTGGAGACATGATGTGGGCTGAGCTGCAGCAGCTCTCTGGAGACATGACGTGGACTGAGCTGAGGCGTCGCCGAGACCCTCAGTGGCGTGAGCAGAAGCTGAGCCGTCGCCGAGACCCTCAGTGGCATGAGCAGGAGCTGAGGCATCGCCGAGACCCTGTTACGACGTCCTCTGCGACGTGTGGAGGAGTTTGAGGCAGACTTGGGGTCAGGCGTCATCCCAGGCTGTGGTGAGTCAGGCTGTGCGTCAGGCCTGAGTTTCGTGAGCACCCCCCAGAGGAAACCAAGGAGGTGCTCAGGACCTGGTCGTGGAGGCACCCTGCCCTCGGGCCCCTCCGGAACATGGCGAGGAAGTGGAGGCAGCCCGCCCTCGGGCTCCTCCGGAACACGACGAGGAAGTGGAGGCAGCCCGCCCACGGGCCCCTCCGGAAACTCTGCAGCAGGCTGTAGACCTGGCGTGGACTGTTCTGCAGCAGCAGCAGCAGTTTGGAGACATGATGTGGGCTGAGCTGCAGCAGCTCTCTGGAGACATGACGTGGACTGAGCTTCAGCAGCTCTCCAGAGACATGACGTGGACTGAGCTGCAGCAGCTCTCTGGAGACATGACGTGGGCTGCTCAACAGCAGCAGCATGTGGCTTGGTGTCGGTGAAGGAGGACGGCAGTAAAACAGCCTTTCATAATTCTCCTCCATTTGCTTGATTCTCTGCATCTGCTCAGAAGAGAAATACAGGAGACTGGTCTTCCTGGAGCTCTTTATCTGGCGGGCAAAAAACCTTAATCGCTCCTCCAGCTCCTCTGGTGTTGCCTCAGAACACCGGGCTGAAGACGGCATGGGCGGAGCTGCAGCGAGCCTGGGAAACTTTGCTGTGGCAGACGAAGATGTGGGAATACTTGCTGCAGCGAGCCTGGGAGACAGTGGTGTAGCAGACGAAGGTGCGGGCTTGCTTGCTGCAGCCCTCAAGTCAGCTGGCAGGGAAACCACCTACTCGCCAGCCGAACCACAGGAAGGTGCTCCACGCCAGCGTTTCTTGTGACGGGAGGAGGACGTGGGCCTTGCTGCCGAATGAAGGGGAGGAGTAGAACGGCGACGAAGGGGACCTGTCCCCGGACATGGAATCGCCAACCTGGATCCACAAAAAACCGACTGCGGCACAGACAGCCCTGCAGACCGGCGCAGCATCCTCTCCGCCTCCCGAGACAGGAAGGCAAAGATGTCCATGGAGTTAGCCTGATGCTCATCCGCGAGGTCCATGTTTGGCGGAAACATTCTGTTAGGATTGCGAGATAGAACCCCAGAATGCAGACGAGCAGGCAGCGTGACGGTAGGTGACAAAAAGATTTAATAACAAAAAACTCACTCAAAGGAAGAGGCAGGAACAAAACAACAAACGGGCAGGCAAGACAGGCATGGCATGATCCAAACAACACATGAACTGAACAACTAGACATGAGCATGATCTGAGAAATGTTTCCGCGACGAACAACTGAGCAGGTGTGTATAAATGTGAACCAGGTGAAGCAAGACAGATTAACTAGGTGCAGGTGAACCGAATAAAGTTGATTAACAGAGAACACAACTTGACAGGAGCAAAACATGGCTTGAACAGAACGCAAATCCAAGAAAACAAACTAATAGAACTATAACTAGAAAAACATGAAACAAAAGCATAAACAGGAAAATAATAAACAGAAGCATGATTCAAAACTTGAGCAGTGAAAAATATATAAGGAAAAAACCCGAAACCAAAAACCAAACAACCCCAAATCATAACACAATGTTTAAATCTAACTGGGTTTTAGCTTCTTAGATATCACTGAAAAAGGGGTAAAAGTAAAACAGAGTTCAAAAAGTGAATGCATACGACAGAACGTAGGTATCTGGTGCAAGATTTCTTATCTGAAATGTTTCAATCTAACACCTTCAGCCTCTCGGGTCTTCCAATTTTTTTTTTGCTCATTCTTGTTGCAGGAGACTTTAAATTAAGACTTAGTTTAGCGTTGAATAATTGTATAATTTGCTGTCTGTCACAAGCTGAAAACATCCAACTGTATCTGTGTATTTGATATTGTTGCCCATACTGGGATATACCTGCTGACACATTTATATAGGTTTGTTACACATTTACACTCAATGTAAAAAAAAGCAATTAAAAAGAGATATTAGTGGTGAGGTGCTGGCTGGTGGGGGAAAGGCCTAATTCAAATTTGGGGGCCCAAATTTTGGGGGACCACATTTTGCTTAGAGACTCATCATTTTGGTGTAACTCTGATAATGATTGACTTTTTCCCAAATTAATAAACTATAAACAAGCATCCCAATAAAAATCTCTTTATTTGCTGCTTATTTGGACCAATATTACTTGGTTCAAGCCAGGGCCATGTTATCAGGTTGAAGGAAGTCCTATATTATGAATTTATATGATTTTAAATCAGATCGGCAGGTTGGAGCACTGGTCAAGTCCAGTTTTTGTCATTTTAGGCAGCTGGCAAAGCTGCCTAAGATGACAAAGGTAAAGCCCAAAGGCAAAACCCGTCTTTCAAAATGATACAATCTGAGCTGCTTCAACCATATTCTCCTGCTTGACGCCTCAGATCAGCTGACCAGCTGCTCCTGGAGGTGTGGAGGGCTAAACGGAAGCTAAGAGGAGACAGAGCTTTTTAGTGTTGCTGCTCCCAGTTTATGGAGTAGTTTCCCTTTACATGTCAGATGTTCCCCCTTACTGTCCACTTTTAAATTCTTCTAAAAAAATTGTTATTCTTTGGCTTTTAACACATCCTGAGACTTTTTACTTTCACTTCTATCTTTATTGTATTATTCATTTTATTGTTGTTTTAGCTGTCTGTCATTGTTCTTTTTCATTGTTTTATGTCCTAAATGTCCCTTGATTTTACATGTGCAGCACTTGGTTGCAGGTGTGCTTGTTTTAAAGTGCTTTATGGATAAATGAAGTAAAGTAAATCAAGTATATAATATATAAAGACAATATAAATCCACAAAACATTTCTTTAACTTTAATATTTAGGTTAAATTAATTAAGTTTATATGTCTTAATAATTATTAATTATTATTAATATTAATATTTTATTATTTTTCTATTAATAATATTTTAATTTATTGATCATAATAAAATTCTCTTTATTTGCTCTACATGTAACTCCCCAGAAATTACTTTTGACAGATGTTGGGGCCACATTTCCAGGTTGCCACAAGAATTACTTAATGGATTTTAATAGCTAGACATTTGACTTAATTTTACCTTATCATTTGGATTAATTCATCAGCTTTATATATATCTATAATTTTTTCATTTAACTTTTTCATAATTTTTTTTTCCCTTTTCCCTCACAGAGAGTACATCCTCTATCTACCAGACCCCACATGTTTGCACATGTCTGCACATGTGCAGCCCCTTCATCTCCATGTCAGCTGGCATACGGCCACCTGAACATGCCGCTTCTCTCTGTCGCTTGCTTAGAGTCTAGAGCAAGGTGTGCCTGAAGCAGAGAAGTGAGACTTTGAGCTCACAGGGTGGTACCGGTGGTTCCCTTATACAAAAAAAGTAGCTCAGCCTTGTCCAAAAAGTCACTATATTTGTCACTGTGTGCTTTTGTTGAAGAAGGGGTCTGAAAAGTAGCTAAATCTGTTGAGAACACCTCTAAGTTGGCAGCAATGCTTGGAGCATGGCTCAGGGCAAAGTCTGTATAGTTATGACATCACAACCTCATGGAGGTTCTGATGATCCGTTTACAGACACTAGGTTTGAACACATGTTATGTACATTTCTCAGTGGATCGGATGTTTTCTTTGTCTCATCATATAGTCTTTATAAAGTATCCAGCTTTCAGATTTCCTTAAAAATAAGAAAACAAGATAAAATCTTTGCCTACAAGAGGAGAACTTAAAGTTGGACAAAAACAGTTCTGCACATCACTTCGTAGATTTTTTTAGGGCAGAGTTTGTCCTAATAAACCGTTATCTCCTGGAAGCTGAATGAAGATGTCACAACAACAAAAAAAAGCAGGAACAAATAAGAAATGAGATGTTTGACAGGCAGGTGAGATCAAGCATATTTAACAAGATTTCCAGTGACACCCAAGACAGAAATCTAAATGTTTGAAAACTTAGTCGTAACTTATTTACCGCTAAATATTTCCCCAACCTAAAAAAAAGGTGAGTAAAGGAGTGTATCACTTCAGACATCTTATTACATCGCCAATAATAGGAACCACCCTTCTCTTTTTTACCTGCTGGAGCGTTGATGTGTCCCCTAGAAGCCATCAGCCTAGCAGATGATAAAATCCTCTAATTTTCACCTAGAGTCATATTAGTTATTCCAATGTGGATTTCTTGTTGTTTCAGAAAGTTGCTGGTGTGCTGCGGACAAGGTTGGAATAAGAAATATTTTATTTTCAAGTATTAGATTCTTATTTATTTTCCCCTCATCTATGTTTTCAAGAAAAATAGATTTAAAATGTTGTATCTAACATCTTTAGTATCCTGCATTACTCTCTTGTTATTTATAAAACCCCATTGTAAAGATACAAATTAAGGGAATCCTAATTGAATATAGCGTTGTGCTTGGAACATTCCTTTTCAGACAACTTTCAAGGATTTCCAACTGGTGCTTGCAATCTAATCTTGTCCACAATGAAGTAAAGTTATAACTTTCATCCAATGAGCCAGAGTTTATAACCTTTTCATGATGTTTTGAGGATTAGTTCTCCATGAGTCTAAAGGTCTTTTTGAACATTTTTTTGTGGACTTTAGCCTCTTATTTGCTGTTCAGTTCTTTCCCTGACTGTGGCAACATATTGCGTATCGTGTTCTCAAAAAGGTCAGGAAAGTCGAAGAGTTCAGGATTAAACAAGAAGCTTCAGGTCCAAAGAAATGCAGCAGACAACCAGTGAGTTAAATACATATAATTAAGAAAGTGCAAAGAAAACAAAAATCCTTCACAAATCTGACACCTGCTGATGAATCCTCTTATCGGTGTCAAATACTCTTATGGGCCGAACTCTGATTATTTTTATATTTCTTGTAGATCTATCTTGATAAACAGACCAAATTATGCATTTAAGTTGCTCGTTTTTTTCAAAATGTCTAGAGATCCAATTTAAAACAATTTGTGATAAAAAAAAATCTAATCTAATGTATGCTCCATCCACATTTGTTCTGCTTTTGCTTTTTATCATACTGAAATCTTTCAAATTTTTGAAGAAATTTTAATATCAGGCAAAAAGAACCTGAGTAACGGTTTTCAAATAATGATCCCATTTAGTAAGGGACACAGCTATCCAAACCAATCTGGCCCTATGTGAAAAAGAGTGAATTAAAAGTGATAAACAACTTTGACTTGGAGGGCTGAGGTCAATTTCCCTAGTCCCACCCAGACCTGATTACTGCCAGACCTGTAGAATCAAGAAATCACTTTAAAGAGAACCTGTCTGACAACATGAAGCACGCTTGATCTCAAAAAGTCTTAATATAAACACCTTAATATGCCCTGATCTATAGAACAAGGGAAAGTGACTCCAGGGAATCACAGTGAAAGTCATTATCTTGAAATGGAGAAGACCTGGAAAAGTGTCGAACCTTCCCAGGAGTGGCCTTCCAAAATCACTCGACTTATGCAGGAGGTCACAAAAGAAATCTTATCATCTAATTCAACAATAAGTTATGCAAAATTTGCATCCATGTTAGGGAGAATTGCAAGGCGAAAACCACAGCTTACCAAAACGAACATATAAGCCAATCTTCCATTTAATAAAACCTACATTGATGATATGCAAGACTTTTGGTCAAATGTTCTGTAGACTTAAGGGGAACTCTTTGGAAGGCCTAAAAATAATTTTAAGTACATCATTATTATGAGAGATTGATTTTTCTCAAGTGGAAATGTTCCCGACAGTAGATCTTGCTAAAAGAGGATGTCCCAGCAGATTTAGCCCAAAGTCCGAGGAATTGCACAATAACTCCTGAACCTCATGTAACATGTTCATGTTATGTTTCATGGCAGTACAATTAGAAAGAGGCTGAACAGTGCCTTGCGAAAGTATTCGGCCCCCTTGAACTTTTCAACCTTTTGCCACATTTTCAGCCAACATAAAGAAAAATTTTTAAAGGGAAGAAAAAAACAATGGGACAAAATCGTGAATAAAAATTTTGGATGTGTCAAATTTTTTTAAAATAAAAAACTAAAAAGGGGGCGTGCAATTTTTTTCCCCCTTTACTTTCAGTGCAGCAAACTCACTCCAAAAAGTTCAGTGAGAATCTCTGAATGATCCAATGTTGTCCCAAAATACTGATGATGATACAAATCCACCTGTGTGTAATCAAGGCTCCGTATAAATGCACCTCTCTGTGATAGTCTCGGGGTTCTGTTCAAAGCGCAGAGAGCATCATGAAGACCAAAAAACACGGGCCGTCCGAGATACTTTTGGGGAAAATTTTAAAACCCGGGTTTGGATACAAAAAATTCCCAAGCTTTAAACATCCCAAGGAGCACTGTGCAAGCAATCATATTGAAATGGAAGGGATATCAGACCACTGCAAATCTACAAAACCCGCCGCCCTAAAAACTTTCATCTCAAAAAAGAGAAGACTGACCAGAGATGCAATCAAAGGCCCATGATCACTCTGGATGAACTGCAGAGATCTACAGCTGAGGTGGGAATCTGTCCATAGGACAACAATCAGTCGTACGCTGCACAAATCTGGCCTTTATGGAAGAGTGGCAAGAAAAAGCCATTTCTCAAAGATATCCTAAAAGTCTCGTTTAAAGTTTGCCACAAACCACCTGGGAGAACACCCCAAAAAACATGTGGAAGAAGGTGCTCTGGTCAGATGAAACCAAAATCGAACTGTTTGGGCACAATGCAAAACAATATGTTTGGCGTAAAAGCAACACAGCTCATCACTGTCAAACATGGTGGTGGCAGCATCATAGTTTGGGCCTGCTTTTGGTCAGCAGGTGGAGATTTATCTTCCAACAAGACAATGATCTAAAACATAAAGCCAAATCTACAATGGAATGGTTCACAAATAAACGTATCCAGGTGTTGGAATGGCCAAGTCAAAGTCCAGACCTGAATCCAATCGAGAATCTGTGTAAAGAGCTGAAGACTGCTGTTCACGTACGCTCTCCATCCAACCTCACTGAGCTCGAGCTGTTTTGCAAGGAAGACTGGGCAAGAATTTCAGTCTCTCGATGTGCAAAACTGATAGAGACATACCCCAAGCGACTTGCAGCTGTAATTGCACCATAGGGTGGCGCTACAAAGTATTAACGCAAGGGGGCCGAATAATATTGCACGCCCCACTTTTCAGTTTTTTATTTGTTAAACAAGCTTGACACATCCAATAAATTTCATTCCACTTTACGATTGTGTCCCACTTGTTGTTGATTCTTCACAAAAAATTAGAATTTTATATCTTTATGTTTGAAGCCTGAAATGTTGCAAGGGGTTGAAAAGTTCAAGGGGGCCGAATACTTTCGCAAGGCACTGTATAGCTACAAGAGAAAACACCATTTATCTAATGATAATATAGCAGGATAGATTGGGTTTGCAAGGTTCATTAGAATGAACTGCAAAACTTCGGGAGCAATGTCTCTTGGACAGGTGAGGGCAAAGTAGAGATGTTTTGCCATAATGTACAGCGGCACGTTTTTGTACAACCCAAGCAAAGCATTTTGCCACACAAACTTCATAACTGGTAGATTTAAATAATTTTTGTTTCTGACAAAGATTAGATCATTTCTGATCAACGAAAGAAACTGTACACCCATTTTAGCTCAATAAATAAAGATACACATTATCATCCCCAGTTTTACAGCCAGCAGAGAACAAATGCAAAAAATACAAACACAAAAGACAGAAATACAAAAATAACCAAAACATATCTAATACAACAGGATACAAGCATATGCTACTACAGTTTCTATTTGGGCCTATCAGTTCAAATCATTAATAAGACTGACAAGAACGGGGACAGTTAAGCATTTGTACATTTTTTTATTACACTTTATTGCCATGTATCTCCACATAGCAGCAGTCTGTAATTATGATAAAGAGGATGGTTTGATGTATCAAGGATAGTTTTGGTCTTCCTTGTCATTGATTCTGTAGAGGTTGGGGTGCTCTACAAGACTTATCCCTATAATTTTAGTGCACGTCTTTACAGTCCTGTTTAATATGTGCTTATTTTTTATAGTGAGAGACTTAAACCTGCAAACAAAAGAAAAACTTCAAACTGACTCAATACAACAGGAGTAAAAGATGTTCTATAAAAAGACGATCAACATTAAAGGTTCTCCTTTTCTGTGAACCTTAGCACAGACTGCATCTGTATGGGTCTCAAAGGTCAGGTGGTTGTCAGTACGTGTACCAAGGTATTTGAATGTTGTACAACCTCAAAACCCTGTCTGTGGATAAAAACAGGAGGGCATGGTGGAGGCTTCTTTCTAAAATCTGTAGCTATTAAGTCTGGAAATTATTAAGGGAATAAAGCATCAGAACAGCAGTCAATGCTATTCCTGGAGACTCTTCACTCCCTGATATTTCTTGTTGTATTCTTGGTGTCAGATAAAGATCAAGAACCAAGTTTCTGATGTTTCTGGAGTAAGCGTTTTTTGACAGTTTCAGGACCTGCTGCAGTTATAGCTCTTAAATTCAAGCTACACCATATCCCCAAAACTATTGAGATGTTTGTCTTTACACACACATGAACTTCAATGACATCTCAGTCATAATGTATATGATTTAATACTGAGTTGACTGACTTTGCAGCTATAGGAAGTGGATTTCTTCCATTAAGGTGGTCCACAAACTGTTCCCACATATTTAGAAGGATACCATGAGAAACAATTCCAAGTTATAATTCCACCTTAACCAATCTTTACACTTCACACAATGCAGACAGGGAACTACGGTTCTCCTGGCAACCATCAAATCCAGACTTGTCCATAGGATTGCCAGACAGAGAAAAGTGATTCTTCACGTCCGAGAACACGTATCCAATGCTCTAAAGTCCAGTGGTAGCGTGCTTTACATCACTGCCTCCAGTGCTCTGCATTGCACTTGGTCATGTAAGGGTTGGGATTAGCTGCTCAGCTATGGAAACCCATTTTATGAAACTCTATAGGCCTTGTTCTTGAGCTGATTTGAAGGCGACATGAAGTTTGGCGGTCTGCAGCTACTGATTCTGCTAAGACTTAATTTCTTAATCTGAGGTACCTCAGCATACCCTGTCCCCAGAAGTATCCAGCCCCGGATGTTGTTCTAATTCCCCACCACACTCAGCACTTTTCCAGTTCATAAATTTATCACACTCAACTCTAACCTTAAGCTCAAAATACTGTTGTAAGTCATTTATAAATGTATTTTGTATTGTATCATATGAATAGTCATGAACCGGAGGAGAACTTGCGCCATGTGCCAGCTGGAAATAACATTATGCATAAACTGAAAAGGGTTTCAGAGTGATATAGTGTTGTTGCGTCTGACCCAGCTTTGTTATTTTATGGGGCTTACTGCTCCGTGACTGACTTGCTGTTATTCCCGATCACTTCCACTTTGTTTTGGTACCAATTATAGTTGAGTGTAGAATGTTTAATAGGAAGGACATTTCATAAATGAACTTTTTGCACACAGGGCATCCAATCACAGTAACAGGCTGGGATGTCCTGAGATCCTGCGAGCAACAAATTGTTTCACAAATGTTTGCAGAAACAATCTGCATGTCTAGGTTATTGATTTTATACACCTGTTGCCATGAAAGTGATTGGATCACACCATTTAGAGGGGTGTCTGAAAACCTTTGCCAATTTAGTTTATATTTAGTTTCTTTGCAGGGCAGTAGAATTTTGATAACTATGCTGGACCATGAACCTAAAAGTACTCAGAACCACTAATGCTAAACTAACAAACAGAACACTGCATTACTTAATGATAAAGAAGCAGAAGCCTGTTGATGAAACTTGTATTCCGAATGGAGTTCTTGAGTTCAGAATGGTGGGACCTCAGCGTTTGATGCCTTTAGATTTTAGTGCAAAAGAGAGTCCTGGGCGTGCAGCTGAGCAGGTGTTCTCATTGGACAAGGTCATGGGACATTCAAGTCCTGCAAGGGACTGGGATGGGGGGCAAGCCTCATGCAGAGCAGACCACAGGATGTAAGCAAGAACAAGAGACCGCTACACAGCATGTTGCACGTATACAGAGAGAGAAGGAGGCTGCAGAGGAGGGAGAGATGGATGGAAGGTGTGTGAGTGTGAGTAACAGAAAAGCCTGGACAGCAGTGTGTCAAGAGTGCTGTCAGTCACTCATCCATCCACCTGGCTAATTGGCTCCTTACCCTCTCTCTCCTTATTTCCCTCTCCCTCTCTGACTCACTCTATCCATCTCTCTCTTGCCCTCTCTCTCTCCCTCTATCAGGCGTTGCTCCTAACTGCGCGCCGGAGGCCAAAATGCAGATGAGCTCTGCCTCGCGTCAGGGGGAGCTTCTGCTCTGCTTAATTATCTCTGTGTGTGTGTGTGTGTGTGTGTGTGTGTGTGTATGTGTGTGTTTGTTAGCCTATGAGCTTACCGGCCCACACACACAATGTTCAAGCCTCTACTGCAGCTGTTGCTGCTATGTTAAACAGCAAGGCATCCTGGGAATTGCAGTGACAGCTCATTTTGGGTTTTTTCATAGTCTCTGTATGAAGGCTGCTGAGAGACAACCCTCCCCTCCCCATCTTCCTCCCAACTTTCACACTCCCCTCACAAAACACATTCACACACTGACATGTGTGCACACTCACTCGCTCACACACACACACACACGCACAACTCTATCTTTCCCCTGGTGCTCATGAGAATGGGTCCGGGGCCTGTCACTAACCCTCCCCCTCCCTCCCGACTCCTTTATCCCCACCACCTCACCCGCCTTCCCCTCATCGCCGCGGTGACAGGGCTTGTTGACAAACGCCAGCAGTCATCAGGGCACCATGGGAAATCTTCTGCCACCATTTTGTCAGCAGTATGACAGAAGTTGTTAATGTCTTGCCTCTCGCCCTGACACGAGACGCTGGGGTTGACAGACTGCAGCATGCACACACACAGTCACACACACACACACACACACACACACACGTGTCCATGCACAAACACACAAACAGGAAATGTCATTTTCACAAAAAAGGCACAAACACAGGTGATCATGCACACACACACAGACACACGCACACACGCACAACATTCATGTCCACATTTTGTGCCCCCCTATCCTTAACTCCCATCCCATCACACCATCTCTTACTCAACTGAATGAGTGTGTATGTGCTGGCTGACAACTGGATGTGTGTGGATGTTTAGTGTGTGTGACTCGGGAGTGTTAATGAGGATATCTCTATGAATGTGTATGGCTTCTAATGAGTTGTACCCGTGTTTCTGTGTGTGTGTGTGTGTGTGTGTGTGTGTGAGAGTGAGAGAGTGCGAAAAGTGTCTCAGCTCTCGTTATGGATGCGCCGTGTTTGTCTGATCGATAACATTTACAATCCCGACAGGAGATTGAGCCTAGCGGACAACCCTAACTGACCGTTATGAGGACATAATGAACTCCAGACAGAGCTCTCACACAGACAGACACACACACACACACACACACACACATGTGGACAGCTTCTCTGGGCAGCCAATTACCGTTGCTCATAATCCACTTGCTCCACACACTGCCCCTGCCATCCACCTATGTATAAAACAGTGTCCAACCAGTACATACATTTGTGAGGCTGTATGTTTATGTGTGTTTTGCAGGTTGTTGAAGACCCTAAAGTTCCCTCCAGAATCTGAAAAGCATGCACACATCAAATCCCAGATCAGAACAGGATTGGTAGTGTTTCCCATGGTTGATAGTTGCTGACTTCACCTGTTTGAATCCATGTTTCGATTCTCAGGGGGTTTCTGATTTATACATGCAGGGCAGAGCGCTGCATAATCTGTGAAGGATGGAAAAGGATGTGTTTATGTTGTCCTGTTAAACACTCAGGTGTAACTAAAAAAAAAAAGAAAACAAAAGGAGGAGGCCAAGTAAACCCCACAGAGTAGTTAAAAGGTAAATATAAATTTTGTTTATGGTTATTATTTTTTTTTACTTTGCTTTTTTGTTTGCAAAGTTGTACTTTTTAGTTTTGTTTGAAAAACATGATTGATTAACGAATCAATAAAGAAGTAATGAAATATTATTGGGGGTATGATACAATTTAATTTTAGGTTATGCGCAAATCAGCACCGGCCTATTCTCAATTAAATAAATGGAGACACAGGGTGACAATTACTCTGTTTATTCCATGTCGTGAAAGTTATTTTGATTCCTAAACTTATTTCGTAAATGAAAGTCAGGGATTTTAAACCTGCATGATGTCCACATGGACTGTTGACAGTACCTGTCTGACCTGATGCAAATACAAATCAGAACTCATTCTGTAAATGGTACCAAAATCTGTCTGATTGCATGCTATGTCTGCATAATCAAATCCAGAAATCAGTTTTGAAATCTGAGCTAGCCTGAACCCTTACAAAAAAAAAAAAAGTTTTTTTAAAAAGGCTTGATGTTTCGTTTTTTTCTCTGTTTTGCACATTGATGTTTGTGGGAAATAACTGTTTGAATCTATGAAGTTTACTATGAACTCACACATTCTTCTTTCAAGCTCTTCTGCGAACAATGCCTTTCAAAGCTAGTTATACACCTTTTGCTTTTTCATGATGGAATAAGTTTTTTATTATTTTGGGATTTTGTGCGATTTTGATTTAGAAGAAAAAGGACACGGGATTTTATACATTTTGTTGCAAATATACGTTTGGAAAAACTATTACATGTATTTGTATCCAGCCCCGTTTACTCTGATGCCCCTAATTGAGTTTTTTTTTGTAAGCAGTTGCCTTCAGATGTCAACTAATTAGTAAATACAGCCCACCCATGAGTAATGTAATCTCAACATTAATTCAACTGTTATGTGAAGGCCTCATTGGTTTCCTAGAGAACATTAGTGAACAAAAAGCATCATTAAGTCCAGAAAAGACACCAAACAGGTCAGAGGTAAAGATGTGGGAAAGTTTAAAGCAGAGTTTTGAAATTTGAAAATTTGAACAGTGCTGTTTATTTTTGCAGGACCCTGTGCATAAAAACACATTTTTTTTTCCACAGAACTTTGGTTATTTACTATTCTGGTAAAAAACTAAAATCATCATTTTAGACTGTAGTTGTGATTTACCAGAAATGATCCACATAAATATAAGAATGTACATTGTAGAAAAAACAATAAACATAATGAATGTCATGTGATCTGAAGCTGAACAGAAAGACATAAAAAACATATTTTAAGGTTTATTTCTTTCACTGGAAGCTGTTGTATTTAAAAGAAAAAAAATATTTGTGCCAAGTAATTTACTTGATATCAGTTAAGGACAAACAAGTGCTGTGTGTCACTCAGAAATGCCCGAGGAGAGGTGAATAATAATTAAGAAAGCCCACAACCAAACAGGAGAAACCAGTCTCAGTCTGGAGGTCTAAATTAACTGCTTTTTCCTGCTTAACAGCGATTATAATGTACAGCTACCAGCTATGACACAATTACACACTGATTCAACGCACTTCAGATGACTTCTTATGTGAATAAACACGTATCAAGCTATCACAATCCCCTTTTAGAAATGTGATTAAAAAAAAAATCACCTTCTGCTACCTAACAGATCGGCAGGCAAAATGGAAATGAATTAGATGGTGATTTAAAGATGACTCCTTAGTCTCAAAAGCACAGCTGACCCTGGAAGCATTATGCTTAAAACACCATAGGAAGAACAATCTAAAATGTGTACTCAATGTTACAGGAGTTTTTCTGATGATATAGAAAGTAATAAAGGAAAAGATGCTAAATCCTGTTAAAATTTGTCTTATTAAACTAACCTGCTTATTTCTAAAAACAAAACCAGAAATTAAAAGAAATAAATCTACACATACTACTAAAAGACCTTATTGCTTGGATCATTGCCTGTCTATAACATGTAAAAGTTATTCTTAGCAGTTTAGGGATTATGAAGTGCATCTTTTATCCACCGTCAGTGTCGAGTTATAATTGGGCATGTTGCTATGACAGTTTTGGCAATGGGAGTTTTGACTGGCATACACTATTCATTTATCTGTAATTACTTTGAATAAAAACTGTTTGAGAAGTTGTGTGCTGGTATTACACCTTTCTTAGCTATATTGTTGATGTTAAACCAGTTCAGTGCTTTGATCGACTTTTCAACAAAATTTCTATACCTATCTAAATATAAAATATGGATTAGAATCAGAACCTGATTAAGGTCATAATAAAATGGAAAGTTAAAGGAAAAAGTGTCTGACTCACATTTCTGCTTTGCTGCATGGAAATTCAAGAAGCTAAACTAACTTATTGACCATCTCAAAGTGACATGACCACTAGGATACCACAGCAGTTTGAAGTTGGATTAAATGCATTCAAGCAGACCTTAAATGGCCAGTTGTGAGATGGTAAAATATGTCTATGCTGCAGCTGTTTTTCGATTCCCTCTGACCACCATCAGCAGACAAGGCGGGTGAAGTGTCTTGCCCAAGGACATAACGACTGATACATAGTGGGGGTTTGAACCGGCAACCCACTGGTAATGGGACGAACCCCTGCTACTGCCGCCACCATCACCCCATGATGATTAAACAAATTGAAGCCAAAAGCTCATTCCCCTCGTTTATTTAAAAAAAAAAACTAAGATGCAAATTCCCTACTAAAGTAATCAGCAGCCTATTACAGAGGAGATCCCATACAGACCCAGTTATGTAGTATCTTAATGAATATTTTTTTCTTCATACACCCATACATTTTTTATGCCAGCTTAATCCTTCATTAAACTGGCATAGTCAATCCATCCAATTCAATTTAAAGCCAAATAAATTCCATCCTCTGTTATTTCTCTAATCCTCTCCAGTTCAAGTTTTTTACCACAGGGTAGCATCATAACACTAACTGTGGGATCCATCTATAGCCTTACCTTTTCTTCTTCACATGGTTTTGCCACAGGCAGGGCTGCATATTAGCTAAGGCTTACTCTGCCAGTAGCTCCAAAATAGTTTTTCTGTTGTTGCTGTTTTATAAATGGGTGTTTTGCAAACAGTAGTTTACAACCCCAGGCATCTCAGACGTAACATGATACAGTTCTCGAAACGATGCCATGTTTATACCGAGCCTTTTACAAAGGATGTCTTGGGAAATTCTAGCATCATGTGGACAAGGCCTAAAAACCTTGATGTGTACCTAAATATTAATCTCTTGTAATTTTCGTGTACTGGTGGGGGACCCAAACTGGCTCTGGTACATCGACCCACATAAGGACCACACATAATCCCTTGAGAGACATGTGTTTTTTAAGGGATTATAAAGCAATATAAAAGGGAGTATCAATTTCAAAAAACTAAATATTTGTTTTTATTTAAATTTTATTTAAAAATTGTGATTATAGAAAAGGTATATATAGCGAGGAGCTCCAAGCCTTTGACTCTGAAAGGGAATCTTTTCCATCATCCTAATCATAAACTCCCTCCACAGATTGGGACTCTGTCTGGGACACTTCAGAAAATGATTACTTACACTCATAAGAAACACATTGGTAATATTTAAAAAAATACTTTCAATCTAAATTTGCCAGGGGTATAAATAATTTTAGCCTAAACTTCGGCTCTAACTGTGGATTCTGTCGGTGAAACATCATATTTTTGATTTACTGAAAATGCAGTGTGAACTTTATAAAACCAATATCGTTCTTGCAACTTTTAATCTCTAAAAATTTTTCAAAATAAATAAATTGTAGCTGTACAGTAAAGCATTCTTTACACTATCAGTCCCCGGTACAGTACGGCTCTTCTTAACAACTTGTTTAACAACACACACACACACGCATGCGCGCCTATGCAGGTGGAGGAAGTTAAGTGCAGCTTTCAGCAGGTGTCGCCCTGCGTGAGTCGGCTAGGACGAGATGAAAGTCACCGCTGCACTCCGAGTCTCTCCCCGGCTCCCTGCCTCCCATCACCGCGCGCGAACACGGAGCCTCCCTCCTCACCTCCCCGCTTCCCCGCGCTCTCCGTGAGCTAGATTTGTAGTGACAGCAGCGGGTGCATTCACTAGTCATTCCCCATAAAAGGTTCCGTCTGATCAAAGCCCCGCTGAGGCAGCGAGGCGGCTCGCTAACGTCGGTGTGTGTCTGCGTGTCTCCGGTGTCTCGCAGGGTTGAGGCGGGTTTGAAGCTTTATAAACACAAAAATCCCTCTCTGTCGATCTCCCTGCTATTTACATTTGAGCTCCGTTTTGCCTTGGCAGTAAAACATTGGTTTTTATTCCCCTTGCCTGTATGACAGGCTGGGTTGCATTAATCAGCTCCTCCCGCTCAGAGTCGGGGATTTCTTAAACTGGAAGAATTAAATCTTTAAATACATTTTAAACGGATGCGTCTGAGTGAAGTTATGTTAACAAGCCCCCCAACCTGAGAGGCGTGTGCCGGGCGGAGATTCCCCGGTGAGCGCTGAGGGGATGGCACACACCAAAGCAGGGAAGAGGCAATGTGTTGATATAATTTACCCATCCGATGTCAATTAGACAAACCTTTAGCGGGTGTGAAAGTTGGGCTTTTCCACAGGATGAGCACTCGGATATCAGAACGCCAGGTGCAAGTCGTCTGCCAGTCACTCTCCGGTTTTCCATTTCCACGTTGCTTTAAAATCACCAGGAAGCCCGAGCATCCCTCTTTACCTCCTCATTAACATCAGTCGGCGCGTCAGAAGCAGCAGCATTGTTCACAATCAATTAAGCGCAGAGGAATCCAAAGCCGGTTCACTGCTGACACATCTTGGTATGGGGACTTGATGCAAGTTAAAAAAATATGCATGTGAATAAAAAAAAAAGGGGGAAAAATTGGCAATGCAAATTTTGAAGTCTGTTTAGACTTTTAAAGGGTTTCTTTAAGGGGCTCCACACCCCTTCTGCCTAAATTCTGTTTTCATCCTCAACACAAAGCTTTCTATACATTGATCTTTTCCTCAAAATAGTTCCTGTTTCTGCTGAATAAAACATAGACCATCAACGCTGCTTGAAGTTTTCCATGCATCAATGCCTTCTGTCGGTCTTTGAACAAAAAAAGTCAGAATGTGACTTTATAAAGAAAAACTAGCGCATAAAAATGAAATATTTTGAACATAAATATCAAAATATTTCTACCAGCTCATATCTAATTTGGAGAAACTGCATAATGCTGAATGTCTTCCTTTAACTTGTAGCAATTTGTTTTCTGACATACTCATAAAACGTTTTATAACAGTCTGTCCATCATTTTCTGATGCAACATTGAATTTAAACAGGAGCTGATCAACAATCTGGGCGTGTCTACTTAGAACAAACTTTGTAGCAAATAATCGGCACTGATGAGTCACAGAATGAGATTTGGCGTTCTGCTGCTGAAAAAACCAAGGTCCTATAGTGGAAAACGCACCACCTTGATTTTACAGCATGTTTTTCTTTTTTAAACTAAACCCATCTGCATCCCAGTGTAAGTCACCCCTGCAGTGGACACTGATACACCCCCTTTGAATCATAGATGCTAACAACTTCACCATTTATTAAAAAAGCATTTGTAAGCATGTCAAACATCGTTCGACATCAGGACACATGTCCACCTTCTCATATGGGCTCATCCCTTAGGACATTTGAGCTGAGAAATGGCTTGCTGCCTGCATATTAAAGGTTAAAGTTACAGTTCCTGGATTCAGCAGTGCACTAGGTTGATAATGATTTTTGACCCATCTGGCTTTGCTGATTGAGGTGAGAGGATGGTTCTCTATAGCATCATCACCTAAGGGCTTACAAAAAGGTATTCATTTTTTAACTGTAAACATGGGTATTTCCCAAGATTTCATTAATTATTTTGCATTACAATCTATTAAACAACTTTGTAGCTTTTCAGTGCTAAATATATTCTTCTCTTTGGTCCATTTTCTTATATCCAGTTTTGACACCCGTACCAGCTATGAACTGCTCATTGTTTTCAGGAAGCTAATTTTTCTTTAGTATCTTGCATCATACTGTAAGGGTTTGAATAAGTCTGTAATAAAACTAAACGTCCCATTTGCTTTTTACCTCTATGTTAAAACAAAATTAGTTTAGATTTAAGTTGCATTTTATAAAATCTGAGTATTCCAATTTGCAAGCAATTAAGGGATCCAAACGTCTCCTTTAAAATACGATTAGTTTGTGCACACCTAATATCTTTCATTTTTTTCAAACTATGTTCACAGTCCTGAATGCAGTTTTCTATGCTGAACAATTTTTCATTTTAAAAAAGTTTTCTTCCCAAAGCAAAAAGGTTTTGTAAACATGTTTAACCTCTTGTTTCTCAATGGTTTGGGTGCCTGCGTCTTAATCGCTACAACAAAACATTTCCATCTAAATGTGGGGAACACCAGTATTACTCAAATTTGCTCAGTTTGGTGGGTTGAACTGAATAAATAGGGTTTTTTGATTTTAGTTTAATTTCTGTCTTTATAAAGTTTTACTGCAAAGAGCTATTGACACATAAATGTAAATATTACTCACCAAACTGACATGGATTCACTGCACAATCATAAATACCATTATAAAGCTTACATCACAATATAAAAAATGTTAAAGTGAAGAGACCTAAAAATGACTGAGGTGTGTTCTTCCTACTTTGAGTTGTTCTAAAAGCAAAAGATCAACAAACCAGCAATCATGTGAGTATTATAACACCATTTAATTCCAACAGTTTGTACGAAAAAAATATTACAGCATATATAAACATCTGGATCACCATGGCTCCTATGAGCGGAGTTAAATTTTGCTATGTTACATCAGACTCAGAGAAAATGCTGACTAGAAGTCCAGAAAACAAAGCAAACATTCCTCATCAGCATCCTGCTATAATTTAACAGCCTCCAAGCTAAATTTAATTTACACAAGAGCCATAAAACTCATTCACATCCTTTATCCAACCTGTTCGATCAAGGCAAAGTGGTGCTTATACAGACACTCGATTGATCATGTTAGCTAGTATGTTGGCAGCAGACACGATGAAGATCAAGATCTAATTAAGGAGCATGCATTACTGAGGGTAGGCCTCAATCACCATGGCATGACCCTGCAAGATGCAAATAAATAAATAAAAAATAGGAAAAAGAACTTACAATAAAATATTTTGGTTGTTTTTTTGTTGTTAAGGTTACCTGTCCTCCTGCAGCACAGGCTGCCACCAGACCGTACTGTCCACCCTCCTTCTTCAGCCGATGAGCCACGGTGGTCACCAGCCTGCAGCCTGTAGCACCGAATGGGTGGCCCAAAGACAGAGAGCCTCCCCACAGGTTGAACTTATCCAAAGGAGGAGTCCCAACCTGCACAGATAACAGGGTAAAGAATACAATGATGGCAAATTGCTACAGTATTAAGAGCTGGTAAACTTTTTCAAGTTTTGTCGCATTACAGCTACAAACGGCAATGACATTTTATCCGACAAACCAACAGAAGGAAGCACATAATGTGAAGCGGAAGGAAAATGATACATGGTTTTAAAAATGTTTTTGTAAACAAAATTTGACAAGTATGGCATTTGTTTAATCTAAATTTACCATGATACCCTTAATTAAAACCCATTGCAACCAACAGCTTTCAGAAACCACCTAAACAATAGTCTGCCTGTGTGTGATTTAATCTCAGTATAAATCCAACCGCTCTGTTTCTGGCCTCAGAGGTTTGTTAGACAACATTAGTGAACAAGCAGCATCATAAGGACCAAGGAACACAGCAGACAGGTCAGGGATGAAGTCGTACAGGAGATTAAAGCAGGACCAGGTAATAAAAGAACATCTCAAGCTTTGAACATCTCATGGAGCACCAGTCATCCCATCATCTAAAACAGAAAGACTAAGGAACAATTGCATATTTAAGTCTTAACCTTCCAGTCAGACCTAGAAGGCTGGAAAGGACAGCATTAATCAGAGATACAGCCAAGAGGCCCATGGTAATTCTGAAGGAGCTACAGATACTGTTGCTCAGGTGGGAGAATCTTTCATCTGGAAAACTATCAGCTGTTCACTTCACAAACCTGATCTGCACAAGAGTGGCAAGAGGAAAGCCAGTGTTCAAAGTCATAACACGTCACATTTACAGTTTGCCACACACCATCTGGAGGACAACCCCCCCCAAACAATTGTGCAAGTTTAAAGTTCATGTTCATGAAAACATCCACATAAATCCTATGACTAATTACAGAACTACATACCTCAATTTCCTAACTTTTTACAAAAATAGTAAAGCTGAGCTGCTTGTATCTATTCAATTAACAACTGACCATCACTGCTCTTTACCTTTGATTTCCTGCCCATGTACGTCTGGGCAAACCAATCTGAATCCATCGCCTTCAGATTTGCCATTATCTGACCCTAAAAACACACACACAAAACACAACATTATAACAGAAACAAGTTCTCCTGAACCTCCATTGAAGAATATTTAACAAATGTTCTTTTGTAAAAAAGCTGACTGTGAGGACTTACAGCGAATGCTTCATGAAACTCAAATACATCAATGTCAGACAATGACAGGCCGGCCCGTTGCAGGACTGTAGGTGTAGCGTAAGTTGGCCTATAAAAAAAACCAGGTCAGACGAAACAAATAATAGTATGTTTCCTTATTACAATGGTTTCTTGAGGATCTTCCTGAAAGTGAAATGAAAAAAATTACCCCAAAAGCAGCTGATCTTTGGGGTCCTGGGACACATAGACGAAATCTCTGCCGATGTGAAAATATCACAGATATGAGCAAATCTTAAGTTCAATCAGGGGGGAAGAGAAACCTTCTGTAAAACACTGAGAAAGTCCTACTACCTGAGATATGCTTTAGGCTTGAAGCCCATGGCCAAAGCTTTCTCCTCAGACATGATGAGAACAGCAGAGGCACCATCAGTCTGAGAAAACACATAAACAAATCATTTATTTACAGTCAGGGAAAATTTCAGCGTAAGATGTTTGTCTCAATAACAGAGATTATTATCAGGGAAATGTTACAGTCAAACACATTTAGACTTAATAGATTTTTTTTGTTTGTCCATGGCACAGAGAGAAATTACGTTTATCCAGACAGTACAGTGAGAGCTAACATTTACCAGGAACGACGAGTTGGCAGCAGTGACAGTGCCATGAGGCTTGATGAAGGCAGGTTTTAGTTTGGCCATCTGCTCCATGGATGATGGACGAATGCCGTTGTCCTTTGATACAATGTCCCGACCTGCGAAACCATGTAAGAACGGGTATAATTTAAACAATACAATAAAAACATCTGATCTTTAGTTTTTAATTGTTAAGATTTAGAATATATTTTGCAGACAGAGTTTGAGTTATTTTTTCAGATTTAAATTTAAATCGATCTGAGTATCTGAGGTATTGTGGTAAAAGGTAAAAAGTTCTGCTAAAATTTCTATTTTAAAATTCCATACTTTCCAAAATATGAATTAAAAATGTTTTGTCAGTATTTATATTATAGACATTTGAGCAGGGCTGCAACTAACAATTATTTTACTAATCAATTAATCTGTCAACTAGTTTTTCGATTTATCAATTAATAATTGGATAGCAAAAGGTGCTTAATAGGAGATGTTTTACAGAATTTGGACCAGGTGAAGCTCAAACTATGCCACTTGAGGAGCATATTTACAGACAAAGAAGGTTTTTCATCTTAAATGCAAAATGTATATATTTTTTGTACAGTTTTGGCATAATTACTGCTCTGAGCAGGTTGTTATTTGAGCAATTGGCAGGTTTTAGTCTGTATACTCCAGTAAGAACCACAGTCCACTTGATCTAGGAAGGATTAAAAGCTAAAATGCTGTGAAATTAATACTTTTTTATTTTTGAATGAGCATTTGTGAGTTTTCTCAGTCAGTAACTGAAAAACCAAATCAGTCAGTGACAAATAGTCAAATTGTCCTGTGGCAAATAACAGAAAAAGGACATAATTTAAATGTAGTTCAATGTGAGAGGAACTTAATTTTTTTAATTGTGATTTCTAGTCTTCTAGATAAATGAGTAACCTAGAAAATAATTCCACAGTTTTGCTAACTTTTCAAGACCGAACAAACTCTGTTTATTAAGCAAACACTCAGGACTCCATCAACACCAAGCTTTCCACCACGTCCTGTACATATGTGTAGGTTAAATGCATGTATTTTAAAAACAATTTCTTTTTTGTTAAATCCATTAACTGCTAAGCACTACCAGGTAGAATATCCAAAAAACTGTAAAAATATACATTTCACAGTCTATGACAGAAATGACAGGATAAAGACATACACATACATATCTATATATATATATATATATTATATATATATAGATATATATATCTATATCCTGTATAGGGCTGAAATAATCGGATTAATCTTGATTAATTGATAATTTAAATAATCGTTAACTACTTATCGAATCCAATCACTCGCTGGAGTATACAGACTCTGAAACATATTTGCTGAAAGAAACAACCCACTCAGAGCAGTAATAAGACCAAAATTGTACAAAAAATATATACAATTTTCATTTAAGATGAAAACCATTCTGTCTTTAAATATGCTGTATCCATAACCTTTCAAGTGACATAGCTTTACCTAAGCATTGTTCATGTTTTTACAAATGTTTTGTACAATTGCACCTTGCAACGTGCAACAAAATGCATTGTTGTTTTTTTATTTAAAGGCTTTATTATTAAAATGCCACGTTCTGAGCACTGAATTGAGTTTTTCTACGTTTTTGCAATTTAAATTACATTAAAGTGCGCAATACATGTTTGTTTTTTTTATTTCAAAGTTTAGTAAGTTTTAAGTTCACTTGTTTATAGAAGTATGATAATTTACTTAGAATATCTCTTGTTAGATTAATCTAAAAAATAATCGCAAGATTAATCGATTACTAAAATAATCAATAGCTGCATCCCTAATCCTTTATAATTAAAACCGTATCAAAGTAATATAAGAGTACACTTCTTATTTAAGGTTTTAATGTGTTAATTTGAGAAAGGATCAGGATTTACCTGGTACTTTAAAGGAAATAACATCCTCAAGCAGCCCATTATCCTGAGCTTTTTTGGCCAGCGTGTGCGACCGCAGAGCAAACTCGTCCTGCTCCAGTCTGGAGACCCCAAAAGCAGCAGCCAGACGATCCGCACTGTGACCCATAGTTTCTGCTGTCGAGAACTCGGCAACAGCAGGAAGCTGCTCGCACATAATCAACAATGCTTATACCGTGTCACCAAACAAAAAAAAGGCAATCTACTCTGAATTAATCTTTAATAGTAAATGCACACCTCTGGGGACAGGTGTGCTAGCCGGATGCTGCCAAGGAGACTTAGCCTTTGGCCGACGGTTTTTGCCTTGTTGAGGGACAGCATAGTCTTCCTCATCTTTCGGCTGTGACGGATCGGAACGTCGGACATGAATTCAACCCCACCAGCTACAACGGCGTCACACTGGCCTGCAGCAATCAGTCCAACAGCTGGAGAGGCAAGTAGAAGAGAACATTAAACATAGGGGGGAGAAGAACAACTATGACAAGGTAGGCTAGTAAAAAGCTTTAATAGAGAATTAAGAAAAAAATGTTTTAGCAGCTACATTGTCCAACTATATAATATAATACATGTCACCCAACCAAAAAGACCAGTGGTAAAAGACTCTAAACAGATTACCTGAGGTCATGGCCTGGTTGGAGGAGATGCAGGCCATGGTCACGGTGTGAGCTGGAATCTTGTCAGAGAAGCCTGCCCCCAATGCTGCCTGAAAAACAAGAAAAAGCACTTTACACTGAGAGGTTATTCTTAAGCTATAGATCCAGAGCAAACGGATTATGTAAGGTTGTCTGTGTATATACCTCTCGGGCCACATTGCTGGTTTTGACCTCCTGAATCACTGTACCATAGATGAGGTAATCTACAGCATCTTTGGGGATACCCGTCCTGTTTAGCAGACCCCTAGACAAGCACAGGTAGAGAAATTATAGAGACACACAAGGAAGATGGTAAATAAGCATTTTTTAAAATGTCCCCACAGCTTAATTTGAGAAAGGAATCCAAACACCCAAGAAAAGGCTCTACCACCAAGTTTTTCAACTATTTTTATTCATATATTATTATATTAGGTGGGCAGGTTACCAAAATTTTGCTAGCATAATTTCACACTGCTTTCCTTTTTTTTTTTTTTTTTTTAGAAAAATCCAACATTTAATTTAATTACATTTATTCAGCGGGATAAGAAAAATACCTTAAGAAATAATTGCTTATAACTAATATCTGGCGCAATTGTTGACCAGATATAATTTGGCCAACAATCATTTTTCAAATAATGGTAACTAATGTATTTCTTTTCATTTATGCTTAAGTTTCTAGGAAGTTCTAATTAGTAATCTTTTACATGTTTTGCCAGGGGTACAAATATGACATCACCCAAAGGCCATTTCTTTTTACCACGGACCCCAAGGCTGGGCGAGGACCCATATTTATCTCGTCTCCACACATAGTAAGCAGGATAGCAAAGAAGGTAAAAAAGTTTCCAAAGGTCAATGTTAGGAAACTGCAACAAAGACTGGGTTCTTGGGATCAATGAGTGTCCATAACAACCATTAGAGACTAGCTGCATGCCAGTCAGTTGTTTGGGTATGATGCCTTTAAAAAAGCCTTTCGTGTCCAACATCAGTGGTGTTATGGGCCTGTTTCCCTTTCAAAAATGTGATAAATCCACACAAAAATGGGTCAACTGAGACAAAATTAACATCTTCCACAGGCATATCATTGCCTTGACCTAAATCCTATGGACAATCTTTGGGAAGAGCTGAAGAAAAAAAAGAGTGAGAGGAGGAGAGGACCAAGGACTGCAGAAGATCAAGAAAGATTGTGTAATGGTCAAAAGGTCCTTATTTCTGTTTGCTCCAAAAGTGTGAAATTTTACTGAAGACTAAGTGTCGTCCTATTGGCTAAGGGGGTTGTACAAATCATCAACAGTAGAGCTCATCAACAGCTGTCATGTTGTTGAAGACAATTATTTCTAAACATGGGATTTTTTCCTCACTGAATAAATGTGCTTAAAATTAAATGTTGAAGTTTTCGAACTTTTTTCAGAGTGAAATGATGCTACTGCAAGGAAAATCTTATTTTCTTACACATTTTTACCAGGGATGCCTGGTAAAAATGCGTAAACGTCCTGCTCTGTACATGAATCCCAAAAATCTGTCCATCAAAAACATAAGGGTTAAATGCTGAAGTGTCTCTTTAAATAGTACCTTCATACATAGTGAATGATTCAGAACAGGAAGACTATCAGCTAAAAGAGTGACATTATTGATCTGGTGTTAAATTACATTTAAAAGATAAAGGCACTATTCACAATATGCAAGCAAATGTTTCTTAGTTTTTTCTTATTAGTTACATTTTTGGCTGAAAGCGAACTCTATTACAGAAGTACAAACTTACTGAAGAGCTGCTCTGGCCAGGTCATGGGGCATTAAATCAGCATACCTGTCATCAAAGGTGAATGAGAGATAGTATAATCAAGCTGTTTAAACAGAAATGCAACTATAACGCTCTTCACAATTATTATATCTAAAAACACCTTTGTAGAAATAGCATTAACAAGTAATAGCCACAGACTTGAGCACGTAAACTCAGTTAAAATAAACTTACGTGGTTCCAGACAACAGGAAAGGGGTTCGAACTCCTTCTACCAGAACGATGTTCTTTACCCCGGGTCGAGCCAGTGTCTTTTTGCTCTTAGTTTGAACTGAGAAAAATAATGCAGAAAGTGCCCTCTGTATCATTTAACCATTGTCTTCACAGGAAGCTGTCATGTTTCATGTTTTGTCAAGGTAAATGCATTTGATTTCCTTATAAATTCAGTGCAAACAGTGGGAAAAAAATTATTCCCCTTGTTATCCTTCATTTGTAATCCAAATACTCAAGATAAAATGTTAAAATACAATTATGCTGGTTTATACAGTGCAATACAGAAAGACCTTAACATGTTTTAATGCATAATTAAATCTATGGTACTAATATAGTAGTATTTGTTACCTTGAACCTGGAGCTGTGTTGTTGTACTGAGAGAGCGTGAAACTGTGACAAAAAGCAAAATTGAACTTATCATAATTAGTAGTCTTATTGTGGCTACAGAAAAAAACATCAGAAAACAGATGACAGAGTGGGAGTGGCTTTAAGTTTATGTCCAATCCTTGTAAGAGTATAAAGCAATAAAATGGTAGGAAGTTGTGTTTTTCTTCTGATAGCAGGAACTTATGTTGTGCAATTAAACTGTAAAAATAATACTGGGACAACTTACCAGAGCGCATCGCCCAGGAGGGGTTGACGGCGCCAGTCCGCATCGTATTCAGCAACATGGAGGCCATTATGTTCTAGACTGAAAAATTACTTGAAATTTTAAATGTCAAAGAGAACATGACCTTAGAGGTCTTTATTTAAAATATGCTATAAATAATAACGTTCACAATGAATTTATGGCAGATCTTTTTTTCTATGGTGGTCAGGCTTTAAATGCGTAACCTACAGAATTCACAGTAAGGAAGGGAGGATGGATAAAAGGATGGATGGATGGAAAAGAGATAGCTGGATGGAACTTTTAAGCAATCTGGAAACACAAATATTTTCCCTAATATGTTTTCCTTTTTCCATAAATATTCAGACATTCATACAATCTTGAATCATATTTCATGCTTTATCTGAGTTTGTAGTAACAATGTAGGTTTAACTGTTTATAATATTTATACATAAAACATTATTATTTTATCTGTAATCAAAAATCATATTTAAATTATGAAATTACATGAAAATTTTTCTATAGACAATTTAATGATTAGTGACACATTTACACTCTGAGGTAATATTAAATGTATATTTGTGATTCATTTAACAATATTGCCATATAAACAGCCTATGCAATTAATGTAAACAGGTAGAGGTGTTGAAAAAAGTCTAAAAGCACACTCTTTTCATACGCTAATTTCCAACCAACTAATCTTTAACATCAGTTTATGATCCCTACTTCTTATCTTTCATTTTAGTTGATTTGATATGAATTATCATGTGCGTGAGTTTGACATATTCCTGGGTCACCCCTGCCCAACCTCCTGCTGCAGCGACCTTTCACCTACATTCCTCTCCTACATAATGACGGGAATAAAAACAGAATAATCATTGGCTCAAACAGTGTCAAAACTCGAAATAGTCCAAAGAGACACTTCATTAGTTGAAGTAGCATTTTAATGCAATTAAAAAGACACGGGAGCGTTGGACTAAAACGATGAAGCTATACAAGCTAACGTAAGAGCGTAGCTAGCTGTTAGCTTCCAATTTCGTTGCGAGACAGACATCGTTTTCTGAGCTAATTAAACCCATTTTCTGCTTTCAGTTTTTTTTTAACAGCCTCGACGGCGTTTCATATTACCTTAAATTGGGTTGCTTCTTTGCCACCACTGCTTCCCCGTTGAATGATCGGCCAGACTGCACAGGACTACAAAAACCGCTGTAAAGGACCCAAAGAATAACTAAGGAGCCTGTAACAAATGCCTGTAATGGATTAAAAAAAATAATTATTCGCAGGCCGTACATTACATGCCTACGTTAAATACTTATTCTATATATATTTTTTTACAAATTTTTGTTGATTATTATCTAAATTTTGTTAAATCTAAAGTTGAAAAATGTACGCTTTAGTTTAGGCAATTGTCAGGCTGACCCAAAGTCCTTCTTCAATCTTTTGTGTAAACAATTTTTGCTCTTGCACCCCCAATCGTCAAATAATTATTTTACCGTACAGTTGACATAATATCAACAGTTTTATTTAATTGTCCTTTATGTCACTGAACCAATACTGTTTTTATTATTTTTAACTAAATCAACATCATTGCATTAATTGTATTGTAGCTGGATAATATGCCTAATTTATGAGATGTTACCATTACAGTTACAATAAATTGTGCCAAATAGTTACTGATAGTAATTAGGACATTTGTATTTAAATGTAAGTCATCACATGGAGAATGCAGAATACCACTGCTTTATATATTTAAAAAATATAATATTACAGTCTGCTCACAGTGGAAATAATCACTTTGAGTAATCCCAATGGTTTTATAATTATTGTTTACCATCCTTGAGTAACCCCTGTGGATTTATAATTTTTGTTCATCATATACCAGGCAAATGATGATGATGATGATAATAACTCCCGACCAGGGGTCTTTCTGCATGCATGGAGTTTGCTTGTTCTCCCGGTGCATGCATGGGTTCCCTCCGGGTACCCCGGCTTCCTCCCACAGTCCGAAACATCACTGTTAGGTTAATTGGCTTCTGTCAATTGTCCTTAGGTTTGAGTGTGCGTATGGTTGTTTGTCCTGTGTGTCTCTGTCTTGCCCTGCGATGGATTGGCGACCTGTCCGCTCGAGATAGGCACCGGCTCCCCCGTGACCCTGTAAGGAGGAAGCGGGTATAAAAAATAAATGGATTTTTATATAATATACTTTTGTCCTATTTTTTTATAGTTCACAGTTGTCTGGTAGCACTAACCAAGATGATCTTAATCAGTAAAATAAGTAATTTTAACATTTCAACAATGATGTGTGAGTAGAGTTCCAACCACGCCATCGGTACCATCCGCTTAGCTGGCTTTTTCACAAGTTGTTTTTGTCCACAATCCCATAGTTTTGCTATTTTTTTATTGTTCTTGTACCGTTTTCCCTTCTTTGTTGAGCAATTTCTTGAACTGGTATTACTGCCTCCCATTTTTAGGGAATAAGACATTCTTCATATTAAAGTGCAAATGAGTAAAGGTGAATTATTTCCAAAGAACAACGTTGTTTGTATAAAATTGTTAATGCTAATCATCTGTCTATTCAAACGACAGCAATGCTGGCATAACTACTGCTGGGAACTAGATAATAAAGCTCCGTTTCTTTATTTAGTCCCAAAGGAGCAATGAGGACGCACGTCTATCTAGAAGGTCACAAATCTGCTTGTGTGGCAAAAGATTTGGCCTGAAGTCTTGATTTTGTTACAACTTGTTAGTGAAAAGGCAGCAAATAAATAAATAAACACATTATTTAATCCTGGGGACCCCAGAAGTTTTGGTCGCACTGCTGCCTGGAGCAGGTGGCACACAGAGACTGTTTTAAATGGTATACAGACACACATCCATATTAAATAGTTACACACGTCAAGACTTAAAAGCTTCACAGTCTTGTGCTAGTGGCTGCTGGGTTACACTTGAGTATATTAAGGTCAAGACAATCATTTGGGCTGATATCAGATTACAATATTGGAGATGGGAGTAATGTGCCAGCTGGACCACCCTCTGGGTATGTTCTACTTTATCTGTGGCATTTCTTTATAGCTGCACTTAAGAAAAACAGTGTTCCTTTCTGATATCTTCTTCTGGGCAACAGTAAAAAAGGAATGCAACTCTCATGTTATAAATTAATTTGTTTTTCTGGACTTGTGTTCATTTCTTCAAGGTTCCTCAGGGTGACGCCTGCAGAGAAGAAAAATAGTTTAATGTCATATAAATGTTGAAGTGGACTTTTCCTAATTGGACAAATGCAAAACTCCAATACAAAACAAATGCAATGGAAATTAATGACCATTAAGCAACTTTTAGTTACCATCCAGAGATATATGTTTTTCAAAAGAACCTTTCTGTTGCAAAATCAAACATTCTTTGCAAATAAATTCTAAAGCTTAAAAGCTGCTTTTTTCAGTATTTTTTGTTAATGTGTATAGATCCATTATGATGTAAAGTATCTTACTTTCAAGGAGCTTGAGGCTTTACAAAAGTGCTTTTGGAAAGCATCATACATACAGTCACCTTTAACTGGTTTATGGAAAAAAATATTTGCCTGAAATGGATAGGGTCCATCCAACTGCTTATATATCTTTACATTAAGGCTCAGGGTGTGTATAAGAAAAGTATAAATGTTTAAATTTGCATTAATCCACTAAAAATAATTGTCACTTTCATTCACAAAGGAATTCCTTTTGAATGAAGATTCAAAAGTGTTGAAGTCGGCAGCATTTAGCCACTTTTGCTGGTTTGACACCCCTCCATGGTTTTCATCGCTGTTAGCCCCTGTTTGGATCTTTATTAGGTGTATTTCATATGAATAGTTCTAGAATGGAGATCTGCACTTCTTTGATTAAATCAGAACATGACAAAAATTAATCAGTGATAATTCCATATTTAGACTGGTAGTTATTTTTTTATACATTTTAGTCCAAGTAAAGACATGAGCTTTACTTAAGTGTTCTAATCTGTTTTACTCAGAAGCCTTGCTCTGATTGTTTTGCAATATTTTTAATGAGCAATAAAAAGATAATCATTAGGTGGTTGGACTGAGTGTGATATGTGAATGTTTTTGAATTACTGAATTCTGTTGTATGAAGTGTCTTTTAAAAGACCTGGTTTAGCAAGGTCTTCTGTTGCAATGCTTGTTAAAAAGGGTGTCATTTGATTCTCCAGTCACATTGTGTATCTGCTTTTCATTTCAATAGCCTACAAAGAAATGCAATGTAAAGTTTGTGGAATACTAGAGGGGCCAAATGCACTGCAAGGCTTTCATGTGTCATTGCTACACATTTATCTAAGCGCTATGCAAATGTCACAGCTCTGTCCCAACAGTAAAGTTACTTAATTTCTTGCTATGCTAGGCAGACGCTTAGTCTGCACTTATGAAGATTCACTCAACTTGGCTCACCTACAATTTGCAGTGCCTGACCAAGCTGGGGAGTTGTATTTATTTCCTGATTTAGTTAACAATAACTTGAAAACCTTGAGGTCCAGGAAACATTAAAGTTTCCTGGACAGTCAGGCAATCATAAACTATGGGAAAATAAAAATAAATAATTGTGACTTCATGGGAAAATTAACTTATAGTCTTTACGCAGCAGGGCACTAGAGATGTTATACCTGTTATTACCGAAAACATGCAAATGATGCACAAACTTTATACTGCATATATGAGAGGACTTGAAATGAAAATAATTTTTTTTGGCATTTAGACCCATGTAAAACGTGGTTTTAGACAGGCAAGAAAACATGGCAAGACACACAGTATGACAGCAGCTTCAGTATTTAATAGTCACTCATACAGATGTCTAGTAATTCACTCAAAACGGGTATTGTCAGTACAGAGATTAAACTGGACCTTACTGAGTGACCTGTTTCTTCAGGCCTGTTGTATCATTTACTGTGGCAACATCACTAAGCCTCTTGTCTGCATGTTGTAGAGTTTAGCCTAATTAAAAATGTCAAAGCTCATTTAGTTTCAGCTTGTTTAGAATATCACTCTTTTATTTCTGCATCTCTCCTTTGATGGTGGTCACGCAATTACAGGGTAAATAGATCGATATTTCGTGGGTATGCCAGAGTCTTTAAAATAACACAACAGATAGCCAAAACCCAACATCATTAAGCAGCCTTTTGATCCATCATGAAGACCACTGAGTTTTGGGAACATAAACATTTTAAAGTGAAATATACACTATTTTGCCAAAAGTATTTGTCAGCTTACTTTTACATGTACATGAACTTTGATGACATCCTGTTCCCCTTCCTCAAGGTTTAGGAGCGTGTTCATAGTTAGATGAGAACACCAGAATTGTAGCCTCTGCTCTAATTAATCACAAAGGTGTTCAAGAAGGTTGAGGTCAGGACTCTGTGCAGGTCAGTCAAGTTTCTCCACACCAAACTTTATACACCTGCAGTCATGGAAGTGACAGGAACACCAGAACCCATTGATTTGGCGCTGTGACCCAATACTTTGGCAATATAGTGTATCTGACCAAATGCAGCAACAGCAGCTTGCATGGCAACGATACAATCACAGATAAAACAAAGTATAGAAAAACAGAAATCACATCTTCATGGTCATCTGGAAACATCTGGCCATTTTAATATCCTATAAATAGAAAGTAAGTCTTTGTTTATGGTTTTATTCATATATATATATATATATATATATATAATATATATATATATATATATATATATATATATATATATAGCTACTGTTTTTAATACTTACGGATTACTCAGTCAATTATATAGTGTATTGAATCAATATTTATGATAGGAACTGTGTTAAAAAATTCTAAACGTCACGAATTTGAATTTAGGTCTTTGAATTTGCATTGTCTACTCTGGGGCATTATATTGTTATAGTTTAATCCTCAAATGGTGTGAAATAACAATAAAAAGAGCTTTAAATGTAGTTACATTTTTTGGGTACATAAAGCATATCAGAACAAGCAATCCGAGGTATATCACGAGGAATGATTTTTCGTGGTTAGGGCAAACTATAAAATCCATGTGTTGTTGGAATAAAATAATGTATCTAAAATTATACATGAGTGTTTGCTGTGTTACCCAGCAAAGATGAATACTGATGAAGAATGCCAATGCTATGAAGCACAGAATAGCCCAGATAAACAAGGCTGAACATTCACAAGTTGTTCAACCTCAGTTTTGTACTTATAGAGTTCTATTAATATCACAGTTTGATCATTTTTTATTTTATTAATTTAGTTTACCTAGTTGTTTTAGCTCCTATGAACCCCTTTTTGTTATTTGTTCCAGTTACACACCACTGAAGCTCAAGGAGACAAAGAAGGTTGTGCAGGAGACCAGTTTACAAGGACATGCTCAGTATTACTCATCCTACTGGTAAAAAGTTGAGGTTTAATGGACCTTATACTGAAGCTCATTGAGAACCTATAGTAGTAATAACTAGACACTGCAAAAAAATGTCAAAAGACTTTTCATGCTAAATAATGTTTTTTATGTCAAATCAGATTTTTATTGGATTGGAGAATGATTGCCACAAGACTCCATACGTCATCTAAAAGTCTTTCTGTGAAAATCTGGAAGTTGGACATTTTAATGATTTCATTCTCATCTGGAGCCAATGTTAGTAAACTAGATCCAGTCTGAAATTCAGAGAAAAGAATCTGCAGTAATAGAGTCAGGAGTCAGTTCTGCAGTTTAACCACAGTGGGGCGTGGTTTCCTTAGGCTTTAAGCAGTGGGGCTCAGCAGCCAGTAGGTCACAGTGGAAGGCACATTCAAGGTTGAGTAGCCAACAGGCACATTATCAGGATATTGAGGGTTAGATTTTGGGCCTCCAGCCCTGTATGAATTGTGTGATTTTGGTCACATGGAGACGGCTCAGGTGAAAGTCATGTGACAGAATGTCCTCAGTCAGCTGCACCAAAAGGCTGCCGTCAATCCGCTCCCTCTGGAAGACGGCCACAGCCGCCTCTGGTAGGCCGATGAACCGCAGGCATGCCGACACCTCCTCCAATGATAGTACAGAAAGGTCAGCAGGAGGCCTCCAGGTGGGGTCAGGTGGAGGGGAAGATCCGTCAGTGCCACTTGCTGATGTCCCACCGCCTTCTGCGCCTCTGGAAGAACCATTTGTAGGATCGGTAGCAGGTTCGGGTGAAGGGCAAGGCGACTGGCGGTTGAAGGGGTTTAATGCACCAAACGGTGCAAATCTGCTCTGAGGGGGCGGTGGCCTGAGTCGAGGTGTGGGGGATGTAAATGAATCTACCCACGGCTCTGCCCAGGTGGCCTGTGCAGGCTGCGAGCTAGATGTGCCGTCTGCAGGGACTGCAGAGACCGGATCAGGACTGGCTGGATTAGGAGCAGGACAGTCAGCCCAGGAACACGGGTAACAGTAGAGGGTGGCATCTGGAGAGGGCGAGCAGCTGGGAAACAGACACATATACTGATGTTAGGACTCATTCCATCAACATATGTGAAACTACAGATACACGAGTATTTTTACTGTATTTAATTTACAGCTATAAAAACTCTTATGATGAAAATGCTGCTGCTGCAACTTTCTGGTAAAAAAAAAAAAACGTAACATTATAAATAAATTTTCGTTAATGCAGCTTACATTGCCAGAAACCTATTAACGATAAGATAAGCAACTTGTGGAGACAGTTTTACATTTTGAATGTGGGGGCTTGGTATCAAACCAGCGACCTTCTCATTAAAAGCTGATCGATCTACCAGTTTTTTCAGTTTTATTGTACAAATAATCTGGCCGTTACTAGGTTCTACATTTATTTTAAACTACAAACTACAGATTCCACCTGGTCATTTTTTTACTATCTCCATTAAGAAGTTTATGTTTTTGTTGCCGTTTGTCTGTCCGTCCGTCTGTTTGCAAAAAATATCAAAAGGTTATGAAGGAATTTGATTGCAATTTTCAGACAAGGTGCATATTAGAACAAGAAACAGATTTTGGTGGTGATGCGGAGCACCATCTGGATCCAGGATTCTTTTGAAGGATTCTTTATCATTGCCTAACCATGGTGGAACAACTTGGAATTGCCGCATCATTTATCACCCTGTCAGCAGCTGACATGCAGTGGCCAGAAGTCATCCAGAGTATAACTCCTCAGAACAGAAAAAAGCTGACATGCGTCAATGTCCCTTTGCATAAGGACACTTATTTTTTCCTTTAACAACCAAGAGCCCATCTGTACTGTGAAACACTGCAACCAGTTTTGCTGCATTTTTACCATCACTAGTGATGCATTATTAAACAGTGTCTCTCTGTACAGTACAAATTTCATCTTGCTACTCCTGTCTTACTGTCAAACAACAGCGCAGTCATTTCTGTGGAAAGCATTGATCTTAGTGTTGCCACGCTGCCTTGAAGTGTCACAGATGACGTAACATCCTTCATATTATGGTCCTTTGTTATCTTTCTCATTAAATGTTGATGATTTCTTTTTTCTCTGTACAACAAATGTTGCTTCGCAGCTAATCTGCATTTTCTAATATTTTAAGGGTCTACCTTCTGAAAATTGCTTTTATTTTTAAGCTTCATGAGAGGTTTGTTTCTCAGGGTTCCTAAAGACTTATTAGGTCAAAATAAGTAAAGAAGAATGGACAATCGGATGAAAGGATACAACATTTAGAAAATGGAACAGGTAATATAGTCTGGAAATACAAGTATTCCTGCATTTTCTGTTCCAATATTTATATTAATATTGATATTTATTTAATTTTGTGATTTATAAAATAAAAAAAAAAAATTAATTCCTAAATTAAATCCAGGCAGTGTAAGAACCCTGATTTCTTGTGGGACCCTGGTTGTTCTCTCTTTACGGTGTAACTGGATACCAATGCACCCAAAAAGTTTATTTCTTTTTACTTGCTGAGCGTTAAGAAGGGGAAGAATCCAGTCATCATCAAACTTTCCAGTTAGTATTCTATGTTGCTGAGCTCATTGCAGAGTTTCCTCTATTGCTCATACCATCAAAGCATCATTACTTTAAAACAAAAGCCTAACAACCTTGATAATTGTTCAGTGTGGATGGCTTTTGAAGTTATGCAACTTTTACTGCACCTGTCATGCAGTCCGGCGGAGTAAAAGGAGAGGTTTGTTCTCAGGGAGGCGGAGGTCTTGGGGAAGCGAGGTGGAACAGGGGGGCTGGGGGCCGGACTGGAGATGGAGCCTCCTTTAGAGCACCGAGGTGGCACCGGAGGGGCAAGCAGGTATCGGCACTCCTCCCTCACCTTCATGAAGACACACAAATGCATTATAACACACACACACGCATCAGCAAAAAAGTTAACACCCAACACTTGTCAGGGGGGTTATGTAAGGGTGTGTGTTCTGCTTGGTAAATGTCAAACTTGGTGACCTTTACACCTCAAACAAACTCTGTTACACAGAGCGGGTTTCACACACACACATTTGTGCAAACTCCTCACCCTGGCAGGCTAAATTTCAGGGAATGAAGAAGACTGTTTGAGAGGCTATACTTTAGTTGCTAAGCAGATGTCTTCACCCACACCTCTCAGAAAGAAAACAGTTAAGTAAATAAAACAAAGCATGATAATGTGGCCCTTCTCAACACCCTAACTAGATTAACACGAATGCTGAAGACCAGCTTTTCTTTTACCAAAAAGTATAAACTATGTATTTAAAGATTGTATATTCTTTAATTCTCTAATATTTAGTCTTTAATTTTCAGCCACTGTCAGAAAAAGGCTTGTGCCACAAAACAAGATATAAAAAACTATTTAAAGCTATGATATAAATGAATTTACACACTCAGTTTGAACTCATCAATGACTGCAAGCAGTGTCACAGTATTCCTTCTTTCTTTCTTTACTCCTTTTCTTCCTTCCTGCATCCTTCATTACACTTTCTATCTTCCCTATACCTTTCTTTCCTTTCTTTCTTTCTTCTTCTCTCCTTTCCTTCCATCTGTCCTTCCTTCCTCACTCCTTTTGTTCCTTTCTTTCCCTCCTCTGCATCGGTACCCCTTTTCCTTCCTCCCCATCCTTCCTGCATTACTATTTTGTATGCTTTCCCTCGTTGCCTTTTCTTTTCTTTAATCCCTTCCTTCCCTTCTTTCTTCCTTCCTTCCTTCCTTCCTTCCTTCCTTCCTTCATGGGGGTGTTTTACTGAGCCTATTTATTTATACGTTCCTCAGTGATCCTTTAATCACTTCTACCATGCAAAGTGGGTGTCTCACTTTATGTCTTTACAGAGCAGTGCTAGCACTTACTGGACAAAACGTTGATTTAAGAATTATTGAAAAAAACGTCTACGATCTTAGATAAAACTAGATTTCACTTTTACAATAGATTAAAACATTTAAGAATCTACGAGGAAATCAAATCAGCATCAGAACCTGTGTAATCTAGTGGCCCAAACCTGCTTTTTTTTTTTTTCTTTTTAATTGTCACTGCTTTGTATGAATAGAGGATTCTAAACACAGATTCTGCGTAGAGAAACCTTTCCGGGAAAATAGTTTGTCTCTGTAAGTGTGTAAGGGAGGTTCAAAAGCTCTTATATATAAATAATTCAAGCCTTTAGACTTTTAAAAGCCGGATGCAGTTGTGGATAGATGAAATAGATAAGAGACGGATGGACCAAGGAAGGGACAGTATATGAGGACACTCACAGCATCAGATTTTGGAGGTATAGGTGGTGGGGTAGACACTCTTGTCACCATGGTTCCAAGGGAACCGTCCAAGGAGGAAGATGTGTGGTAGGATATAAGGTTTGGTTCTTTCCCCAAACTCTCTGCATTCTGATTGGTCCAGAGCTCTTCATAGGGGATCTCCTCACTGGTCCTCAACTCATCCTCACCCCACTCAGGAGTCACATACTCCCTCTCCTCACCAGGTCCCTCCCCTAGCCGCTCTCCTACAGAGTCCCTGCAGCGTTGTGATAGGTTTTCTGAAACCCCACCTACATACCCGCACATTGAGAGGCGCTGCAGTGCCGGAGCCAGCGAGTCCTGACCCGACACACACAGCCGAGAGCGGCGAGGGCTCACACACTCCTCTGTCATACACTCCAGCTCTGGCCGTGTTTCTCTCACAGCCCGAGAGTAGGCGTCCGGGTCGAAGGCGTGCCTCAGCAGGAGGCTCTCTAGTGCTGCCGTCTGAAGAGAAGCCTCAGCCACATTAAAACGGGGCATGCAGCGTAGCAGCAGGAAGTGCGAGGGAGAAACTTCCTGTTGTCGGAGAACCAAACAGAGCACCACCGTCTTGCTGACGATGTTGAGGAGTTTGTAACGGTGGCCTTCTCGTACGGCGTGGCGATCGTAGGGGTTCCGTGGCGGCCGGGAAGGCACAGAAACGTTTACGGGGAGGCGAACTCTCTCAATGATGCTGCGGACCGTGTGCTCCCCTCCCAACATGCCTTGCTCCAAGGGGGAACGAGTACAAAAGCGTCCGCGGCAGCCAAAGGGCAGACTGACACTCTGGTTGGTGCGATGGTTCATACAGACCAGACAGGGCGTTTTACCTGAAGAATCAGAGAAAGCAAGACTGTGAAAATCTGACTGTATGGTTACTATATGGTTAATGTTTTAACCTAAGCCTAAAATCAGTATATCTGAAAGTTTCAGTTTGTTAAATTTATAACTTAAGAACTTTTTCAGAACTTAGTGACTCACCATTTTTGTGACTTTCTAATCCTTTCTTACTAATCTAAACATAATTTTATCAAATTATCTTGAAGTTCTTTTGGCTGTGGCATGGGATTCAATTGCTTTTGCAGTTTACCTAACTTTGATGTCTTCTAGACAGTATTTGCTGTAACTTTGCTATCATGGGGGGAGTTGCTTCTGGATATGGGAACCACTTAGCTTTTATTTTAATTTCACCACCAAAAAGCAGTAATTTCTTAAAAAACTAAATGTAAATATATGAAAAAAAGAATCAGTGAAAGACGCATACCCTTTGAGCTTTTGTCATAAACTTCATTGTATGTTATGGGGAATCATCCTGAAAACAACATCTATACAGTAAAACATGGTGGTGGCAGCATCATGCTGTGGGGAAGCTGTTTCTTCAGTAGAGACAGAAAAGCAGGTCAGAGTTGATGGGAAGATTGATGGAGCTAATACAGGTACATTCTGGACAAAAAGCTGTTACAGGAAGCAAAAAACGAGACAGGGCGGAGGTTCAACATTCAGCAGGACACTAATCATACAGCTAGAGCTACAGTGGATGGTGGAAGCTAGTACCACCTGAGTTTAAACCTAAGGTTTATTGTACACAAATAAGCTTTAATGTGTTGCAAACTGCAGCAACTGATGTTAAAGCCTTTACTTAGAAACACAAAAACATCAAAATTGCAATCTCTTAATATCTAAATATAAAGTTTCAGCTTTGCAGTGTTGGAAAAATCCAATGTAAACTGCAGATGAAATTGGTGCAAGAAAACCAAAGACTGACAATTTCAAAGTCATCAGAAATAGTACAAATAAACTAGTTAAATATTTAGAAAAAATCTATTGAATTCAATACCAGTAACACGCACATGTTTACCAGTGTGTTGCATCAGCTCGTCTTTATACAACATCCTAAGAATTTAGGAGCCCTGGAGACCTGTTGATGTAGTTTTTAAAGTGAGATGTTTTCTCCAATGGTCTTTCTCAGGCGGTTTAGCCTGCAGCACGCAATGTTTATGATTTCCAAAAAGAAGTTTTCCGTTTCACCTCAGTCCATCTTGGACGAGCTAAAGCCGAGCAAAGGCAGGTGCCTTTCTGGATCGTGTTTACAGATGTGTTTTTTCCTAACATGCCAGAGTTTAAACATTTTTTATTAATGCAGCGCAGCCGGAGGGCCTAAAAATCACTACCATTAGAAATTGCTTCTCAACCCTGTCCCTTGTGTACAAAGATCCTCCCAGTTTCTCTGAATCCTTTAATAATATTATGTGCTGCAGATGATGAAATCCTCAAATTCTTTGCAATTTGTATTGACAACAGTTTTTCTTAAATTGCAGAACTGTTTGCTCATGAAGTTTTTTTTACAAAGTTGTTAATCTTCCTTATACAAGAGAGACAGCCTTTTCCCAACTATGACAGCCTAACATGTTAATAATAGTAAATTTTAATTTGTACAGCCCTTTACAATAATCACTAGGGTAAACAAAGTGCTTTAGAAAGAGTAAAATTAAAAATTAAAAAACACATAAAACACAAGGAATAAAACAGTTAGTTAAAAACCACCACATTACTAGGTATTAAAAGCCGCCCTAAATAGATATGTCCTAAGTCTTGGCTTGAAGAGGCTCAGCTTAGAGATCAGTCTTATTTCAGCCGGGAGTCTAGGAACTGCTAGAGAAAAGGCTCGACCACCCCAGTGCTTATATTCAGACCTGGGCTCTTCCAACAGGCGCTGATTTAAGGCCCTCAAGACTCGGCTATTAGCATAAACAGTTAAAAGATCACACAAACACAATGGGTCCAAACCATTTAGAGCTTTAAAAACAAACAATATAGCCTAAAATCAACCTCGTACTCGTACTCGTCGTCTTCCGCTTTATCCGGGGCCGGGTCGCGGGGGCAGCAGACTCAGCAGAGACACCTAGACGTCCCTCTCCCCAGACACCTCCTCCAGCTCCTCCAGGGGGGAGCCCAAGGCGTTCCCAGGCCAGCCGAGAGACATAGTCCCTCCAGCGTGTCCTGGGCCGTCCCCTGGGCCTCCTCCCGGTGGGACGTGTCTGGAACACCTCCCGAGGAAGGCGTCCAGGAGGCATCCGTATAGATGCCTGAGCCACCTCAAATGGCTCCTCTCGATGTGGCGGAGCAACGGCTCTACTCCGAGCCCCTCCCGGGTTAAAATCAACCCTAAACCGAATATGGAGCCAGTAAAGGGATTTAAGTATCTGTATGATGTGATCATGTTTGTTATGAGATGGGCAGCAGCGTTCCATATGGTTTAGAGGCGACTCAATAAAGACTGGTTTATACCAAAATACAGCAAATTGCGGTAGTACGAAACACTAAGTTATAAAAGCATGCACAGCCTTTTCAAGGTCATTATGATTTAAAAAGCTTTTTGGCTTTGGCCAGGAGCCGCACGTGAAAGAAGCTCGTCCTAATCACATTGTTTGTTCGTCAGGTTTGAAATTTAAATTTAGGACAAAGACCACAACGATATTTCTAACAGTAGGGTTACAGCTGAAAGAAGAATCAAGGCCAGCTGCTGTACTGTTCCCAAACAAAATACATTAAATTTTGTCCTCACTGAAATGTAAAAAATGTTGAGCCAGCCACTGCTTAATATCTGAGATACAGACAAACAAAAAGCAGTAGCTTCATCCCTGTTGGAATTTACTGGCAGATATATTTGTATGTCTTCTGCATAGCAGTGAAAGGACAGTTTGTGTTTGGCAATGATTGATCCAAGTCATAGCATGTAAAGAGAAAAAAGTAATGGGCCAAGGATGGAGCCTTGTGGGACACCACAAGAAAGAGGGGCAGTAGAAGAAGAGGACAATTGGACATGCAGCATCCAGACCACGCAGTATCATTGTGGACTTTTAGGAGAGCAGTCTCAGTGCTGTAATGGGATATAAAACCAGACAGAAACTTTTCAAAAATAAAATTAGTTTCTAAAAAGGACTGCAGTTGATTAAAAACCACTTTTTCAAAGATTTTAGAAAGAAAGAGCAGGTGAGATACAGGTCAAAAATTTGAAAGTACAGAGGTCCAAACTTGGCTTAGAGTAGAGGTCCGACCACCCATGTTTAAAAGTAGCAGGGACAATTCCCAAAGAAGAACACATCTTAATAAAAAAAGGAAGAGCTGGCCCGACTGTATAAAAAACAAATTCTAGCACTCTGGTAGGAACAATACCCAAAGGGAAGTTCATAGGTTTTAAAGATCCTGCAATTTGCAGAGATCTGCAAACGAAGGCAGCTCAATCTGGTCGAACTGAGATTGAGCTGGGACGATCATCAGGTCATTACTACCACATACATTCATTGTCCTTCGAGTGACATGCCTTACAGAGGGCACCTACAAAAACGTTAAGAAAATTTTTACATGTGGCAGTCGTGACATCACTCATAGCTGAAGTGCATGAATTTAAGACAGAGTTATACTGAATAAAACCCTAGGAGACTTGCTCTTATTGGCAATAATAGAGAGGTGCTGAGATTTGTGCTGTTAGGAACACAAGGAGAAAACCTCTACGTTTAATATGAAGTCAAGCAAACGTAATTTGGTGAGTTAAAGCAGTTTGGAGGGAGTTTTCAAAGCTTAGTTCCTTGCTCTTTATTTTAAATTTACATTTAACAATGTTATATGTTTTTAGAAACAAGGTTGTAATATTTTCACTACTAAACAAGTACAGAATCTACATATAAATTTAAAAAATAGACTTAGGAGAAATACAATTTCTCAGTTCTGCCTGTATGTTACTAGAATGATTTTTATTGTTCTGTGTGAATGAAATATTGTACAAACTTTGAACTCAACAGTCTACTGTACTTACTTCTTGGAGTCTTTCCCAACCGTCTCAAAAGTGCGCTCAGTCCCGTCTTTTCCTTTGGGGGTGTGGCACACAGAAGCTCTGCCTTCCCCATGAGTGACAGCTCATCTCCAGCCTGCAGAGTGAAGCTGTAGGGCTCGCTGTCCTCACTGAACTCCCCAGAAACCACCTAGAAGAGAACAAAATGCACATGAACGTGATCATAGAGCATAGACAGAGGGCTGAATGGTGTGTGTTATATTATGTCATAACATTAATATTGGACGGACGAACGAACGGACGGATGGACGGACGTGGTTGCTGAAAGTATGAATGGATGGATGGATGGATAAATGTGGTTGCTGAAAGTATGAATGGATGGATGGATTGATTGATATAGTTGCTGAAAGGAGGGATGGATGGATGGATGTGTTTGCTGAAGGTATGAATGGATGGATGGAAGGATTGATGGACAGAGAGATAGATGGATGGAGTAAGCAGCCATTCTCTTTTCCTGTTTCTAAACTTATCCAGACCTTTTTCTTTTAATTTCCAGACTATGCAAGAACCCTGTTCTAAACTATCCACAGCAGAACAGAGAAGGTATTACAGGTGAGCCCTGAAGGAAATGACCGGTGCTCACCTTGACGCTGAAAGTGATTGTCTCCATGACAAAGACCCGGTCAGGGAAGACTCCAGCAACCTCCTCCACACTGGAGAAATACTGGACCGGATCCCTGACGTCACGATCCTCATCCAGTAACTTGAATTTGCCTACAGAGCACCATGAAATAACAACAGGATGGAAGGTAAATTTAAATACTTCAGGAAGACACAGAAAGAGAACAAAGGAGGACGGAGGAAGAGTAAACAAACTTGAGAAAAAAATGGAAGTTTGTTTTTGTGGGAAAATTTACATCCATGGCGTACACTGTGGAGGAGAATACAAAGACACCTCGCTGACCTTTGACCTGGCACCAGCCCTTAGCCAATTGACAGCCGGCGGGGTTGGCATGGCAACCAAAAAAGGGCCCCCATTTTCACGCAGAGCAGAGACACATCACCATGGAGACACTCACACACACAACTCTTTCTCTGAGACCATCGCTTTTCTTCTCTTTTCTCATCCTCTCATCTGACTGTAATCTTTATAAGTTCGAGCTTGCACAGATAATATTTCTGTGCTTCCTGCAACTTTATTTGATGAAGGTTTGAGGAGTGTATGGAATGCACACATTTCCCATTTCCCATATCAGTTTTGTTATATAAAACCAGATTTCAAAGAACACTCACATTATCCTTATTTATGACTGCATTGCGTTTAATTAATGACATGTCTTAGAGGAGTGTTCTTTTTCTCAGTGTTGCATGTGTGAAAAAATACCAAATTGTTTTTCTTTCTTCTTTATCTGAAAGGAAGAGTAGAATACCAAACTGCACTATCCTCTATGAGCACCGCATTCCTCCTCCTAATTCAAGCTGAACTCCAAGGAAAAGCAGCTTCTATCCAGCAAACAATACAAGACTAATTCTAACCCCTTTTAAGGACGCTTTCAGCTTTAAAATGTTGAAATTCAAACATTTTTCAAGCACTTTTTGCCGTCCGTCTAGGACTATCTGTTCTTCCATTTGATTATTAAAAAAAACATTGCCTGCTGTGTCTAAAGTTAAGATGTTTATAAAGCATAACAGTTATAAATTAAAAATTTTGGGGGGGTTAAGTTAAATAATCAACTTGATTTAGGCCAAAATTATGATATATTTGGGTTTATGTTCATCTGACTAGAAGTAATATTAATATTTTGAAGTGACACAGACAAAGTCCTGAACTGAATCTCACAGAGAATCTCAGGAAGGAGTTCAAGATTACGGTGATGGCAACGGGGCCCTCCACCCTCAAAGACTTGCAACTCATCACCAAAGATAAACCTTCAAAATACTAGAGGAAACATGCAAAAAGCTGCTTAGCAATTATAAGAAAGGACTGATTGCTGTAATGCTAATACGAATATTTCCATTGATGATTGAGAAGGGTATAAATGTTTTATGACATTTTTATTAAAATATAGTTAAAAAGAGATGTTTTTTTTCAGAATTAATACTCATTCAACATTTTTCTATTATCTTTTTAGAGATGAATGCCTTATTTTCTACTTCTTGGTGGAATGAAAATCATTTTAGATCTAAATCAACCAGGAGTTTGAATAATTTTGGGCTTAACTATACATTTGAAAAAATTTGTGAAATTCAACCCTGTGTCTCCCTGCTGTTAAATTTACATCACTTCAACATAAATTAATAAAAATGTACCCAATGAAATGCATGCAAATTGTTGCATCAATTTCAGTGGTTAAATTTAGTCTATTTAGCAGTGTTTCTACACAAAATAAGAAGAGGTTAGCAGGTCAGGATAGCAAAACAAAACACATTTAGCAGCAGCAATGTCAATCACCTTTTCCAAAATGTTGAAGAACCTTCTAGGATTTCAATAATGTTCAAACAACAACAACAACTCAGTACTTTTCAACAGAGTCCAGCAACTGTTTCCCACACAAAAGTACGCATTAAAAATAACATTGGGATTATTAAGGGCTTAAACATAGTTATTGCTATTATTTCCATATTACAAGGATGAGTTTGCTGAAACCTTAAAACCAAAAGGATTATATATAACTCTTCTGATCTATACTTGTGTCATCCCTGACTTTTGCTGACAAGCAGGAGGAGGATGCAGATATCCAGGATGAGAAGGAGGGAGACATTCTGCTGCCCAATCCCCAAGGGGAAACCTATATTGCTCTCATCAGAAGCTTATTTAGACTTCCTGTATGAAGTCATCCCACAGACGTTAGCTCATCCCTGTCAGTTGGCCTCTGATGCCAAAACACCTGCTATAATTAAAAGCACATAAGTGATCCTTAAACGGTGCCACATCACTGCAGCAGGTTTACGTAGCTCTGCAGGGTCCTGTAACAGTAAGGATCATCTTTTATAATGTAGAGTAACAAGTTATGGCACCCCCAATGGTAGCCTGAACAAGCCACTCATCAAACATAAATGTGCACAAGCTCCACAAAAATTGTCATAAATACAAATGACTCACTGCTGTTACATCTGCAAAAACAACATCATTCTTCATAACGCTTTTAATCTGATTCAACTCAAATTAAATGTTTTAAATGGCTTTTCTACTTACTTTAATTCATCATCCGCAAAAATAGTTTTGCATCAGTTCAGGTTCTAAATCTACTGATTTTGAGGCGGCTTCCACACTTATTGCAGTAGCGTAATGTCATACTGAAAAAAAGAAAATACAATCTCTACAAAAATCTATCTATTCGTCTATCTAATTATCCATATTTAATAAATGCAGCCCTGAATTAATACTTTATTTTTTGCTGTGTCTATCTCTCAATGAAATGATTTTGACATAAACCTTCCAGCAAACCTATTTGCAGGGGCTTAAACCTTATTGCAGTTAAGTAAAACCCCAGAGACTGCAACTCTGAAGGACTGCAGCTCTTCTTTACTTTTACTGTATAGAACTTTAAGAACAATATGTTTCAATTGTAAACATGTCTATTAATAGGGTTTCTACATTTAGTTTTCAATGAGAAATACTGAGGTGCCTGAAATGACGATGATCTCAGCATCCCCCCCCCGAACAAGTGCTCATTCTTTCTTCCGAAACGGAGCCTGAGAGGCGGCAGTAGTGTGAGGTGACATCAGTGCTGCATCAGAGGAGGAAGCAATGGAGATGAGGCATTAAGATCCAGTTACACAGCAAATAATGAGCCTGTACTGAGAGGGAAGAATGGGATTGTGGGGATGAGCTCGGGTGAGGTCATACTGACTAGACTCATTCAGCAGGAAGACCACAAGTCAATGAGCAGGAGGAGGCAAGAGAGATGACGCGGTAGCAGGTTGGATATATGAATGAAAGTGGTGCAGCAGGAATAGCGTATCTCACAAAAGTGAGTAAACACCCCACATTTTTGTAAATAGTGTATTATATCTGTTCGTGGGACAACAGTACAGAAATGACACTGACACCATGTAAAGTACAGTTTGTATAACAGTGTAACCCACAGTCATTTATGTTTAAACTGTTGGCAACAAAAGTGAGTACATTCCTAAGTGATAATGTCCAAACTGTGTCCAAAGTGTCCATATTTTGTGTGGCCACCATTATTTTCCAGCATTGCCTCAACTCTCTTGGACGTGAAGTTCACTAGAGCTTCACAGGTCGCCACTGGAATCCTCTTCCACTCCTCCATGACGACATCACAGAGCTAGTGGATGTTATAGACCTTGCTCCCTTCCCACAGATGCTCAGTAGGGTTAGGCCTGGAGATATGCTTGGCCAGTCCAGCACCTTCACCCTGAGTTTCTTCAGCAAGGCAATGGTTGTCGAAGTGTGTTTAGGGTCGTTATCATGTTGGAATGCTGCCCTGTGGCCCAATTTCCAAAGGGAGGGGGTCATGCTCTGCTTTAGTATGTTACAGTACGTGTTGGCATTCATGGTTCCCTCAATGAGCAGTAGCTCTCCACACCCGGCAGCACACATCCAGTCCCAAACCATGACACTCCCACCACCATGCTTGACTGTAGACAATACACACTTGTTTTTGTACTTCTCACCTGGTTGCCGCCACTCACTGTAGACACCATCTGGACCAAATATTTATCTTGGTCTCATCAGACAACAGGATATGGTTTCAGTAATCCATGTCCTTATTCTGCTTGCCTTCAGCAAACTGTTTCAGATTTTCTTGTGCATAATCTTTAGAAAAGCCTTCCTTCTGGTACGACAGACATGCAGACCAAGCTGATGCAGTGTGCGGCGTTTGGTCTGAGCGCTGAAAGGCCAACCTCCCACCCCTTAAACCTCTGCAGAGATGCTTGCAGCACCCATGCTTCTATTTTCTAAAGACAACCTCTAGATATGATGCTGCGAGTCGACCATGGTGAGGCCTGTTCTGATTGGAACCTGTCCCGTTAAAGCGCTGTATGGTCACTGTGCTGCAGCTCAGTTTCAGGGTGTTCGCTTCCTATAGCCTAGGACATTTTTGAGATCCTCACAGAATTCTTTGCCATGAGGTGACATGTTCAACTTCTAATGACCAGCATAAGAGAGTGAGAGAGCCATAACACCAAATTTAACACACCTGCTTCCTATTCACACCTGAGACCTTGTCTATACAAGCTGAACACTGACTACTTTACATTATAACAAAGTGTCATATCTACAGTGTTGTCCCATGAAAAGATATAATACAATATTTATTAAAATGTGGGGAGTCTACTCACTTTTGTGAGATGTTAGTTAGTTAAGTTAGAAGTTAAACTGGGTTAAATGTTAGTTCAAACTAAGAGAAACTCATAAGTAAAGATAGGGTAGATTAAGTTAAATTAAGTTACAATAAATCAAAACATTAGTCAAAAGTTAAGTAAATGGTAATTTAAGCTAAACTAAGCAGTTAAGTTAAGTAAACATAAAATAACGTAAGCTAAGGAAACCTAAAAGTTAAGTAAAAAAAAATATGACAAGCTAAGGTTAAATGTTAAGGAAAAATGTGTAAATCAGGGGTATGTTAAAAGTGCAGTTAAAGTAAATGAATTTCATCTAAGTTCTTACAGACTTTAAGCTCATTAGCTTAATATTAATGTTTTCCTTCAACGCTTAAGCTGTTTCCATTTTTAGTTAAAGGTTGCTGTTACTGTATATTTAAACAACAGTTAGAATATCCTTCTGATGTTCTGTTGGTTTAGCAGAGTAAAATGAAGCACAGAAGACATTTTTAAACATGCCCATTTCACAGATTTGTACAACTGCAAGTAAAAGCTTCGATTTCATCCATTTCCCTCAGTGTGAACAGTGTACATGTATAAGGACTACAGCTAATGTCATAAAGAGCACATTTTCCAAGAGGTCTGTTAAAATGTAAATGAAAGCAAATTTCTTGGGATTTGGAAATGAAGCCAGATGGAATTACAGTGGAAAGAGACTTTCTACTGTTTGAATGAAAACTATGAAAAAAATGCAGTGTATCCACACCTCACATGTCTGAAAATCATTATAAGTCATCAAATTTGGTCAGAATACTTTTAAAATCAATCCACAAACACATCCACAAATGCCAGTTAAAATGTAACCATGCAGGGGAAAAATATGTAAGTTTAGGATTTAGTTACTTTGTTGTTTTTCCATTTCCTTGGCTTTTCCAGAGGGACTGAGGTCGAGTGGAAAACAGTTTTTTCTCTGATGGATAAAAAGCTTAACAAAAAACAAATAAAGGCACCATATAGGGGAATGCTTCGGAGCAGACTTTAATTATTTACATGAGGTAATGCTGAAAAAATACTGTCTTTTTAATCCGTTAAATTAAAAAATCCCAAATTAAATATAATATTTAAATATAATAATATATAATTATATATATAAAATATTATATATATATAAATATATTTATATAAATATAAAATAATTCATTAATATAAATTATAAACCAAACATTTTTGTCTTTGAAACCCACAACCTTGAAATTCAGACAAAATTAAAAGCAGAAATGATGCTATGCCTTTGGGAAGTTTGTTTTTTGCTGTTTGTTGCTGGTTTTACCAAAACGTTTAAAAATGGTAGATTTTAGATTCAATAAAAAAACACAAGTTTTTATTTTCCGTTTACTTTATTTTGTTTTTATCTATATTTCAGTCTATCTTTAAAACAAAGAAAACCCATTTTCAGATTCTGGTTTAAAGAAAAGAAAAAATAGAAAGTAACTACTTTGAACCAACTTACATTGAGTAAAGCAGCACAAGTATTTAAAGGGTCACTTTTGACCACAGTGCAGGTTTTTCAAATGAACTTTGCCTTTTTTGACTTAATATATTTTGTTTTATTATTTTTTTTTAAATTGACCTGAATTTAATTTAACTCTCCTAAATTTCCATATTTTAACTTTTACCTACATTTAGCTTTAAATTTAATCTATCTTTGAACTTAACTTTTTTGCTTACATTTGACTTTTTTGTAAATGCTCTTGGCTTAATTTATTTTAAGTTGACTTTAAAATTAATGTAAATGAATTTAAATTAACTCAATTTACCTTAAATTAACTTAGATTAGAACAACTTTCAACCTAACTTACCCTTTAACTTTACTTTTACCTTTATTTTTAACCTTTAGATTAATTTAGTGTAACTTAGCTTGTCTTAGCTCTATTTAACTTTAAAATCAACTTTTAACCTAGTCCATTCTGATAACCCACCATCTTACATACCTTTTAACCAACCTTCCAAATTAACAAATATATTTTTGTGTATCTAAATGTATTTTATTTTAACCTAACTCTATTAAACTAAAATGTATTTAGTTTCACTTAACTAAGCCCAACTTTTCTTAAACTTGAGTTAAGTGTAACTTACATTTAACTTGACATTTAATTCAGTTTTTAAATGAACTTAACTCAGGTTAGTTTGATCGAACTTCACACATACCAACATAGATTCACACTTAAACCCGACATAAAAGTCTGTTTTGGGTGTTTTTTTTTTCCAACAATAAATCAGGACATGGGCTTTAACTTTCTCATAGCTTAACAGCACCTCTGGAGTGTAAACTAAGAGAAACGTGACCAGTCCTGATATTTAAGATGGGATCACCCAGAGATTTTTAAGGGAATTAATTAAGCAATGAATTAAAACCAGCTTTTAACACAGAAACAGTGTTAGCTCCTAGGCAAATCAATTTCCTTTGACATTATCTTGCCTGCTTTAAAAGGAACAAACAGTACTCTCTAGAAATAGAACAAGTGGAATAGGATGACCTTTAAGGAAAATAAAATGAGTATTTTTTTGCCCCCAGAGAGAATGGGACATTTTGCAAACAATGGGTATTTTTAGATTCTGGTTAAACTTTTGACCGACTTTACTTGGTGGTTTCTTTGTCTATGGGCACCATGGTTATGAGCAACCAATATGCAACTGTGAAACATGTGTGTTTAAGCATTCATGCTTACCCTGGTACTGCAGCGGAATGTCAATCTTGGGCCCGATGACGTAGTGTCCCTCTTCTAAGCTGTGGGCAGTCACAGTGGTCCACTGTCGGCAGGAGTGCAGGAGCACCACGTCGGCCTCTGACAGCCCCTCCACGCATTCGCCTGAAATGCAGAAAATCAAAGTGGGGATTTTGGAGAAATTACATTTCACTTTCATGGTCTCCCTTAGGAGATAAGGGATGGAAAATGCTGAAAGACCCTCATATGCCCACACACACGCACTCAGGGTTCAGTGTTGATAATTACCACCATCAGTGACGCTTCACCAACCCTTACCGCTTTATATCAGGACCCTGTTATTCAGTTGGCATCCTACTATTAAACCCCCCACCCCCTCCCTATGCACACGTACACAACTGCATTGATCTCAGCTGATAGCACAGTGGTGCAATTCAATCAGAGAAACACACGTGCAGTTGGTGTTCACATGCTTTTGAGGGCAGTGAACTTTTTCACATTTTGTTACACTACAGTCACAAACTTCAATGCATTTTATTAGGATGTTTTTTGTGATGGACAAACACAAACAGCAGAAATTTAAAATGTAAGGATAAATGATGCATGGTTTTCAAACTTTTTTATAAACAAAAAAGTTGCCACCTGGATTCAGAGTCACCGAATTAGCAAATAAAGTCAATTTGTGAGCAGCTGCACAGATATACAGGTCAGGAGTTGTGCACTCCACAAATCTGCAAGCGTGGCAAAAAGAAAGCCATCGTTAAAAGAAAGACGCAAGAGGTCTTGGCTGCAGTTTCTAACAAGCGACGTAGGGGACACAGCAAACATGTGGAAGAAGGTTCAACATTTTGGAACACATTCAAAACTCTATTTGAGGTATAAAACTAACATTGCACATTTTCCTGATAATACCATCCAGATTAAGAGGAAACGCAAAGGTGGCAGCATTATGCTATGGGAATGCCTTTCTTCAGATGGGAAGCTGGTTAGATTTGATGGGAAGATAGTTAGAGCTAAATAAAGTGCCATCTTGGAAGAAAACCTGTTAGAGGCTGCAAAACACTTGAAACTGGTGTGGAGGTTCACCTGGTTTTTAGGGAAGAATTGACAAAAATATCATTTTGTAGACATGAAAAGCTGGTAGAGACACTCAGGTTTAATTGCAGTGAAAGGTGGATTTACAACTTATTAACTCTGGAAAGCGAAATACATATGTACAGCACACTTTTGAAATTGTAAATTAACTTGAAAACCCTGTATCCTTTTCTCTCCGCTTTAGAATTACAAACTGGTTTGTGATAGCAGAAAATCCTGATAAAATATTTCATAGAGCAGAAGGCTGTAACGTGACAGCACTGTGTTACAAGACAAGTGGAAATGTAAAATGTTTTAGTTAAACAGACACTTATAAAGACTTCTAAAGACCTTCACCTCAGTCCTGAAATTAAACTGTGGGTCCTCATCAAGTCTTGAAACAAAAAGAAGACAGAATATATTTATAGTGGCTTTTCTTTAGAATGAAATCTGATACATAATATAAGTCTGTTTCCACATATTCTCTTTTTTTTAAATTGCATCATTATTTATCTGCATATTTCCCAGTACTAATCCTTGGGAATGATCAGTAATTTTTTAGGATTTTTTTCCCCCACTGCTTGTGATAACCAGAGATTATCTAACTTCCCTGTTGTGGCATAACAGATGTTTGAGGATATCCTTTGTAGAGCCAAGTGTATTTGCCACCACGCAATCGGTTAGGCTTCTAGATAATTTAATATCGTGCAATCTGGAGCATTCATAATGTTGCAGGAAATTCCCCATCACATTAGGTCCTTATGCACTCACGCAACCGCACTGCAGTTTCTACATACAGAGAATCACCCTGTTGTTTGTTGATGTTGACTTGAGAAAGTTGTCATCCTGCCCTGTTGTACATAACTGCCATGTGGGTTGGCTGGCAGTGCAAACAAGGAGGGGTCTGTGGGATAACTACGGCGCAGTTAATAAACACCAACCGGCGCTGCGGTCAAAACAAAACGTGCGCCTCCAAGAAGCGAGGTGCGCAATTTTCCTGGAGCACGCCGCGCTTTCAGGTGCGCGCTTCTGTCCACGGAGAAAAGTTGGAGGTTTGCCTCGCCGTCGCTCCTCGTTAGTATTCTCCACATTCGTCGACAGATTACAGCATTTACATATGAATAGGATTGAGTCGCACTTCAGCAGCACAACAGACACTTTGTGACACTCCGGGCCTCCTGGACTGGAACAACTTGGCCGCGACACCCATCGCCCGTTCCCATAGTGAACACAGCAAATCTGCGGTTAGAGGGAAAATGTGCGGGCAGCAGAGCATGTGTCGAATAAACAGTTTGCACGATCAAAATGTTTCGTTGACACCTCCCAGGGCGAGTCAGTGTATTGATATGAAAGCCCCCCGAAGTCGCTGCCCTGCTGGAGATGAATCGAGAGCAACAAAGTAACCACTTTAACTAAAAGGCAACGGAAATCCACCTCAACTGATTTCAGCATAAGAGTGGACGTTAACAGTCCCATTAGTCAGTATTACTGTTGAGTATGTAATCTAATAGTCAATAAAGGGGATTTTGAGAAATAATATAATATTGAGCAGGACATCAATAATTATTCAAATAAGTGACCAATTCACTTATTTGTTGTACTTAATGAGTTATTACAGTCACCGATTAGAATAGAAAAGCAATTTCATTTCATTTAATCATTCAAATAAACCAATTAGTTCATATCAGAATGAAATGTTGTTCCCCATCAAACATTAGAAAAAACAATCTAAAATGTAAGAATTATAAAAATGAAACATATTTACTGTGTACATGATTTTAATGATGGATTAAAATATAAAATGAATCAGTAAACATCACCACTCCAAAACATATTGCAGTTTTCTGAAAAAAGAGGGAGTGTTTTGTTTTGAGCATTATTTGGGTAATTGTAACTGGAACCTAACTAATGCAGGATAAAGACGTCTAATAAAGAAAGACGATCAAAAACCTGTTTCCAAAGTTTATTATCATTATAATTACAGTCACTCAGTCATTTTCTATACCGCTTCTTCCATAGTGGGTCGCATGGGAGCTGGTGCCTATCTCTGCCAGTCCATCGCAGGGCAACACACAAACAACCATGCACACACTCATTCACACACCTAAGGGCAATTTGGAAAGACCAATTAACCTACAGGCATGTCTTTGGATTGTGGGAGGAAGCCGGAGTACCTGGAGAGAACCCACGCATGCAGAGAACATGCAAACTCCATGTAGAAAGACCCCCGCAGGGAGTCAAACCCAGGACCTTCTTGTTGCAAGGAAACAGTCCTACCAACTATAGGCCCATTTTAATTACGAAGATTATTATTGTTTTGTGTGTCAGTGTTTTCGTTTTCGTGGTTCCCCTTTGCCCAGTTTGCTTTGTTTTCATCTTTATCTTTGTAAAACTGCCAGGACCTGTCTAGTTTGCTGCCTGAATATGGCCTGTCATGGCCATTATTTTTAAACTAAACTGAGCAACAGGGGAAGGATCTAATGTTTTCAGCCTTTTTTAGAGAAAATCTACCAATGACACCGTATGGCAACCCATCCAACCATAAAAAAGTATTTTTTACTGCTAAAAACTAAAGTTTACAGCTAACAGTAGCTACATTTATGCTTTAATGCTTCCACAAAATACTTTTTTTTCTGACATCTGACTTTTTTAGGAAGAACTAATGTGTAATTTATTTTTCGTGTCTCTTTCAAACAGGACCTTTTTTAATTTTTCTTCTAAACACTTTAGGCTACACGTTTTTGAATTTATTTTGAAAGTTTTAACCGGAAGCGATCATTTTCTATCGAACTTGATAATTCATTAAAGTCTACATTTTTTCAATTACATTTCTACAATTGTCATCAAATGTTTCAGCTTTGTAATTATACAAACTCATGCAAAGATTTTTTTTCGCCGATTTCCTAACTTGTTTTCTCGTTCGCTAACAGCAAAATTAGATTTACGGTTATTATTATTATTATTATTATTTTTGGCGTCATTACTATAACCAGGCGGTAAAAAGTCAAAGTAAGCAAGCAGTTGACAAATGATGAAAAGTTTTAAACTGTGAGCGGATGAAGCACCCACGGGAACAGGTTGTCTCTTACCGTGGGCCAAGCGCACCAGAGTGGGCAGGCGGTACTTGCTGACCACCGCGTCCAGCGGCAGCGCCAAGGGGCTCCAAGTGATCTCCGACAGGCTCGCCGACAACTTCTCCATCCTCCCGGGTCATCACGGTGCCGGAGATAAGGGTAACGGTGATGGGAAAGATGGTGACTGTATTTGTGACGGAACCGATGAAGCAGAGGACGGTGATCGAGGTGGTATAATGGCAAAGAGTTTCGCCATGTTTGAATAATGTAGGAGAGAGGAGCGGAGTCTCGCTCGGAGCGCACAGAGAGGAGGGAGAGAGGGAGGGAGCGCTTCGCTCCCCCTCTCCGTCAGCGGGTTTCTGCTTGCTGCCGCCCCCACACATGCAAGTGAGCGTAAAAATCAAGTCAAACATTTAATGTAGCCAGTGTTTTGTTACACTAACGGGTTTGCACCATGTGGTGCAAACAGTTGGACTTCTTGCATACAGTGACGAGAAACAAGTCGTGTTCATGACTTTCGGTACAGTAGTAAAGTAAAACTAAGTACACCCTTGATGCAGCCAGGTGTTGCTAATTAAATGCACCTGGTTAACTGAGCACTAGAAGTATGACTACCTCCGTTAACAGAAGTTTGACCAGTTTGCTTTTCCCAAACATACAGGCAAGCGTTGACACAATGCCAGGATGGAAAGATAACAGCAATGACCTTAGAAAAGCAACGATTGCTGCACGATATTCGGTAACGGGTTAAGCGTTCAAGCAGTTCCACGGAAACATATAAATATGTGTTAACCCAATGCCAGGACTGACAAAAAAAAAAAAAAAAAAAACGGAGCACATCAAACTCTTATGGAAACTCGTTTCATACCAGTTGGTGGTGGTAATAGAAGATATACACAGAATACAGGCGGGTTACAGATGGTGCAACTCACACATAAAGAGAATGAGATGCAATTTAAAATATGTTAACTTTACCACACAAATAAATATGATCTGCTTAGTGTTAACTGTATTCTTTGTTTTACTCAAGTGGAAAGATTGGAACATGTGAGGTTGTTGGTGGTTTTTGGAATGACTGTCATGCTGTCATCTGACATTGCTACTATTTCTATCCTAACACAATATAATGTGTTGGGTTGGGTCATGCAGATAAACATTAAGAATGTATGATAAATAGGTTTCTTCTATCAGCAAAATATTTTATTCCGAAATGCCAAGTCATTAAATAAAGTCCCATTACTTTCCAGTGCAATATTGATTATTGTTTGATTTATTTTATTGTTTGATTTATTATTTACCATGTATTAGTCTTAAATATCAGAATATCTGATTGTAATTATTTAGGCGATACTCTGAATGATATACTGTTTGACGTTTATGTTCATATTGTTGTATCTTTACGAATAAAGTAAAAAAGAAAAAAAAAAGTTGTCTCACATTTGTTGCAGCCTCCCAGCCTCTATCAGCAATACACATTTGCCGTTGAGTCAGTGATTGACTGGGTCCAGATCTGACCCTAAAAATTCAAACACATTTGACGGGTTGGGTCGGTTCCCCTCAAACACTTGCTGCCAGTCTTCACACCATCTTACACTAACAGATTTATGTGCCAACTAGTGCAAACAGAGTTGAAGGGACTTGGAGCTGTAATCACAACCAAATGTGGTTCAAACATGTTCATTAAAATCTTTAAAATCTCTGCAGACCCCACACACCCTGCACATAAACTGTTTAGAGTTCTGCCTTCAGGCCGACGCTACAAACCACTGTCAACTAAAACCAGCCGCCACAGAGACAGTTTCTTCCCCCAGGCTGTTTCTCTGTTGAACATTCAATAGAGTACAAAACAACAGCATACAGATGTTGCAAATGCACCTTTTTATTTATTTATATATGTGTATATTTGTACATTGTAAATATATATATTCTGTAATACAAAAACAAAAACCAAAGAGCAAAGTGTACCGGAGTCAAATTCCTTGTTTGTATGTACAAACTTGGCAATAAAGCTGATTCTGATTGAGGGGACCTGAATATGCACTCCACACTTTTCAGATGTTCCATCCCACATTTGTTAAAATCTGGAAAATTGTGCATTAATATTTTGACGGTATCCAGGAAAGCCCATGACCTTTTACTTTTCCATATTAAGAGAAGCAGTGCCATCTATATGTATGTTTATGTGTAAATCAATTATTTCCACAGATTTGAATTTGTGGCCCCAAGCAGGACTGTTCGAAGCACTCTGTTCTCAGAAACAACGTTGATTTTTGTCAGTGAGGCAGTTGTGAAGCTAAATCCATTGTTCTGTAATGCAGAGTAAGGACTTTGGCAGAATTATGTAACCAAGTTAAGTTTTATCCATCGTTATTAATCAAAGCAGGTAAATTGATTCAAAAGATTAGATGGGATTTTAGTTTATCTTCCTCAAGCAGCATTGAGCCTAAAAAAAAAAAACAGTTTCCTGGAATCACTAACCATATAAAACACCCACTCAGCACCAAATAGGCAATACAAAGTTTATTCTTGGTTCAATTAGTTAAAATGCAAACCCAAAGTGTGATTCATTGGCTATAAATAGCTCACTCATTCACTAAATGGAGCAAACACTGAAACACATGCACAGAACTGTCTAAAACGACCACAATCAATTTGAATCAAGCAAGCTCTAAATGCTTGCATGTATAAAAGTAACATATTTCCCTTCTTCCATTTTCACTTCCAGCCTATGTGTGAAATCCAGAGTTGGTCTCTGGAAGATGTATCAATTATCTAGGAAAAATCAGTAGTTAGTTGATACTACCATATGAAATGCAGGTTTACTTTGTACAAAAGTTTAGTAATTTACAGCACTTGTAGAGAATATCTAGCCAACCATCTCTGTATCAATGCAAACAAACTATCTGGAGTATTTGGTGGCTTCTGTGGCAAAAAAAGTCAACCAAACGACCAAAGTTGATCACTTTAATTTTATTTGATTCATATTAACAAAAATTCAAATATGAAGCAGTACTTCAGTATCGATGAGACAGCTTTATATCACAGGTGAATAGATTTTCGGCATGGTTGGACACTCAGTGAGCAGGCTCTGCAAAAAGTGAAACAGGATGAGGGTAAATTATTTATTTCACATTCAATTTATTAGCCAGGAAAAATATAATAAATGTGCATATAACCAATAAGATAAATCTAGTATTAAAACAAAGTTAAAACTTTAAATTACTTATGCATCAATGCTGTTTATAATCATTGACCCATAACAAGTCCTAATAATCAAAAGAAAATACTCCTGGAAATGTACTTTATGGATATCTATCTATTTTTCTATATTTTAGTATTTGTTTTTCCAACATTAATTCAGAGGAGTCAAGCAAACGTACTAGCCTGTACAGGGATTAAAAACTCCCCAAAAAAAATAAATGATATAAATATTGCAGGCTGAAGTAGTTTTAAAGACAGGAAAGTTAAAAGGGGAAAGAAAAACACACAGCAGGTTTTTTTATTCCCTTACTGAGAAATGGGGTGTGATTTTTAAAGAACCTATTAAGGGTTAACAGGTAAGCCTTACCTGTTAACCCCCCCGGGGGGGGTGGGGATTGTGATGATGAAAAAAAAACATCGAGGAAAATGTGGGTTAATCACATCCAATCGCCTGATTGCAATAATTAATAATATCGTAATTACATGTCCAAATATTATTCAAAACATGCCTATTTAAATAGATCAACAATTGAATGGTTAATAAACAGACATTTTTCAAGACTTTATGCAGCACCAGTGGTAGGGCTGCACAATGTATCACAAATATATTGTTATTGAAAGATCACTGTATCCAGTATCCATACCTCAAACAACTGCGTAGAGTGCAATACATGGCCGTAATTTATTTAAGTTTCATGCATTCAGGGTTTCTGTGCCTGTAAACTATTAGGTGACACTAGTTGTTTAATGCAGTATAAAGCGTTTTAGAAGGAAAGGAGGTGTTAATGTTGTTAATTCATTAAGAAACTACAACTACTACGTTTTTTCAATGTAGCAGCAGCAGGTATAGGCCATGTTGTTAAGATGAAAAAAATAAAATAAAATACATTTTTTACAGAAGCTGAACAGACTAACTGTTATCTCGGGTCTAAGTTTGCCGTGAACCCAAAGCGGAACGACAAATACAGTTTAAAATTATTTGTTTATTTATCTCAGGCCATATCATTATTGCAACTTTCACCAATATTGCATGTTCTCCTAATATCGTGCAGCCTTCACTAGTGCCCTTATTATTTTTAAAGTCTTGTTCGACCTATAGGGAGGTAGAGAGGAGGAAAAGGATAGACCAGACTGGGCTTGGAGGCAAACCTGTGGCCTGTTATGTCGAAGAGATGGAGCATCTGCTCTAACCACTGGACCACAGGGGGTCCCAACAAAGTTTCCAGTGCTCTGTAGAATTCTCCTCATTTTGTAATTTTAAATTTTTCAGGTTATGACCTGGGGGTTATTAAATGTAGCGTCCCCCTATACAGAGGTAGTATACTGCGGTAAAACCTACACCCACAAATGATCATATTGCTTAAATATAATTATACATCATAAGTTAAAAAAGATTGATTGACTTACTATTCGTCACTGCCTTCTTGCCTAGAATAGAAAAACATTTAAGTTACATTAACACAAAAAATAACAGTTACACTGATAAACATGTCTAAAACTTTACACAGGCTGTGAAATATTTAATGTGTATTTGAAAAGCACTATGGGAAATTGATTTATTACAGACTATTTAAACTAGAATAAAGTAAATCTCAGTCACAAACCTCATTTGATTCAAGTTTATCTCATTCACACAACAGATCTCTAGTTCTTCAACTTACCGCCGTAGGAAACTTTGTAATAGAGGTATGTCATGATGCCCAGTCCAACCCACATCTCCTGGTACGCCTTCGTGTAATATGGGCTCACTGTGGACCACCATTTAGCAAAGGCCCGTCCAGCCATCTGTGGCAAAAAACAATGTATTCAGTTAGGCTACCATAAACCTCTGATTAACTATTTTCTATTTAGACAAGGCTGGAACCCAGTCTGGTTTAAGGACCTCACTAAACTTGATTCCATGTTGTAAAAATATTAGCTTGCATGACTCCTAACTAAGCTTGAAATGTTACTATTTAACATAACGCATAAACACATGGCTGCTATGTCGCTCAGTAAAGATGGAAGAAGATAAATTCTAAATTGTTTAGCCCTCTTACGACCTTCTGGGGCAGAAAACAATACTGTGTTGTTTTCAACCTCTGTTTTGTGTGCTAACCGTAAAGCTACGAAGATACTGCTGCCAAATTCCCAACTCCTATATTCTACTTGGTCATCTTTAAATGAATAACAGTCCGATCATAAAGACTTAGGAATACATAATCGCAAACGATCCTACCTTATCTCGATTATATTTGAAGGAATCAATCCGCTAATAAGTAAACTTCTTTGCCATCATTGGCTAACTTCAGCTTTAGCATTACGCTAAACTACTGGCTACATATAGCTGCATGAGCGGTCAATTCAAACATATAACAGAGCGACTTATTCATTTAAAATCAATAATTTAAGTCGACAAGTGTTGTACAGTCTTCAGCATAATCTCGTAGAAAAGTAGATGCAAACATTTACTCACATTTTAAGTTTGTCTCGCTGCAGTTGGAAGGTCAAGACGGCCGCTTTAGCTAAACGTCAAAGTCGTGAGGGGAATGCTTCTTCTCCTCTCTGTTGTGTCGTGCTGTAGTTGCCTTTTGGCTTGTTGCGCCCTCAAGTGGTGAAGAAGGTTTAATGTGGTGATCGTTTGGCTCCACCTTGTGGATAATTTTTGAAACCACTAATTTAGTAGCTTGTGTTTGGTCATTTCTCCTTGATTTCTTAAACATTTGTGGCTTTGCCAAACTAAAAACAAAATATCATTAGATAGTAGTGTAATTTTTGAGTAATTTAAGAGATTATTCTTACCTAAACCTGTCAAAGGTTCATCAAGTAAATAGTCTTGCAATATAAAATCATATTTACACAAAATAAGGGGAGGATATAGAGAGCATCTCAATAAATTAGAATATCATTGCATAGTTACTTTATTTCAGCATTTCAGTTGAAAAAGTAAAACTCATATTGATTCATCATATACAGGGTGATATATTTCAAGCATGTATTTAATATTAATGATTATGGGTTACAGTTTTTGAAAATCTTCCTTCAGATTCTGGAACCTTGATCTCTAAAATAAATACAGAATTTCGTTTCATGTAGGACTTTAGATCACTAAGTTGCAGTCCAGTCCTTTTTTCCTTAGTTCAGGTAAGATGTTCTTTATGTTTCCTCTGGTCCAGGAGTGGCTCAGCAGAAAGAATGCAACAGTTGCAGTCCATGTCCTGAATATATCTGTTTGTGGTGGCTCTTAAAGCACTGACTCCAACTGAAGTCCACCTCTTGTGTATCTTCCCCAAATTCTTGAATGGGCTTTGCTTCACACTCCTGTCATGGCTCAGATTATGCCTTCTTCTGGAGCACCTTTTCCTACCATACTTTTTCCTTCCACTCAACTTACCATTAATATGTTTGGATACAGTTCCCTGAACAGACAGCTTCTTTTGCAGCTTATCTTCCTTGTGGAGGGTATCACTGACTATCTGATTGTTTAGGCCATAGCATGGTCATAGCATAATATCTCTGTATTCAAAATCCCTTTTTATTGGTCGTATGTGATTTTCTAGGAAACTAAAAGTTGGGGTTTCTTTAACTGTAAAGCATAATCAACAAAATAAAGAGAAAACACTTGAATTGTATTCCTTTTTTCTCATCTAATGAACCCACATCATAGTATATGAGTTTCATTTTCGAACTGAATTACGGAAATAAATTATATTTTCAATGATAATCTAATTTATTGAGATCCACCTGTAATGAGTGTGCTCTAAACACAGCTATACTGCCCCACAGTAACCTTCTTTTCTCTCAAGTTCATTCACTCACAATAACTCCTTGGACCTAAAAGAAACAAATCAGCAAGTTTAGAACCTGCTGTTCTGGTGTTCAGTTTCTCTTTTTCTCCCACTGCAATGACCAAAGCAGTTTACAGCTGCTGCATGGCAAGCTCTGTCTGGTCACCATAGTGAAGGAATAAATGCAGCTCTGGCACAGCTCCCAAGGGTAAATATGACACTGTGTAACCACCTACAAATTTAATGCAACCTTGTTTTGTCAGATGAGAGGAAATTAAAATGAATAAGACTGACAAAACCTGAAAGACCATTTTGTTAAATATCCCTTTTTTCAATAAGAAGCCTATCAAAAATACTAGACACTGGATTTGCTCTTACATTTAAGAGGAACCTGAACTAGATTCTAATATATGCTTCAAACCAAATGTCTTTATCACTTTCCCTGTTTTCAACTTTCAACTGCTTCCCTGTTTTCACTATTACTGCATTTCTAAATAAGACATCCCCACAAGGCTAGTGATACTTTCGCTTTTAGAGACAAATAGGCCTGCAATTTGCAAGTATATGACTGCTTTTTGCCCAAGGGTTATGAGGTCTGTGTGAGAGCTGTCAGGTCATTTGGACTTGCAGCAAAAAAGGTGGGACTTTCTGTTCTTTTATGTCATCGTGCTCCAATGGGCAGGAGGCACCTTGTTCAGTTATGAGCGCCTAAAGGCCACGTCCTGTTTGAAGGCATTCATGAATGTGGATCAAAGCCGAGCTGTGCCATTTGAAGAGGACAACAGCTGAGGAAAGTTATTTAACAATCTTCACATTCAAATGGATTTAACATTGTAATATGCTGAACCGTAGGTGCCTGCAGTGACTTCTACCCAGCTTCAGGTATGTTGAAGGGGTGTGATCAGGTCATCTATTTTTCCTACACCCATATTATAGAAATGTGGAGCTACATTTTAGAAACTATTGGGTTCTTTACTTAAGTGTTTGCATGTGTGTGCTTGCATCAGTGTGTCTGCGGTAACACTGAGGGTGTGTGAGAGCTTAGGTGTGTTCCTGACATGACCAATCAAGCAGTAGACTGCAACTCATTCTTTGGAAATGTTCAGCTTTTTTATTGCTGCTGTAAACGATTCTCAGATAGATGATTAACGAGGCACTGTGTCCAAGACCTTTCTGAGGTTCACTGTGTTGCAGACAGCGACAGCATGGCTTCAGGATCAGTGGGAGATGATGGAAGCATTCCCCTGGACATTGATAATGTGCACATGCTCCTTCAAGGTCAGATTATTTCTGTTCTTCTGTGGATGTTTTGACATGATGTGCTATGGTGGAGAGTCACCATCTTGGCCAGCTTTGGCTTTGCACTGCTTCCATGCAGCTTTTATTATGCATTATGTCACACATGGAGGTCAGTGATAAAAACAACAGCAAGATGGTCTGAAAGGACTTTGGATTTCTATTCATAAAAACATCCATAAATCTCTGTGATTCCTTGTTGTTGTTTTGACACCAAGAATACCAAGAATCTGCACTGGACACAATGATAATTGCTGCTGATTACTGTAAGTTTTCATTTCTCTTTGGTCTTTCGCTCTCTGTTCGTCATGTGATGAGACCAACAGACATTTTGTAATTCAGGAAAATACACTGTATTTCCAGAAGTGAAAAAGTCTACTTACTTATTGAGGACTGAATGTATTTTCCAGTTGGAGTCCTAGTTAGCTCCAGCAACTATTTTATGACAAATGAAAAATAACAACAGTTGATCGGTTCAAACGGCAAAGAGAGCTAAGATAATTCTTTAACGACTGAAGTAATTTCTAATAAGAACATATTCATGAACATGTGTACTCTTAAATCCAATGTCTTGAAAAAAGACATTTCACATTTCACACTGATAATAAAACACATTTTAATATCAGTCAAAAACAACCTGTGAAAATACAAAATGCTGTTTTCTAGGATGATTTCATTTATTTAGGGAAAAAGTTATCCAAACCAACCTGGCCCTATGTGAAAACATAATTCATAGATCAACTGTTATTAACCATTTTTTTTTAGTTCAGTTTTACTAGCCCCACCCAGACCTCATTACGTCCTGATCTGTAGAATCAAGAAGTTACTTGAATAGAACTTTACTGACAACATGAAGAAGGCTAAAAGGTAATTCAAATATTTTACTCTAGAAATGGTCACAAACTAAGGCTATAGTTCCAAGGTGAAAACCAACGAAGCAACACAAAGGCATGTTTTAAATTCACCCAAAACATCCACAGGACTTTATGGAAAATATTCTCTAGACCGATTAGACTAACATAGAATGTTTTTGCAATGTGTGCTTCTGGTGTAAAATAAACACAGTATTTGATAAAAAGGTCATCATAACGACAGTCTAACATGGATCTGGATGTCCACCTCTGAATGGCTGGATTAAGATAATTGTACAAAAGGATGGACCAAACTTCCTCCACAGTGATGTAAAAAACTATTTGCTAGTTATCGCAACACTTGATGGCAGTTGTTGCTGCCAAGTGTGACACAATCAGTTAATAGGTTTAGGGAGCAATTACTTTTTCTCACAGGACTAGGTTGGTTTGGATAGCATTTTCCCCCTTAATTAATTATATCATCATTTGATAGCTGATTTTATATTTACTCAGGTTATCTTTGTCGCATATTAAAATTGTATGATGATCTGAAACATTTAAGTGTGAGTAAAAAAATCAAAACAAACAAAAGAAATCTGAAACATGGGGAATGGTTTTTCATGTTACTGTTAATTTTGAATACAAAATTGTAGAGAAACTAAGAAGTGCCGGTCTGAAAAGCAATCTACATTTTTTTCATCACACATTATCTAAATTATGGATGTTTCACAAAACATTTGACATTTGCAGGCTTAATGTTAGACCTGTCAAACAATTTAAAAGTATCTAAGCATCAGAATAAATCATTTTGCATAATTACTTCTCTTTTTTCGACTTACTGAATGGGATACTTTTGACACTCGATAGACCGCCCCTAAAAGTGACAGAAAATTCCCTTTTCCCTTATCGTGGCAGAAAACTCAAGTTTGTATGGCTTGGGTTTGCAGCTGGAAAAACCACTTAATCTCTACTAAATTTCCTTTGACAATAACAGATCAAAGCAGAAAGCTTTGACCTTTGGTGGAAAAACACACCTTAGTCACTTCACAGCATCAGTGATGTGGTGGAGGAGTGATGATGTGGGCTTAAACTTGAAATAACACTGTCCCGCTCTATCTCTTTCTAACAGAGAGAAGCTCTTGGCTTTTAGGAGAGGATTTCATAAAAAAACGTTTCACGGTTTAAACTCAGCACAGACATCTTTCTGCTCTATGAAGGTGTAATATCCCATAAAAGGAGCTACCACAAAAATAACATAAAGCAGTTGAGAGACACATAAGGCTTAAAGTATTTCTCTACTGAAGATGCTTGCACAGGAACTCAGTTCCAAAATTTGCCACCTCAAAACATATTTAACTGTTTGCTTACACTGAGCGAAGAAAATAGTTACACAAGTGCCGCATTTCCTATTGTTTGGTCTACAAATGCTATGTGAACAGGGTGGAGTTAAGCAATTATACAGTTTAGAGGTATCTGCCTTGGCAGGCTCTTAAACAAACAGCTTGTCACACAATCAGAATCAGGCCCATTTTTAAAATTCAAGTTTTGCTGGAAAAAAGGAAATTAGAGTTTGATGCAGTAGTCCTCTGTCTGTCTGTCTGTCTGTCTGTCTGTCTGTCTGTCCGTCCGTCTGTCTGTCATTTCCTTATATCCGGGAGTGAGCTTGGTGACAGTGTGTATGAGTGTGTGTTTTTCTCCGTATCCATGTCTGTCTCTGTCTTGGAGGCGATCCCGCCTTGCATTTACTTTAGCCAAATAAGGAAGCTAACCGGTCTACAGCTGCTCCAGTGGGATAGAAGACATTTTACACAGTTTTAAATGGATCATTTTTGTAGTCATAATTCATGGGCAAAATTAACTAAAGATTATAAACATGGAGTTTAGAAAGGTCCATTTCTCTGAAGTGGGTGAGTGATTGATGTTCTTGTACCTTTACAATTCATATCAAGATTTCAGTTTATTGTTCAAAACTTCTGTTTTTAACTTTGCATTGAGCATTGTTGTGCCATGAATGTAGAACATATTCATAAATGTACAATGAGGCATAAACTAGGATGTTTGGTTAACGATTTTCCACTTGTGCTTAAGTAGACATTGTTGGTTTACAGAGCTGTAAAATCACAGCACATTAGTGTATTTTGTGCTCCGCTCAAGTTATTCTATTACATGTTGCATCATAGTGTTATTTAGAATAGAATAGAAATACCCTTTGTTGTCCCGCAGGGTAGATATTTAGGTGTGTCAGCAGCGAAGTAAAAGGCATATGCAACCATACAGGTACACACAAAAGCTAAAAAAACAAACAAAAAGAACTACACTATCAAAAAGAGAGTAAAGGAAAAAAAATTACAACACATAAAAAGAAATACTGTGCATACTCTGATTAATGTAATGTGCAACTGAGTAGGGTGATTTGAAAATGCATGAGAAAAACAACAGTCTATTTACAAAAAAGTTGAAAAACTGTGCATCATAGTAATTCCAGAAATCAGAAAGCATGTGAATAAAATTCTATTTATTTTTGTTTTTTAACAGTGGAGCATGAACAGATCCAGAAAAGGACATTTACCAACTGGATAAATGCTCAGCTTGCCAAGGTTTGTTGGAAAATCATAATTACTTTTCTGTGTCAGAGCAAGAAAGCACATAGGCTTCCTATTGATGTAGTAGGTAGAGAAGTAATGATTTTATGGGAAAAGGTGCTTCAAATAACCAAGTCTGCAGAGCTTTTATTACATTTTGATCCTGAAATATCTGTGTAAGAGGAAAATCTGTTTCTATCTGTACTGCATTGCTCTTTCCAACTCTAGATCATCCTTGCATTCAAAAAATGTAAAATATATTTGCTATCTGTATCAAAAACCAGCTCAATTGTCAATTTGTGTCATCAACAATCTGGTTATTTCCAAATAAGAATGAAGCATGACATACAGTGTTAACCTTCACTTAAGAACAAAGCAATTGCAGATGTGCATGTCATCATTCTGCTTCTCAGCTGTAAGTTGTACAAAGCTATGTATGGAGCTCAACATGCTGACTCACTGGTCAGAAATCAGGGATGCAACTCGTGCCGGCTCCCTTTGGAGCAACTGAGCTGCTGACATGGAACTAGAGTATAAATAGTGCTTCAGTGGAGCAGAACAGCATGTAATTTGAACCCAGCCTCTTCATAACTTCATGTAACATTGACTGCACTCATGACCTGCAGCCTGTTGTGAACTTCAGAAACTGGAAGCTTTTTCTTTCTTTCTGTAGAATAATGTTTAGTGTGGTGACAGTACAAAAGACTGAAAGAACAGTGCCATTATCCAGTAACCATTTATGTTTTAGGGTTTTCTTGATGCCCTTCAGATTAAAAGTTATGCTTTCACTGGCTTTTCACTTCTTTTACCATGTGACACAATTAAGTACCAAATCAGTTTCTGTTCTCCTTAGTATTTTTCCATAAAGATGAACCAAGGTGACATTAGATGTCTTATGTATTATAGAATGAGATAATCCTACCAAGTACCCAGTTAAAATGGTTTATAATATTTCACTGTACAGTGTGTTTTAACAAGATTCATACCCCATAAACCATAAACCTGTAGAAATATCTGCATTTTGTCCTGTGGAACCACAAACTGCCATGTAATTTATTGTGATTTTATTTGATAGAGTAACATAAAGTTGCCCATAATTGTGAAGTGAAAGGACAACGATAAAAGTTTTTCTTTTTTTCTACAAATAAAAATTAGAAAAGTGTGATGTGCCTTTAAATTCAGTATCCCTGAATAAATTCTTTGTAGAACCACCTTTCACTGCAGTTACTGATGCATGTTGCTTAGGGTGTGTCTCTACATGTGTTGCACATCTAGAAACATCTCCTCGGATTAAATAAAGAGCATCTGTGAACAGCAACTTTGAAGTCTTGCCACTAATTCTCAGTTGGATGTATGTCTGTGATTTGAACATTTCTTATACATTAACATGTTTTGATCCAAGCCTATCTGCTGTGTCTCTGGCTCTATGTTTGGGGTCATTGTCCAGTTGGAAGGGGAACCTTTGCCTGTTTGCATTGCAGCCTCTTAAAGGTTCAAATTTGATCAGGTTTCCAGCCCTTATCAAAAAAAAGCATTCGCTTACCATGATGCTACCACGACCACAATGTTTCTTGATAGAAAGGAGTCTTTAGGGTCATACACAGTGTTATATTTTTTGTTATTTTATTGTCCTTTGATGTTCTTTAAAGGGGAAATATCATGTTTTTAAATCCTTCCTTTTCACATTGAAATCATTCAGTTGCGGTCTATATAAAGCGGAACTGCAAAGCTTTGGTCTGAATTCCTTGTTATTGTAGCTCCACAGGCTCCTCTTTTACCCCTGCTCTGAGGTGCGTCTGAAAGCAACTCATTTTGATGCGGTCTCTGTAAATACTGTTAAGGCACTTCGTAGAGGTTCTGATGCTGGGGGACGATGTAACGAATTGTGTGGATTAATACACCCAACAACCAAACATTTAGACCTATCCACTTGCAGCTTCGGCATACTTGAGCTTGGACTATAAAATCAGAGTGAGAAATAAAAATGTTAGAAATTGGTTAGCCGGAAGTCAATGACCTTGTTTAGCAGTTCTGCAGCCAATACTGTGATGTAACAGTTCAAAAAACATATCGGAAAATATAGAAGCTGGACAGATAGAAAAATATGACCCAAACAGAATATAAATATATCTACGCCGCACCTGGAGAGACTAAATTCAATGTTTTCGCACTCCTTCAGACTCCAAGTACACCACAACATGTATTTAAGGGCTAAAAAAGAGAATTTTGAAAGTTATATCCTCTTTAAATCACTTTGGATTGCCTTGTGTATGGCTTATTCTTTATAAATAAAATTGTCTCGCCTTCCCTTTTGTCACACATAGTGTTTTGTATGTAGGACAAAAAGTTAAGTTTTGGTCTTATTTGACCTGAGAACCCTCTTCCACATGTTGGCTATGCTCCTGCATGGCTTGTGGCAAACTTTAAACACAGACTTCTTGTGACTTTCTTTCAACAATGACATGCTCTCCAGAGAGGCCAGATTTAAGCAACTTCTGTTGGTCTATTACACAAAATCTCAATAAAATACATTGAAGTTTGTGGTGGAATTGTGCAAATTGTAAAAAGGTTCAAAGGGGTGTGAATACGTTTGGAAGGATCTGTTATTACAATAACTAATGTAGAGTTATTTGGGCATAATTGTCTTCATCTGCTCAGTCTGACAAGGTTGTAACTGTAATAAATACTATTGTAGGTCATAGGTGAAATTACCAGGTTTTAAAGAAAGTTGATCTTCCATTAGTGTTACACCTCAGGCATATACAACAGTTTTTTATGTCTATGGGTCATCTACAATTGATATAACTGGAAGAAAAAAATAAAGGTCATTAAATACACCCATCTCTCCCCCTTATTTGTGTAGTATGTTTTACTAAATTTAGATTGTTAACGGTTTCAGAGATGCCCACCTTCATATGTGTCAGACCTATTTTTGGACCTCAGAGATGGTTCACGGCTCCTGGACCTGCTGGAAGTGATGAGCGGTCTATCAATGGTGAGGATAGATTCTAAATCCCTCCAAGATGCCTAAATTACAATATTTAGTGTTCATTGTTAGGGATGTAATGCTAGAAAAACCTAGCAAAAATGTGTTAAAACTGCTAAAATGTTTTCCCAGAAAAGACAAAGAGGTCGAGGAGTTTTCCAGCAGAGGGCCAACATTGAGACAGCCCTGAACTTTCTCAAGAAAAAATCTGTAAGTTTATTAAAGTTTACTTTCACAAAAAACATTGCAACAGCTGGCAACAGCTGACTAAAAGGTTTAAAGTTGACTTTGGCAGTATCTGACAACCTCTGCTAGATGCAAACATGGAATTTGCAGACCACGTACACATAAACTGCAATTTCAAAATAATTTAAAAAAATTCAGGAGGTTAGTTAAATGCTCCCAAAGCGTACATGCTAAGTGGAATTGTTATATTTTTAGATCAAGTTGGTGAACATAAACATCCCAGACATCATAGATGGACGTCCATCCATCATTCTGGGCCTTGTATGGACCATCATTCTCCGCTGTCACGTGAGCATAATTCCAGTTCAATGTAAAATTGTTCCCAAAAGTGAGCTCTGATTTCAGATGTTATATAATTTAAAAGCTTTTTCATACCTCCTACATGTTTCAGATTGAGGAGCTGGCCAGTGCTCTGTCCTTTAGCTCCCGTCATTCCTCCCTCGACTCTGTAGCGAGCCTGGACTCTTGGTCCGGCAGCCCCATCCCAGCTAGTCCAGTCCCTGCAGATCGAATATCACCTCTCCATAGACGCTTTCGTGTTTCCGCCAAAAAGGCCCTGCTCATGTGGGTCAGAGACCAATGCAAAAAGTATGTTCAATACAAATACACACTTTTATTTTCATTTTTTACTGACATTGTCTTAAAGGGTCCAAATATATGCAAAACTTTTGGATTCAATTCTGTAACTTGTAGCTAGTTTACTGTAATTTTTGTTTCTCAGCAGGGGACTGAATAACCTTGATTATTCCATTTTTTTATCAAATACAGACTGGCTTATGCTCACAGTGATTACATTTTATCAGTTTTATTTCTATGTGTTATACTGTAACATGTCAGTAATAGATTTTTGGCTTGTGATTCTTGCAGGGTTCATTGCACTGTCAATGTGAAAGACTTTAAGACAAGCTGGAGAAGTGGGGAGGCTTTCCTGGCCATCCTGTTGGCTCTCAGACCTGAACTGGTGGATCTTTCACGGGTCCAGAACAGAAGCAACCAGGAGAACCTGGAAGAAGCCTTTCACCTGGCTGAGAGGGAACTCCATATTCCTCGCCTCCTGGAGCCTCAAGGTGCTGTTGGTTACTCTTAATATGCTTTAATAACACATTACAAAAACTAGCTAGCTATCAACATAGATGCCAGTGCCTTTAGGGACCTCCTAATTGGTCCCTAAAGGAAATGATTAATTCAATTGAATGTCAATTTTAATAATAAAGAGTGCTTAGTAATAACTAATTAAGACTTAATATGCCACTTATATGCCGGGAGTTTTTTTAATAGGCAGGTAGTTCATGGTTAATTTCTGTGCTGTAACATGAAACGTGTTTAATTTCACGTATTTGTATTTTTATGTCCTGTACCAATTTTCTGTAAACTTCAAAAATAATGTAGAGAAAGAAAAGAAAAATACACTGATGATAAGAGATCTTTCTTGTTTCACCTCAGATGTTGATGTTCAGGATCCTGATGAAAAGTCCATTATGACTTATGTGGCCCAGTTTCTGCAGTACTCCAATGATATGCCATCGCCTGATGACCACCTGCAGGTTAGCAAGCACATCATAACCTCAGTTTAACATTCAGTTCATTTCAGTTCCTCTGACTTTCAGATTTAAAAGAAGATTCTGTTAGTTTTTTACTCTAGCTTTATAGGTTCGTATCTTTGTCATATTTTGTCACTTTACTTATTAATTCTCATTAAATTTGTTTAAAGGCTAACACATCAACTTTATATGCTTTTCCAATTAAATTGGGTCCTAGGAGATAATTATTTGTTTTCATGTGATTTTTTTGTGTAACCAATAAGAGTTCTTATTTATGTCACTGATTTTACAGATTAAATTAGATTTAATCACTGTCTTATATCGTCAGTTGATAAAATGTGAGAAATTTAGCAGTTGTTTCTCCCCATTTTGAACCTCTAAAACATCCCACCTGAAACTGCGGGTTTTCAACTCATCTTCTCTTCCTTCTGACCTATCTTTCTTTCTCTGAACTGGTGATGGTATAGCTGTTTCCTTTGGAGCAGCCTTCAATTTTCTCCCCTGAGAATTTGCATGCTAACTTCGCTCCAGCAGTTGCTATCTCATCATTACACCAGGTACATGCTCCTCTACCATCTTTTGCCTTTCATTTGCCCATTAATTGTAAACTGCAGTTTTGATTGTGCAGCTGTATTGCTGTATGTTACCTCACTCAACACTGTAATGCTCATTGTAACAACTTTAAGTATGAAATTGTAGGTGTCACCAAGTGAGCGAGCAAAAGATGTGACTTGTTGGCTGCAGCAGGCCTGTCAGGAGCTCTCAGAAACATGGACAGCCACAGAGGGATCAACTTACGCAGAAAAATATCAGGTAAGGTAAAGAATAAGAACTTATAAAATGTATTTATTTTATATTGCTGGGTAACAACAGTTGCAGGTTTTGTTATAGGTATATGAGAGGCTCACTGCTTCCTTCGCCGAGCAGAGAAGATCACTTATGGGCCTCCTCGCAGCCACAAAACGCTGTCCAGAACTAAATCAAGAACAGAAAGCTCTAAGGACGGCATGGGATCACCTGGAGGAAAAGGTAAAGCACTGGTAGAGCTCAAACTTTTAACCACTCCTGCCTAATTTTGTCAATTAAATTTCAATTTATACCAAACTGTGGAGCTGCTTGCGAACCTTGAGAGTTTTTCCAAATTTATTGTTGTACATTCTAAGATTTGAGCACAGTGCACAAACAGAACCACAACACCACAAGCAAGTGGGCTTTAAAATATCATTTTATTTGCTTTCTTCCATAGGTACAGCATTAATTTGCAACAGTGATAAATACATGTTATATAGTCTTTAATTGCAGTAACATTATCCCAAAATTATTAGAAAATTACTACAAAAATTATCCAACCTTTGATTTGAGTATGAGTTTGTCAGTGGGGAAAACATATTAAGAAATTATTGTTTTTAACAGTTACAGTGGCACAGTTATTCTAACTGGTACTTCTGTGGTAATAGGTATCATAACTTTCAAAATCAGTTTAAATAAATGTAACTGAATAATTTTTTGCATTTATATTTGATCAGTGTATCTTATTACAGAGTATCTTATTCATTTACGCTCAGTGGTGCCACCATTTTTTTTTTTATTTCTGTATTGTCTGGTTGGGCCTGAAACAAGTTCATTTTTATTTCTTAGCAAATTAACAAACAGTTTAAATTTTTTTAAATATGTACACATTTTAGGAAATCAAAATTTCCACCTGAGCGAAGTCATTTCTCCATTCACAGAGTTGTTTTAATGACAAACTGAAACTTTTTTACCAAGATGCTAAAAAGCCAATTCAGTTTTGTCCTGAAATTGAATTTTATTTTCTTTAAACAACAACATTTGGCCAAGCCTTCTATTGCATTATAGCCATACTAGATGTGCAGAATGTTTTTGCTGTTAGAACATTAGAGTTGCGACATCATTGATGCTTAACGGTGATAACAAAGAAAACATTCTCTATTTGTGTTCAGAAGGTTTTAATTTCCCAGTGAATTTGTCATTCTTCAGCTCCGGAGGTGTGAAGCAGACCTTGAGCAGAGTCTTCCTCCTCCTCTGGACTCCGTCATGTTGTGGTTGCAGAGAGGAGAGGCAGCGTTAAAAGAGGAGGGAGGGACAACAAAAGATCATGCAGTGGCTGCCAAACACGCAAGAGCAAAACAAGATCAGCTAAAGGTAGTTTTTCCTGTTAAAGCAGGAGGAAATTATATTAAGCATTCTGCAAATTATCACTGGAATCATTACAAAATCCTTAACATTTATTAGACTCATACATTTATGTTTTTTATCCAATCAAAATCTGATGTTATTTTTCAGACATTAGGTAAGGAGATGAATCATTATGTGAAGCTCACCGATACTTACCACAATGTCGATGAATCAGGGAACATAACAGTGCCTCCTGAAAAGCTTGATGACATAAAGAACCGGTGTGTGAAATAATTGTTCGTAATCGTCTCATATAGAACAAAAAAACTGTGCTATCATTAATTTGTAAAATTTTTCTCATTTAAAAACAGTCTGACTAGCATCAGAATCACTGCAAAATATGAAATAATAAAGCTGGAATACGAGGAATCTTATCACACGGTCCTGGATCTTCTGAGAGAAGTCAGGACAAAGGTCCAATCCTGGAAAGGTCCGTACAGATCTCAGGAGTCTGTACAGGCTCTTCTGCTCGACTGGCATGTGAGTTTTAATCTGATAAAGCAAGATGCAAAACTTTAAATGCAATTTTTTTCTAATAGTTATAACTAGATTATTAAAATGTATCTATTTGTAAAATAATAACATCCTACAGCTCATCAGATTCTCTATTCGTTTCTGAAAAACAAGTCAATTTTAATCTGTTTGATGGAATTGCAGGAAACAGTAGAGCACCAAGGTTTGCACTTGATTCTGATTGATGCTCTCCAAAGCATGAAGGACAAGATGAATATGTATACCAGCAAAGCTTCTCTTGGTATGAACTAAACATTTACATTACCATCCACACACATTGGTACCCCTGATCAGGTTCTAAAACCCTTGAAATGCAATAATGTTTTAATGCAGTAACACAAAAAGCCATATTTACCAATCAGAGAGCATAGTCTTCTTCTACAACAATGTACAATGCTAAGGCATAAAGAGAGAAAGATTTTTGGCCATTCTTCTTTACACTATCTCTCCAGACTGTCCCCTCCTATGCTCTTCTCTCTTCATTTCACTCCACATGTTTTCTATGGGATTTAGGTCTGAGGACTGTGCTGGCCATGAAAAAAAGTTGATGTTGTGGCTGATAAACTATTTCCGTTTTGATTTGATCATATGTTTTTGATCATTGCCCAGATGAAAGCTTGTTGCAGATTTTTATCTAAAATGTCATGTTTTTTTAAAAGATTACACCATGCACTCTAAGGTGTTTCCAGGGCCTTTCTCCCACAGCATCACACGCTCAAAGATCCTCCACTGTACTTGGTAGTGGGCACAAGCTGATTTTTGTCCTTTGTTTCTGTTAATTATAATGGTTTTCTGCTTACAGCTAACAAAACCATGACATTTATGCTTAAACTATTACATCTTCATCAGAATGCATATTGTAATTTACTGAATATTGCTATACATATGCATAGCATGCCCATTGTCATAAACTCATTGAATAGTGTTTTATTTATTATGAGTCAGTGCTGTACTTCCCCATTATCCATTTTCCAGGTGGAGATTTCCAGGTTGTCACTCATCAGGTGAAGGAAGCAGAAAGCGAAGCAGATTTGGTCAAACGGATGACAGCAGCTGCTAAGGAAATGATGGAGAGAGTGGTGTCTGCATGGGATTTGTACAACAAGAGCTTAACGTCTCTTGAGGCATGGCTGACACAGCCTCCGGCTGCAAAGACACAGGTGACCTCAGCTAGAATGTCCTGAAAATTTGTAAGTAAAATAAAAGTTGCCTTAGATTCACTTTTAAAAATTTGGTTGTTGTAGGATATGACCCAGTGGACTTTATGTCATGCTCAGTTAAATGAGGTGGGAAACTTCCTTATTGAAATGACAGAAGCTTCAATCAGCCTCACTTTGGTAAAGCAACTCAGCAAAGTCAACATGCAGTGGGCGGAATTCATGAAGAAAACTGTGTTTGTAAGTGTGCATGCCCATCAATCTATTTTGGCACAAGAGCTGTACTACAATATATAAAATATCACTAATTTGTAGGGCACAAACACATTAATGAGGATTGATATAAATTATTTTCTTTCTTATAGGAAATATCAGTACCCAAAGTTGGTTCCTCTTCTATTCTGACGTCAGATTCACTAAAACAGGAGGCTGGTTTGCTCTTGAAACAGCCAATGGAGGTGGCTTCAGTCCCTCTGAAGGCAATTAGACAACAACTACAGGTGAGCAAAATGCTAGACACTGAAATGGTGGATTTCCTTATTATTTGTTTCAGAGCTACTGTATTATTCCTGTCTTTTCTCTCATTGTCAGTCTATGAGAACAAAGATTGGAGAGGTGGATGTGTCATACAACATCCCTTCTGCAGACCGTCAAACAGCCCATAGAGAAAACCTTCAGCAAATTCTCCTAAAGGTGACAAGCAGAACTAATTGCTTCCTTATAGTTTATCTCCAATTTTTTATCAAAGATGTCAAAGGCAGAGTTGTCATGGACCTCTTGGCAGCTTTTTGATTATTGCTCTCCTTGCTTGGCCTGTCAGTTTAGGTGAATGTCCATGTCTTGGTAGTTTTACACATGTTCCATTATTGGTTTTCTGATAAAGAATTGAACAGTGCTCTGTGAGATTTTCAAAGCTAGAGTTGTTATTTTAAAATCTAACTCTGCTTTAGGTCTTAATGATGCTATTTGTTCACCGGTGTTCTTGGACAAACCTATGAGGTCTTTACAGAACAGCTGGGTTTATACTGGGACCACATTATACACAAGTGTGCTCTGTTTACTAACTGTTGGCTTGTAAAGGAAATTGGTTTCAGTTAATTTTATTTAGGGGTATAAGAGTAAAGGGGGTAAATCTTTGGTTGCGGGTGACAAAAAGTGGACAATTTTAGTGGGCATGATCACTTCTGCAAGACACTGTATAATTAAGAACTGGACTTTTGACTGCTTACATCTTTATGGCAGCTTGTTGAAGCAGAAAGGTCCTGTGGGGAGTTGCAGAGAGCAGCATCCCAGCTCGAAGGATGTGTGGCTGAACTTGATCACTGGAGCACAGAAGCCCTGGGCTGTTATGAGCAGCTGATGGAAAAGATACACAGAGGAGGACACTCTGCATTAGATACTGCAGTCAAAGTGAGGAACAACAAAAACATCTTCATAAACAGTTTAAGACAGATTTTGGTGTTTTGGATTTGTTTAAAAAACTGTATTTTATTGCATCTTCATAGGTGTTGATCTCTCGAGGGTTGCAGCTAGTGCAGCAGGTGGCAGCTGAGTGGCAGCACCTGGAAGGATTTGTTGCAGGGCGACAGAAAACTTCTCCTTTGCAGCATTTAAGTACTGCTGACATGCAGGACAGGATTGCAGCCACGGTCTCTCAAAGCCATGTATGTTAAATTCAATAAACAGGACTTGATCAATTAGTTATTGTATGGTAGTAATTTGGAATATCTCTTTTATCTAGGAGATTCTTGAAAAGTTTAGTTCCTGTGGTTTCAAGCAGCAAGTTGGTGACTTTTGTGAACAGATGCAACCATTTGAAACTGTCCATCCAGAGACTGGATCATATGTTATGGCCAGAACCAAACATGTGAAACAGCTTGTAAATGTTAAACTGGAAACTCCAGAACTGATTCAGTTTCCTGATCAGGGGACGAGACGTCTCCAGGATTCAAAACACCAGCACGCAATCAAAGAGGACAGGAAGGTCGCTGTGTCCCTTGTAGAAATAAAAACGATGCCTCAGCGTTTGATGGTTCCAGTTCTTCAGAGCCAGTGTTCTGCTCAAAATGAGAGTCCTGCTCTGTCTACACATGCAGCAGGATCAGTCACAGTGGAAACGAAGCGCTCATTATGTTCACACAGTCAAAATATCAAGCACAAGTCCAGAACAGCGTGGCAACCAAATACCCAACAGGAACCAACACCTACACAGCTACCACTCATGAGCCACAGAGAGGTTCATTCGAAAGCCAAGTCAATGGCCAGGAGCAGACTGGAGAAGGCCAGGCTTCGTCTGCAGGGACGCATCCAGCAAGCCATAAAGTTATTTGGTGGCAGAGAGATGACTGGGTCACAAATTAAGAAGAAACAGGTTAATGATTGATCAAATTCAGCTTATTTTATTCTAATACATTTCAAATTTAATTTAGAGATGGATTTCTACCTATTTGTTGCTTATTGTTGCAAATGCTGATAAAACGTGCTTGTATTGCAACATGCAGAGCTTAAAATGTACTTAAAATTTGAACTCCAGGATGTGATGTATGTCTGTGATGTTTTGGTTTGTCCTGCCGCCAGTTTTGTGCGTGCACGTGTCCAGCTCTGTGTTTTTCTGTGCAGAAAGCGCTAAACATTCTGCAGCCTGCCATGCTAGATGAGTTTCTGGAGGCAGTGGAAGCTTTTGGGGCCTTCTGTTCTGGGCCTCAGCTCCAGGACTTGATTCTTCTCTCTGACTCAGTCAGAAATCAGTGGGAGGTATGACAAGAACTGGACAGAAACTGAAAGATATGACATTTGCACATAACCTAACTGCTGTGAATTGAAATAACTAACACAATAATGAAACACCTAACAGACAACAGTACACATCTCCTTTTTTTCTGCCATGTTCAGGATGTGCGCAGAGAAATGGCTGACTTTATTTCCATCCAGACATTTAAAGTCAGAGAAGTAAAGCAGCCATTTTCTGTTTGTGAAATTCTTACTAATGATCTGCATGAAGCTGCTGACCAGACTAACCACAGTTACTTGGACCATCAGGTACTTGTAGGAGTTTAATATTAGCTCAACACCTGATGCTACTCAAAATATATTTATTAAGTTGTTCTCAGTTTGAGAGAAGTTTTCTCCTTGTTGCAAGGCTGTCATGCAGGGGGCTGTGTCTGTCGAGGAATGTGATGAAACTCTCAGAGAACTGTGTGAGACCTTGACACCAGGGAAGTCTTCCGGCTTGGCAGCAGACCAGCAGACAGAGCCCAACAAAGTGCAGAAAACCCAAATTAGTGTGACGGCATTCCCGCCTAAGAGGTAAGATAATGCTTTTGTTTTGCTTCCTGCCGGATCTGAGGTTGCTTATTGATCACAGCTGAAATTAGGTCTTCTGATGGTACCTCTCAGAATTTAGGCTCATTTGATTTCAGTCTTTTGTACCAGTTTTTTTTTTGTTTGTTTTGGTTGTTTTGGTGTGCACAGTTTTAGGTTGTTTTGGTGTGTAAATTTTTAGGTTCTCTTCTTTTGGTTTTTATCATTCCATTCACATGAATGTTCTTTCTTACCCAATTGTAACACATTTTCTTTAGAAAGGTGTTGCATAACCGCTTTACTAATGTTACATTTGCAGATCTGAAAACAAAAATCATTAAACTCATTGATTTACCTGATGCAAAGGATTTTTGTTAAACTTTTATCTTTCTAATCCCTGCAGTCTAGAACCTTAAAGAAATGTCTGGTGGGGTGAGTAGCTTTGACTGGCCCTGGCCTCCCCCTCATGAACATCTCTTATCTCAGCAGGGGACAGCAGCTTGAGGTAAACACCCCGCTGAGTCCGGCCGACATGCAGTCGAGAAGCAGTCTCGCTCCGGAGAAGGGCCTGGACGGTGCACAACAAGACATCTTGCCCTTAGGTAAGGGAGTGCATACTCAAAGACCCGATGACGGCCTCCAGCTGCGAGTACAGGACGTCCCATCAGGGAACAAGGACCACCTGATGCAGAACCAAGAAGACGGGCGGGAGAAAAAGCAGAAGCCTTCACTGCGAGCCAAAGAGCAGCTGCTGCAAGCTCGCCTGCTGCACGTTACAGAGAGCAGCCAGCAAGCACAAAGTCATATACAGGTATGATGAAATAAATTGTTTTTTTCATGTAATTTAGTGTTCTGTGATCTTTGAAGCTTTACTTATTTACATGGTTAAGAAGTTCACTACTTGAATTTTTTCCTCACTCTAAATTCACAGAAGATGAAGTAAAATCATTTTTAATAGGTATTTTTCTATGCAACATCTACAATATGTACTTTAAAATATGCTTTGGTATATAGCATTGCATCCATCCCATAAACCATATTTTTTGTGTTTATATTCTTGTGATTTTACCAATATTATTTATCTTTTCCTTTGCTTTTAATCTGTACATCAAAAAAGGACCAAATGAAAAGTTTAACGTGTTTCACAATTATTAGCGTACATGAAAAATAGATTGTCAAGTTTTTGGAAGAACTTATGTTCTTGTTGCTTCTTTATTTTCTCATTTCAAAGCCTTAGCAATGATCATGAAAGTATATATTTACTTTTTGAATTTTGTCTTGTTTTCTACAGAGAAATATTCAAGTTCAACCTGAATACTGAGCATAGTTGCCCGGTTGTTTTTAGTGATCTTTACAGGTTTCCTACCTGGTTCAAGTCCAATCTCTGGCCTGGTCACTTAAGTTCAAAGCTGTTAGTATGCTTTGACTTCCTTGTTAAAATGTAAAAAATTCACTACAAATTGAGCATGTTTAGAAAGGTTTACAATCAGGATTACTTTACAGTTCACTCCAAGTTTTCCACTTTGCAGAAAATCATCCCTATAGCCAGATTTGGTGATTGCTGAATTCATAAGGGTGCAGATCAGTGCCTTGTTTTTCCTAACTTAGTTTTGACATTTTTGGCCAAATACCTAATTTATCATATAGGACATGTTTGTTTTTGTCTCATGATCTGGATTTTGTCCTATAACAAGGACTTTAAGGTTGTGTTTGTTTCGATCCACAGCAGTCTTGTTCATTTAGTTTGTCTCGGCCGTCAGACTTGCTTTCCAAGTTAGTATAGCTTAATAAGAATAAAAATTTGACGTTAATTCTGTCTCTGCAGTAGGTAGACTGACTTGTTCGTTCCTAAATGTATGCTTTGATGTATGCTTTATAAATTTTTATGCAAAAAAAATATTATTTGTTTGTCCTCAGGATTTTACTTTTGTTTACAAATGTCTGTGCAGCTTTGAAATTACAAGCAGCTGATAGATTTTTGACTTACTGTAGAGCTGGAATAAACTAAATAATTTAAGATAAAATATGACCATGTGTCTGGAAAATATGCTTTAATTCAGCATGTAGGGTTAGATTGCATAATTTTATCATACTAAAATCTTATTTAATTTGTATATTGCCTTTGCACAAACCTGCCCAGTCAGAAACACACTCAGCAGTTTCACTGCCCATGCTAAACCTGTACTGGACACTAATCTTTTGTAATCGGATAGGCTTACTGCTCCATTTTCTTCTTTGCTTTGATGATCTGTTACTATGCAACTCTCACGTCTTCCAGGCAGTTGTTAGGAGCAACACTCTGGAGAGCAAACAGGAGGCAGAATGGACGGTCATCCCAGAACCAGCTGTGCTATCACTGGTGGAGCACCCCACTAAACAGGGTGCACTAGGAAGGTACTGTATGGCACAACTGTATATGTACTGTAGCCATGCATCTAAGTAGGCAACAAGGGTAAGAAGAGCATTAACTAGAGAAGCAGGCAGATGCCCATAGTAGCTGTGGAGGAGCTGCAGAGATGCACAGTTCTGGTGGGAGAATCCATAAGAAAACCTGCCAGAAGCTGCTAAAGACTTGAGACGATTGATGAGGTTCACCTTCTACAAGGACAACAACCACACCCTTGCAACCAGAGCTGCAAGGGAATATTTTATATCAAAGCATATTCATGTGTTGGAATGAAGTTCAAGTGGTAGGAATACTTTTGCAAGGTGCTGTGCTCCATGTGCTGGGTGTCTGTTGTGTCAGTCAGAGCTGCGGAGATACCTTGAATGTGAGCTGAAAGTACCAAAAATATATGGAGATTCCTTTTAGATGTATTAAACAAAGCAAGATTGCCAAAAAGAGAAGGGGAGCTACTGACCCGCATCAGAAAGAGTGACCAGTGATTGTTCAAAATGTGTATTTATTGAAAATTCTGCCTACTTATTAGAACAAAAAACTGTTTAGCAATAGTGTATAGAATTAGACAGCCCAGTTGTTTATAACTCAGCCTCCCAAGTGTCTGTAACTTAACTTTATTGAGGTTTTTACAATGGAACAATCCAAACAATGCCAACTTGTGGTCAGCACGACCCTAAAGATTAGCAGTGAATACCTCTTCAACTCCCACAGGCTCACTGTGTCCTTGCTGATGCTGTGGTATATTGGTGCATGCACATTCATTTATACATTTAGGGTCACAGCATAAGAAACTTTGACCTGTTAAACTTTTACCGGCTGGATGTTGTGAGGCTTTCGCAGGTTATCAGTTTTCTTTACTTTTAAACATGTGACCTCTGTGGGACTGTGATGTTTTGGTTTGCAGCTAAATGCAGTTGGTCCAAATTTTAAAATGTAAAAGCACCTAGAAACAGTTGGTGTCAATGAGGACAGGAAACCAAAGAAACTGCATTGTGTTTAATTTTTTGTATTGTACAGCCTGATCAAAGGTAGGTTAAATAGTTGGAGATGGAAACTTGTCAGACCTTAAATTTACAATTATATTTTGTAAGATAATGTAATTCTGCTGTTAACACAATTTAATAAAGACATTTTGCTTTTTTTCTGTGATTCTTGGTGCAGCAGAATGGTGCCTCTAAAAAATGCCTTTGACCCGATGTTGTCTGCAGACGATCAGAGGGCGTTAATCGCTGAAAAACTAAATCAGATCATCAGTCAGTCTTTGGACATCTCCTCTTTGGTGTTGGTTGAATCCACAATCTCTTCTGACCTTAAGGTAAACTGATGTTTTCAGCCATTGTTTCTGTGTCATGATTGAAATTTGCAAACATTAGCATTAGTCCTTGATGTGTTTTCCAGGAGATAGATCAAACACTGCAAGATGAAATGAGATGGCTTTCAGAACAAAGTGCTGAGGAGGAAAGGCGAGGGTCGGGAGCCACATCGCAGCCATCCCTCTGCCAGCCACTCCTCAGTAACGTTCATCATCTGGACCAGCTCAGACTGCAGTTGGAGGAAGTTCAATCCACTGTTCAGGCTCTGGATCACCTTCTGGCCACCCTGAGAGACATCAAGGCTGACTTTCCAACCTTGTTGGCAAACTGGGGCCCCAACAGGCAGAAAAATGAAATATACAAGGAAGAGGAGCAACATTCTTGGCAGGCAACAATGAAGAGATTGAAGCCTGCTATGGAGCAATCTCATATTGTTGACTGCAGTTTAAATGCCGTGGGGATGACTCTGACCATGGATGGTGCTTCTGTGACATGTCAGGATGTGGTGGACTTTGTGTCTGAGCAGCTGAGAGCCAGGAGAAAGGAGAGAGAGAAAGAACAAGATCTTCTGGGAAAGAATGAAATCCAGTGCAGCGAGGACATGGATCTTATGGAGGCCCGGAAGAATGATTCAGGAAAGCAAGACTGGGAGCAGCCTGCTCCGAGTGTGACAGAAGTAAAGTCAATGTTGGAGGTTAAAAAGAGGAAGCAAAAAGGAGATAATGAATTCAAAATTCAAAAGGGTCAAGGGCACAAAATTCAAACACAGAGATCTGAAGAGGGTTTCTTAAAAACCAAAGACCAGAGACAAAGAAGCATGAGCAGGGACACTGGGAAAAAGGAAAATGAGCATGAGAGTTTGGTCCAGAGGAAATCTGCCTTAATAGCAGTGCTGATGGAGACCAAGGAAGCAGCAGAGAGGCTGGAGCTGCGGGAACCCACAGTACCTGCTCTGCAGCAGAGGTACAACACTCACCTGGTTCTGTCAGCACATTTTGATGTGATTAAACTTAAATTACAAAACAGTTAAATATGTTGACATAATTTTACCTATTGAAACAAGCATATGCACAATTCAGTAATTCAATTCAGCTGCAATGAACATAGAAAGTGAATTTCCTCTGCAGGACACATGCTTTGACAGAGCTGGAAAGTGTTCTCGCCAGCCTTGGCTCTGAGGTTCAGCACATATGTGAAGCTTCTTCAAAATCAGAAATCCCAATGGAGAATCAGACCACAGAGGCCGAGGATCTCTGGGAGGAGACAATGAAAGCCACATCAGAACAGTAAAATCAAGCAAAATGAAGCTAGGATTATGTATGCCTTTGCTGATGTGTATTTGTGATGACTTTTTGTTTGGGTTCACACACAGGCTGGGTCAGTGTCATGTCCTGACAGAATTGCTGAGAAAGTATCAGAGCATGCGCGGTGAGCTGAGTTTCAAACTGCAGAGGGCGGAGACAACCATAGGTGAACAAGCCTCCTACATTGGAAAAGACTACCTCCAGAGGCTATGCACTAAGGTACAGCAAGATATTTAACTTACAGCTCCCTGCAAAAGCTTTAATGCCCCTAGAACCTTTGTTTTGTTAAAAAACACAATTTTAAATGCATTTCATTAGGACTGCTTAGCAATAGACCCTCACAACGTAGCACATAAGAAAAATGATGCATTGTTTTCTTTTTTTTTTTTTACAAACAAAAGCCCAGAAAATGTGCTTTTCATATGTATTCAGCCCCCTTTACTCATATATCCCTAAATAAAATCCAGTGCAAACAATTACCTTCAGAAGTCAGCAACATAGTAAACATAATTCACCTGTTTGTAATATAATCTTCTTATTTATACAGCTGTTTTGTCAATAGTTCAGAGGATTGTTAGAGAACATTAGTTAACCAACAGTATCATGAAAACCAAGGAACATGGCAGACAGGTCAAGGATAAAAAGCACTGTTAAATTTCTCGTTTGAAACAGGGTAAGAGTGTAGTACAACTGCAAACTTACCAAAACATGGCCGTCCTCAAAATCAAGAATATTAATGCAAAAGGCTGTTTGCGGTGGAGAGTTGACGGTACACATCGCCGTGAACACAACATCCCCGATTGTAAGGCATGGTGGTGGCAGCATCACACTATGGGGAAAAACATGTAAGGTTCAAAGTGAATGGATACTTCTGCAAGGCTCTGTAAAACAGAGATTTTGAAGATCCAAATCTTAGTTATAACATTAGGTCTTATAGTTCCAGGACTGATGTAAGTGATTTGTAATCTTTTTATATCTGTGGTTTTGAAGGTTATGGAAACTAAAGCAGAGCTGAATGGTCTCGGAGACCACATAGAGGAGGTCCGTAGTATCTGCAGACAACTTCAGTCTCTCCTGCGTCAGATCCCGGGCTGCAATGCTGGTCCATTTGAGAGTGAAGCAGATGCACTCATGGACCGCTGGCTGGATGTAAGTTTAGCCACTTTGCACACATTAGGCTGTCCTTCATTTTGTGTTTAAGAGAGTGGCAAAGGATGATCTGATTATCTGTGTGAATATGAAAAATCTGTCTGAAATATTAATAGATTTAAAAATTAGTGCATCAATGTCCAAATATGCTCAGGACTGGGATACCAGCTGCAAATAGCTATGCTTTGAAACATGAAATCAGGCTGGCCCTTCACTAATCTAAACTTAAATGTTATTGCTTTACTTTTGGATGGACAGTTATTTGTATTACTATTATTTTAGGTCATTGTACCTTATTATTATAATTATTATGAATACATTTTCTGTAGTCTTTAATTTCTGTTAATAGTGAGATGCCAGATGCTTTACCATCTGCTGTCGTGCATACTTTCTGTACATTTAGATTAATTAGAGTAAAGTTTGATAGTTTGTCAAGTTCTGTGCTTCACTATAATAAAACGTATTTACTCCTTGTAGTTGTCTGAAAGAACAGACTCCCACCTTGAAAACCTCCATCTATGCTTGACGTTATGGGATGGAGTCCTGCAGCTGGGGGAAGAAGTGGAGAGATGGACCACCAGTAGAATAGTTGTGCTTTCTCAGTGTCCATCTTTTCAGAGGGAGGATGACATTAAGGCATTGCAGGTAAAACTGACCTCTCTGTGTATTAGAATATGAACTTATGTCGGATATGATTCCACAGCTGGCTTTTTGAAGGATATTAACTTCTCTCACTCTGGCTGCAGAATGAGATTATGACCCAAGAGGAGAGTGCACAACGTTTCCTCCAAAGAACTGCTGAGATTCAGTCGTTGCTTCAATGCGCAGAGACCCCTCTGGAGCTGCAGGTAGACCATTAATGCTCCTGGTTAGTTTTGTTTTGAGGTGTAGGTTTTAGGGCTGAAATGGATGGATGGATAGATATGAAAATGTGGTTCAGTTGCCATTCTGCAGATCAAACTTCCTTCAGACTATCTGATATTTTGTGTGACACATTTCAGCCCTTATTCACATATTTAGGCACCTCATTTTAAAACATCGCAACTTATTTTCTGAAATTTGTATATGTAAATATTTTACTGATCATCTTCTGAGTAAAAGTGTAGAATATATTAATTAGGAGATTAAAATAAACCAATATATATTGTTTTTATATTACATTAATCAGAAACATAGGGAGGATATGTTGCAATATAGAATCCTTGTTAAAAATGTTACTTCTGTTTTTAAGGTGGTGGAGACCCAGATGAGAAAGAAAATAGAGCAACTTAAGGAGCTATTTCTGGAAAGTGAGGATGTGTATAAGCAGATGGTGGCCACTATGGGACAAATTACTGAAAGGATGACAGAGTCTCTCAACTCCCTCCAGAAGATTCAAGAGTCCCTCCACAGTCTTTCTGGTCCAGATGTTGCAACAGTTCTGGCAAAGCTTAAGGTAACTGCTTGAATGAGTGAAAAACTTAATGACTCCTGACATATTTGTTAACTTTTGGTGTTGTGTTGGGTAGGAACTTAAACTGCTTAACTCACTTTCTGCTTTTTGAAACTTCCACCTGAAAAACCTCTTTAATTGTTTGATATTTAAGATCTGTAAGCTGAACTCAGCAGCTGTGGAGATTAAGGAGGAGCCATCTGTAACGGTAACATCTATCTCTGCAGGAATTATGTCGACAGCTCCACACTGAAGATGAGCAGGTGCAGAGGTTGCTTGAGGATGTGCAGGTTCTGGCCTCCATAGCCAGTCCTGGGAGCCTCCAGAGTCTGTCTGTTAGTGGGATTCAGCTGGAGGAGAAGGTCAGAAACACCCATCAGCTCTTCACTGAAGTGGAGGAGCAGACTGAGAGGAATATCCGACATCTGGACACGTAAGTTCACATTTTGATTCAGCTTTAATGTTCTTGGAAAACATGGATGTAATCATTTAAATGCCATTCTGTACTAAATTAATAATAATAATAATAGGATAATCTACCTCAGTGGCCACATTATTTTTTTGCTTTCTTTTATCTACAATGGCCCTAATCCTCCGTCGTAATAATCTCACTTTCTAACAAAGGTGTAACTGTGCAATTTAGTCGTTTTTGTCTGAATTTGTTAAATTGGATGCTAAGTGTTTTTTATAAGCTTTTATATATATTTCTTAATTAGAAAAGAATTGACCTTGAAGCTGCCTTTAATATTTACTACTAGAGTCTGACAGGAATACAGTTTAAATGGGAGATAAAAACAGAGGCTGGGCAAGTTGAACTTGTTTTTTGGACTAGGTCCTGTTTTACGTAGCAAAGTCTTTCCTCATTGTAATCATTCCAATGTATTGTATATTGTGTGATCTGTGGATTAAGCTTGTGACCTTAGCATGCTTTTTATGTGCTGAAGGCTGCAAACAGAGAAAGAGCAGCTGGAAAAGTGGCTTCATGAAGCTGCGGAAAATGCACTGAAGGTGAAGGATCTTACCCTTCTGCAAGAAGAAGCACTTCATCAAAGGTAAACTGCTCTGTAGTTTTTAAAGTTAAAAAAACTAAAAATCAAAATGCATTTGAGTTGTAACTAATCAATATCATTGGTTAAAATTTATATATTTTTAAAAATACACCACATAATTGACAGTGCTGCAATATATTGCATAAATGTATTCAAATTTACAAAATCATTAGATATTTAACACGTTTTCTTTCAACAAATATGGCATTTGGATTAAATTTGTACCACCTTAAATAAATATTCAACTCCAGATGCTTCTGCTTTTGTCATAAACCATATTTCCCTTTTTTTAAATACAATAAATTACATTTACTGTAAATATTTAATAAAACTATTTTATTTAGATAACCAGAGATGCTCACATCATTTGAGAAGTGCTCATGTAGCTAATAAAGAGCTTCCATTCAGCAATAAGCAGTGTTTGTAATTAAAATGTATACCTCTATGACTAGAATTTGTTTGCCCCCTAATCTGCTTATTCAAAGAAAACTCCAACATGAGAAAGCTTCACTGTTTTCTCTTTAATCACATTAAGAGTCTGATTATATTACTATGATTTCTTTTTCTGTGCTCTGCAGAGGGAGGACAGAGCTTGTTTCTGAGCTTGTATCATCTTTAAGAAGCAGCAACCTTCATCAGTCGGTGCTGCTGGAGCAGAGCTGTGAACTGGTTGAGCGATACCAGAACTTCTACACAAACATTGGAGGTGGTTCAGAAGAGGTGACACCCTCGCTGAGAAAGGATTTTGAAGGATTTCAGAGTTTGGTTGAATCCATTCAGTCATGGATTGAAGATCTTAGACAGAATGTGGACTTGTCTCTTGGTGAAAGTAGTGAAATTAGGACTTCAGCAGAGCAACAACTTCATCGTGCTCAGGTAGGAAACGACAAGCCTTCTCGAAATATTCTGCAGTAAAAAACAACATAAGTTTTTTAGTGTCGTGTAAAGGTGTTTGGACAGCCTAAAATAACACAAAATTAACTGCCAAACTTTTTTAACTATTAGTTTTCCACTGTTCAACCTCAACTTTATAATGGTCTTTAGAAGAGGCCATTATAACTGACGTTATAATATTTGGCCATTTGTGAATCTTAAATTAAAAATACCACCTTCTGATACCATTTGAATTCACCTTCACCCTCTGGTGGCAGAAACCATAACACTGACTTTCTGGCAGCAATGGTTGAGTTATTGCGAGTTAGGCAGGTATATCTACATTGTGCATAATAAATTACGTAATATTGCTTGCGCCGTACTTTAAAAATATCGGTCAGCACCACCTTTCAGTCCCCTGTGAAATGTGGTGGGGGCAGCATCATACTGCGGGCGTGCTGTTTCTCAGCAGGAACAGGAAAGCTGGTCAAGTTGGTGGGAAGATGAGTAGAGCTAAATACAGGGCAATCCTGGAAGAAAACCTGGTAAAGGTGTGAGACTGGGTGGGAGGTTGACAAAGACCCTAAACATACAGCAAGAACTATGGAATGATCTAGATCCCAGCATGTTTGACAGAATGGCCCAGTCAAAGTACAGACCTAAATCTAACCGAAACTCTGTGAAGACTTGAACATTGATTTTGATAGACACTCTTGTCCCAGCTTTACTGAGCTTAAATTATTCTGCTGAGAAAAAAATGGTTTAATTTCTTGCCAGCAAGTCGGACATTGGCGTGCCTTTCCTCCCCTGTCCTCATCTCTAGGATCTGCAGGGGTAGAGAACGAGGTGTGGCTGTGAAAGTGATTTTGTTAGTGGCTGCTTGATATTACGAGGATTCCAGCTGTGACTCCTCCTTCCTGGGCTGGACTGTTAGTTTAATGTTGTAGTTAAAGATGCTGAGTTTTCTACCAGCGTCTTTGTTTGTGTGCAGTTCAGAGTCCATATTGTTATCCATGGCTGGAGCACAACACATTTATTATTTCCTTCCACTTCACAATTACGACTACTTTTTGTTGGTCTGACATGTTAATGTGAAAAAGTTCAAGGAATATCAATATTTTTGCACAGCTAAAGTTGGACCAGCTTTTTCTATGTGACTCAATGTGACTCATAAGCTGAACAAACTGGAATTGCCAGTTAGAGTCGACATACAGTAATCTGTTAAATAAACAGAGTCAAAGTGGCTTTCTGTCACTTCTCATTCTGCTTACAGCTGAACTTTCGGAAACGTCTGTGATTTATTAAAAACTGTTTTATTTTCAGGCTGTGTTAAATGCAACAACAGAAGCAGAGGATCGCCTGGAGGGGCTTAGAGTTACTGGAGATACTCTAAGCCAAAGACTGTTGCACAGAGAAGACCTGAAACAGGAGGTTCAGGTGAAGATTCAGAAAACAGAAGAACACTGGAAGAACCTTTTAGAATTGGTTCAGCCTTATTACAGGTGACAAGAGCCAGAAATATCTCTTCAAAACCTCAGAATATTAAAGCATTCAAATTTAAAACATTAACAGTGGAAACAACACCTTCTGTATTATTAAGGAGCTTTTTGAATTTCCTCTCCTTCTGGTGCCATAGAGCGCTGCAAGATGATTTAGAGCTCACCTCTCTCTTCTTGACGAGTAGACAGGAGGCTTGCTACAGAGTGGAGGAGCTGCAGCACCAAGCTGAGCAGCTTCCTTCTTTATTCCCCTGGCCTGGCACAGCTGAGCGTGCACAGGCCTGCCTTCTTGCCCGTCAGCTGCAGGCTGAATCTGATACACTGAAAGTAACCCTCATCAACCTGGATGAGTCGAGGATGGACCTGGCTGAGAAAACCAGGAACGCCATCTGGAAAGATGCCTCCTGGAATGAGTTAGATACCCATTGGTCAGCGCTTATGGCAGAAGTAAAGGTGAAAGGTTTTTTGTAGTGATCACCATGCAGTTGTGTTAATATTATAATGCAATATATATATATATTATTTTTTACAAACTCACAGATCTTTTGAGGTTTTCATAGTCAATAACTGAGAACCCACAGATAAACCCACATATCTTAGTTTTGTTCATGCATGATTTTCGTTTCTAACAAACGAGAGTTGGTCACCACACATTGATGTCAGACGTTGCTAAAGAAGCCATGATGAACAGGTTTAAAGTTGTTTTTCTAAAAAGCCTTTATAAAATGATTTGAAATTTAAACATTTGTAACATACTATTTTAGAAAAATCCAAGAGAAATATGAGTCCTCTAACTGTTGCCTGGTCTGCCTGAAATGTGCACAGGGTTTGTGCGCCAACCTTGAGAAAAGTTTGAGTAATGAGGAACACTTTGACCAGTTGCTGCAGGACTGCCACCATCATTTGACAACCCTTCATGAGAGGATGACAGCTTGCCAAGCCCAAAAAGACAGCTCAGCTAGTCTGAACCCTGATGCAGCAGCCCTGGAGGTACGACCCTTCAAGACACCGTGCTCATTCTGTTCACGCTCACTTAATTAAACACATTATGTTCCTTTTATAATAAATCCTCAAATTAAGTGAGGAATTTAAACACTATTCCACCTATATCACACATTTATCCTTCTCTCTTTCCCCTTCCCAGGCTTTGCTGAAACAAGTAACAGAAGTTGAAAAAGACCTTTTAGCCCTTGAAACACTCAGGGAGTCCCTCACAGGTGATTCCACAGCAGAGGCCCAAGCCAGGCTTTCAGAGCAGGTCAGTAATCTCCAAAACCACAAGAGGGCGATAGAGTGTGGCATCAAAGAACAACTGGCATCCCTTCTACAGAATGAAAGACTTCAGCAAGTTAGGAAAGAAGCCTCCCTCTTACAGACAGATCTAAGTGAGCTTGCCAAAGATGTGGAGGAGCTGTTTGTGTTGCCAGATGTCTGCCAGCCAACACAGCAGTGGTGTGCAGTACAGGTAACGTTAATGAATGTTGTAAATTGTCACTATATCCTCAAATAACATATGTCAAAAAATACATGTGTGCTTTCAATAAAACAGGCATTTGTGTTTCTCAGGAGTGTGATAAACAGATGACCGTGTTGGATATCAGCGTTAATGACCTGCAGATGATGAGAGAAACAAAGGAAACGCTTCCGGCTGATGCCACTTTTGCTGTCAGTGCTGGTGTGAAAGACTTCCTCAGGTACACTGTCTCAATTTATGACAGACATAGTTGTACAGTCATGTATTTTGACGAAAAGCTGATAATGCAAGTTAGTTCGCAGGAAAAATCCAGCTTTAGTTATGTTCCTCACTCTGTTGTTGTTGTTGTTGTTGTTTTGTTAGTTTTTTAGTTATTCTAACAAAACAAATTCTTTAGTGCAAAGTTGGTAAAATTTGCCTCTCATCAGGCTCATCAAAAATTATTATAGCCTTTACAGCAGAGTATAACAGAGTTCATAAATATTGTAGGTTCTGTTACAATAAGCAAGAGTAAATTCACTTTTATTACAGTATTTTTCACATGATTTTGTGTCCCAAATCTAGCCTCGGGTCTGTTTTTAACCAGAAGAAGCAAGGATGTGTAGAGGTAACTTCTGAGACAGTAGGAGGACTCATCAGAGATCTTCAGCAGTGGATCCAAACAGTACAAGTTCAGACATCATCATCCAGTCAGGTAAAATACAAACATGTCCATCTGTATGGTCTGAACTAAGCATAGGCCAGGTTGACATTTAGCAAAAAAAGAACATCTAACAGTATATACACAAAAAATTAAGAAACAAATGTTTCTCAATTAAAACATTGCAAAAGTGATCGCAAAAGTTTGTCAAATGTTTGACAAAAAATAGTCACACTGAAGCTTTTTCTTGATAAGATGTAATTTAAATTTAGCTTCAGCTTCAACAGGCTTTCTGTGCTTTTGTCATTTAAAAAAGCAACAGCCTCCAAAGCTTCTCTGGGCATACACTTTGTATTAATATAACATTACATTTTTTGAAGCTCAGACAATACCACAGATTTTTCTCAGAAGAATGTTTTTTTTTTGTTCTTTTATTTCATTGAGCTTTAAAATGCCACATTTAATACAAGTGAAATACCTCTCTTCTCCTCTTTATTTCTTGGTAAATATAAAAGACGGGATTTTGCTAATTCCAATTTGCACAAGGTTTGCTTTTGGACTGTGATAAAGAACATCCATGTAGAATCAGGTATAAACAAAAGTACTGAACCTTATTACAAATAGCTAAAACAATTTTTATTTATGTTTTTGTTCTCTCATAGGCTGCTCTGGATAAAGGTTTCCAGCTTCAACAAGCACTTTGTGATGTACTCGCCCAACAGAGCATTCTTGTAAATTGTCTAGGAGAAGAAGTGACGACGACTCTGGTGAAAAGTGCTTCAGAGGTTCTGAGTGAAAGCCAACGAGCAAGTGACTCTATTTCTAAACACCTGGTGAGAATATTCTCAGTTCAATAATTCAACAGCTATATGCATGTAGGATTAATATGTTGGGACAAATTGAAAGTTGTTGTTTAATGGATTTTACAGGTTGGCCATAATCAAATGCAAACAGATATGCCAAACCAAGCTGGAACCGCAAATTCAAATTCAGACAAAAGAGCTCGAGAGGCCTGGGATTCTATCTCGTCCACTGCAACAGACAAGAAAGACTCAGACAGTCACCAAGAGGGCAACAAAAGTGAAAACCAGGAAACTCTCAGCTTAACAAAGCCACAAACCTGTTTATTACAAGCATCAAAGGATGAAACTGACGCCACTAAACCGAATCAAGAAGACATCTCTTTTAGATGTACAACAGGGAGAATCATGGAGTTGAACAAAGAAGATGCTTTTTGTGCAGAAAGCCTAGATGCTTTAGGATCAAAAGTGTCTCAATCAGCTTCAGGAGAAATTAACCGTCAGACTTCTATTGAGTCAAAGGATGAGGATGGTACTCAAAGCAGTTTGCATGAGATAGTTTCTGGAAATACAACAAAGACTTTCATATCCAACTCGCCAAACACTGAAGCATTGCACAGAGACTGTTCCTCAGCCTTGGTCTTAGATCTGTCTGATTCAGACAACCCCAAAGAAGTCAGTAAATTACTCAGTGTCACATCCCTAAAAGAATCAACTAAAGCAACCATTCCTGCCATTAACATGTCAAATCTTCTCGTAACACAATCAGAGAGGTTTGATGCCTTAAATGAAAAACTTTCTGAGAGAACAGCACAAATTTTTACAGTTGAACCTGTGGTTGAGAGAGAACAAACACTTCACCTGGAAAACACTGGTGCCTACAGTCTAGATGTACTCAGGTGCAATCAGGAAGAAGAGCTCACTGAATTCCTCGAGAAGGCAACTAGATTTTCCACAGTTTCAGCCCGTCCAGAATCAGACAAAACCCCTATGGAATCCTGCATAACAGCTGCACAACCAGAGACTTTTAAGGCAGGTACTGATGCAACAAAACAAGATGAGCATAGCAGGCAAGTAAGAGGAAGCCCAGATAAAGTGTTCACCGTAGTGTTGGAGCTGCAGTCATGGGACATACAACAAAGTGGATATATTGGAGCCAGCAGGCCAGATGGTTTTAGGTGGTCACAAGAAGCTCAGCATGATAATACAAAGCTGGAAGAAACTTCAAACACAGGATTTCCTGAGATGAAATCAGGATTCTCACCCACTTTAGGCAGCCCTGATTTACATGAAAAAGAATCTGATTCTGAATCAACCCCCCTGGTCTTCGAACATGCAGAAGAGAAAGGTTCACGTGGCCAATCAGAAAGCAAAGAGAATCAAACAACCCACATAATAAACAATGGTGAGACACTGACTCTGTCTAAATCATGTTGCACTGACACCAAATGTCAGGTCAGTGTTGAGCATTCAGCTGAAACGACATTCCCAGTCAGCAAAACAGAGGTGACCATCTGTCAGTCTGGGGGAAAAACTGAGAGCCCTGTTCTGTGCTCTGCAGAGGATTCAGTGCCAAATCAAGATGAAACTGAAAAAGAGAAACTAATTGTTGCAACTGACAAAAAACAACTGACAACTGCTCACACAATAAACATAGGTGCAGCAGGTGAGGGAGCGGCACAAGGAGGAGGGAATGATTCTGGATGTACAGATGGGAAACGCTGTACTATAACAGCAGGACAAGAAAATGCTTCACTGCTAAATGAAGAAAAGAAATGGAGACGAAATAAAGTTCTGGAAGAAACGGTGTTGCCACTGGTAAAGGTAAGCTGGATGGATTCATTTATTATTTACCACATTTGTTCTATTCAGTTTTTTACAGTGTATTACTTTGACAGCAGTACAATAATGTTTTGCATTTAAACTGTAGGCTGATAAACAGTTTCTGTGTCTCTCAGCAACCTGCCTATACAAGCAATTTGGTGGTGGGGATACTTCTTTCCAGCTGGGAGCTAAGCTCATACTAATCTTTATGTGCAAGGGCCCTGATCATGGCATTGTATTTACCGTCGTCAAGTTTGAGGATTGTTCGTTTTATGCCACATGGCAAGATAATCATGTCGATTTTTGATCCGATCCTCCCTTTGTGACCATCTTAAGGACACCCTGATTATCGAGATGGCTTTAAAGATAATCTAATGAGATATTTCCGCTGTGTGTGGTGTATTAAGAGTGATCTAGTCTGCTTAGGAGGACGCCAGGACAAACATGTTGGATTGTCTTGTCCCGATCTCCTGGCGTGTGGTTGATGTTCCTCGAGGACAAACGAACATGCAGCCTGTTGAATGTGACGTGTAGCCAATCAGAAAGCAAGGTGACGAACTTACTCACCTCTATATTATAGTGTAGCAAGTAGAGCCCCTGCTCACACTGTCTCCATTCCTTTAACCAACGCCTTTTCTTTTTGTAATGTTTTTTTTCTGTCAAAATTAGTCCACAAACTATCTTTGTTGCTTCTTCCTAATCAGCATGTTTATTTACTCTGATTTCATATTTGATCTTGAGAGTTTTTGCAGGATTTCTAGTCTGACATCTGAATGTTCGAGAGTGAAATCTGTTCATGTGTGGTGTGTTTCGCTTGCCGTGTGGCTGTACACCACACACTGTAGAACCAATACTTTTATAGCTACAGTTTTTTATCGTCATGTGTAGGGTCTCTTAGGTTTGGAAAATCAACCGACAATTTTAAAATCTTGCTGTGTGAACCAGGCGTTATTTGCTATTGTTATTGTTGCTATTGTTACTCCTGTGAAAGCAGTGGACCAGCAATAGCATTGTTGTTAATCCGACCAGAGCAGTGTGGGTGTGATGAAGTTGTAGTCTTGGTATGAGGCCTACATGGTTGGTTCTGCTTCATATTCTCAGACTAATCCACTCTGGTGTGTGGAGACTGTCATGAGTAAGCTGTCACTGCCTCTACCAGGTGTTCCTAGGCTGCAACTGGAACCCTGAAATACTGCCATCCTGAAAATGAAGCATTACAGGGGTTGGACAATAAAACTGAAACACCTGGTTTTAGACCACAATAATTTATTAGTATGGTGTAGGGCCTCCTTTTGCGGCCAACACAGCGTCAATTCGTCTTGGGAATGACATATACAAGTCCTGCACAGTGGTCAGAGGGATTTTAAGCCATTCTTCTTGCAGGATAGTGGCCAGGTCACTACGTGATACTGGTGGAGGAAAACGTTTCCTGACTCGCTCCTCCAAAACGCCCCAAAGTGGCTAAATAATATTTAGATCTGGTGACTGTGCAGGCCATGGGAGATGTTCAACTTCACTTTCACGTTCATCAAACCAATCTTTCACCAGTCTTGCTGTGTGTATTGGTGCATTGTCATCCTGATACTCGGCACCGCCTTCAGGATACAATGTTTGAACCACTGGAGGCTCATGGTCCTCAAGAATGGTTTGGTAGTCCTTGGCAGTGACGCGCCCATCTAGCACAAGTACTGGGCCAAGGGAATGCCATGATATGCCAGCCCAAACCATCACTGATCCACCCCCATGCTTCACTCTGGGCATGCAACAGTCTGGGTGGTACGCTTCTTTAGGGCTTCTCCACACCGTAACTCTCCCGGATGTGGGGAAAACAGTAAAGGTGGACTCATCAGAGAACAATACATGTTTCACATTGTCCACAGCCCAAGATTTGCACTCCTTGCACCGTTGAAACCGACGTTTGGCATTGGCATGAGTGACCAAAGGTTTGGCTATAGCAGCCCGGCTGTGTATATTGACCCTGTGGAGCTCCCGACGGACAGTTCTGGTGGAAACAGGAGAGTTGAGGGGCACATTTAATTCTGCCATGATTTGGGCAGCCGTGGTTTTATGTTTTTTGGATACAATCCGGGTTAGCACCCGAACATCCCTTTCAGACAGCTTCCTCTTGCGTCCACAGTTAATCCTGTTGGATGTGGTTCGTCCTTCTTGGTGGTATGTTGACATTACCCTGGATACCGTGGCTCTTGATACATCCAAAGACTTGCTGTCTTGGTCACAGATGCGCCAGCAAGGACGTTCACCAACAATTTGTCCTCTTTTGAACTCTGGTATGTCACCCATAATGTTGTGTGCATTTCAATATTTTGAGCAAAACTGTGCTCTGCTAATTGAACCTTCACACTCTGCTCTTACTGGTGCAATGTGCAATCAATGAAGACTGGCTACCAGGCTGGTCCAATTTAGCCATGAAACCTCCCACACTAAAATGACAGGTGTTTCAGTTTCATTGTCTAACCCCTGTACATCTCACCACTGGAGTTTTGCGCAGAGGAAATCTTCATCTGTCTGAGGTTCAGTGCGTCTTAGAGTTAGTTTTTTAAAGTTATAGTCTGGTGTGGATGGAGTTTTAACAGGAAGCCATCACAGAGGCCATAATGTCCAATTCAAATCGGTGTAATAGGGCATTAATTACAAAGGTTTAAATGAGCAAGTTAAACTTTCTTGTAACGTCTGGATAAATGTATTTTTTTACGTATTGATAACTTGGATGTTGCAGATGAATACATCAACCTGTCCTCAATCAACCTGTCCTGAAGCAAGTTTGTCTTTGACATTTACAAAGACATCTTGCAGTCAAGTATGAGTGATAGACCAAGAGAGAACATAAATGACATTTTAAAGCTGTAATTTTATGCTAAATTATATGCTGGTTTTAACACTCTTTTGTTTTTTTCTTCCCTTACTATTCGCCATTTGAATGTCATCCATCTGCTAAAGTTCGTTTTGAAGCAAAAAGTAACTAAGATTTTAGATAAACGCTGGACAAGTTGGGGTCAATGCTAAGGAACATTTTTTTGAAAGTCTACTTCCTAACACCCTTTCCTGCCATAACAAAGTAGCTGTCATTTCTTTCAGTTAAAGTGTCTGCATGCATGAAATATTTCTTTAGGAATTTGTCAATAAGAAAATTTGTCATTACATCATCATTCTTTGTCCCAGTTAAGAACTGGTTTCAAACAGAAACCAGTTGTGAACTAAACTGTGGTCTGTTATATGACACCATTTCATGTTTTAAAGTTACATTTTGTAGTTTTAGCAGAGTTTCAACTCGAGCTTCTAGCCTGTCTTCCTCAATTACAAATGCAAGTATTTGAAAGGGATGTAAGACAGATTTGCATTTGAACAGCTAGACAAGTACTGGTGTACAAGGGGTTTGCATCGCAATTTAGAGGAATTTCTGCTGTTGTGCAGGTTCAACAGAGAGCCAAGATGCACATGTGCATATATGAAATAAATCCCTAACACCAGCAAATGAGCTTTTTGTTCTAGGATATCTATTTTGTTTTAGGATATCTAAATAGTTTTTTTTTTCAAACAAATGAACCTATGCTATTACACAAGACCAAACAAATATTACCTCTTAAAGGAGTTAATTTAGCATACTTTATTTAAAAGAGACGTCTTTAAGCATTTTGCTAATTAAAGGACTACTTATAACCATTTTTGAATTGCTAAATTTTCAACTTTCAGCAAAATCTAGAAACGGAATACTTAAACTAAAAATATTTTTTTTAATTAGGTCTTCTTTTAGGTTTTTTAGCCATATCAATAATAAAAATTCAGTTTTTCCAAGCTTCTAAAGTGGAACATATTTTCTGGTTTTCCATTTCCTTGTTGCAAATCTGAACCATGCTGCATGTTTTCATGTCCTGTTTTCACGCCGTATAGAAACCAGCCACAATGCAAACCTTAGCGGTGCCCCTGATATTTAACAAGCCCCCTATCTTCTTTGTAATCTAGTAAACTTATCAGTTCATCTCCAGTTTTTGGTGTCAGTCTAGTCTGGCCGTGCTGTAAGAAATCAGGTTTTATGTCGGTTTTATGTGATTAAAGGGAATCCTTCAGCCTCAGGGCACCCTACTCTTCCTCACTCACTCGGGCACATTCTTGTTAACTGTACTGACTCGCCGGACCACTGACAGCCTGATTTGTGCCGTGGTGGAGGCGGGAAAAAAGAACAGGAAGCACTGCTATTATCTGTGGACAAACATGGTGAAGAAAGGCAAAAATGTGATGCCACCCTGGCTTCTTTCTGTGTAGCCTCAGAACCAAGACATCATGGAGCCTGAGAGGACTACTCCAGGGTTACCATGTGATCCCGGTGCTGAAGACTTGACAGATGGACCACCAGGAACCTACAACTACAGGTCCAGCTTGCAGGAAAGTTTATGTGAGATTCAGGGCTTGGTGGAGGAAAGTAGCCTGATAAAGGTGAGTAATAACTGGTTTTTAAACAGGTCTGTAGCTAAAATGTAAAACGCTTCTGTTCTAAACTGACTGGATGAAATAAAGAAAGACTGAACGAGTCACAAATGTTTTCACTTATAGTTTTGTGTACATGGTATACACAATCTGACAATTGTATCTGTAAATGAAATACTTTTTAAAAATGTGGTTTGGCGACTTCAGATCTTTGTTTCCAAATGAAGCAAGAAAGAATTTCTGAATGCATGTCGCAGTGAAGAGAAAAGAGTAAGAGTGTTTTGACTGCTGTTTGACATGATGCTGCCAAAAGGAGAACCAACAGGAAGGATTTATGAGATAGAGCCATTTCCTGTGGGGTCATTAGAGGATCTAATCACACTTTATATGGACTGAGAGAAATGAACACAGTTATGTTAGAATATTTAAAGTCTTTGTTTACCTTTACAAGATGTTGATGTTGATGTTTTTGCTTTTTTGATAAATTATCCCAATGGTATTACTTGACTTATTTATGTGTAGTCATTTGCAAAGGTATTTTTGCACAATTTGCACATCCATAAACTTCAGGATATTTTATTAGGATTTTGTGTGATATACCAACACAAGGCACTGCTTAACTGAGTGGAAGGAAAAAGATTCCTGGTTTCCAAAATTTTTCTAAATAAAAATCTAAAAAGTGCGGTGTGCATTTTCATTCACCTTTGCTTTGTCAATACTTTGTCGATCTGCCTTTAGCTGCAGTTAAAGCTTTTTGGGTACGCCCATTTTTCTTACCTCAAGTTTGGTAAGATCAGAAGGAGCACATTTGTCATTATCAAATTTCAAGTTTTCTAAAGGATTCTCAAATGGCTTTAGGTTTGGGTTTTGACTAGGCCATTCCTTAGTAGGCTCGCAATTGTTCTATACTATAAACATTTTTCTGTGAGATGTTCAAAGGTTGTTTCATCACCTAAACCTGCTTTAAACTTCTCAACAATTTTATCTCTAACCTGCTGCGATGCTTGGTCTTTATTATGCTGTTTATTCACTAATGTTCTCTAACAAACCTCTGAGGCCATCACACAACAACTGGAGTTACACTGGGAATAAAGTACCACAGCATACATTCTATAATTATGCGACTTTCAAGGGGCAATTTGTTTCACCTGGTTTTTTTAGGGGAATCGGAGAGATGGAGGTTTAATCCAAATGCAGGCTATGCTTTTTAGATTTTTATTTGTAAAAAATGTGATAATCATGTAGAATGTTTCTTCCACTTCAAAATTTTGTACTACTTTCTTTTGGACTATGGCGTAAAATCCCAGTATAATATTTTGAAGTTCATATTTGTAACATTGCATTGTGGAAAATTCCCATCATCTATATCAAATAATATGAATGTCACTTGCTTTTCTTCTTTTCTTCTTCTACTTCAGAGAATGCCCCATATGGATCTAAAATGTTACCTGAAGTCCTTCCCTGGTGATGCAGACATTCGATTAGCACGGACAGTTCAACATGTTCTGGCTTGCAGATATCAGCCAGCACGACTTAATGCCGCAGCTATGGCTAAACAGTTGGAAGAAGCACAGGTATGTGAAGCACCTCTGAGTTATTCCATCAAAAAAGCTGAGATATTTTATGAATGTGAATGAAAAAAAATGTTGTGACTGGAGATTTTATGTTTGCCTACTTTGTCAAACCTGTTGCCCTTAAAAAATATTTTTTAAATTTGTACGGGGTCTGGGTAAAGATCCAGAACTACTGTTAAATAAGAACATTTCAGAGAGGCTGACTCGTTAAAACCATAAATTTAGAGCGAATTCACCTCTTTGTTGACAGTTGAGGCATAAATGTACATACAAGTATTGAAATTAAGTTTGAATATCAAGACACTTAAAGTGGGCACCACTGTCTAGGTGAAACATGAAAAAGCCATTTTCAGTGGATATACATTGACCTCTACAATTAAAGTTGTCTAAAAACCGTCAAATTAAATAAATATTTTTATTGGCGCAGCATTATCTCACATGGAAAATTGTAGCTAAATATTTCAACCTTTAAGCTGAGCACGTTTATTCAGTGGAAAAAAAATAACACACTTACAAATTATTATTTTTAATAAAACATTTATATAAATAAATGTAACTCAATATATAATTTTGTTAAGTTACAAGTGCATAGGAAGTTGAACGTTGAACACTCTTCAAAAGGGGAAATACAAGAGATTATGCCAATCAAATGAGGTAGATGTTCATTTAGTTTCATAAGCTACAAAGCAGCTACAAGAAAATGGCTACTCACCTAAACGTGCCTATATCTGCAGTCAGAGAAATAATTAAAAAGTGTAAAACTACTGGAACTGTGACAGTGAAGACTGGAAGAGGCCCCAAGTTTAATTTGCCACTATATACAAGGGGCAGGGGCCAATAACCTGGCACCGTAGTAATATGGTCTTGTCAGAGAGATTGACTTTAATTTTGTACGTCTTTTTTACATATGTACTGTGAATTATTTAGAAATCATGTTCCCTTTTAATACATTTTTAAAACAGCAGCAGCCAATGTTTACAAGCTACAAAAGCTTTTGCTTAAAGAAGCAGTGTTTAGATTTCACCAAACTAATCTTCAGCAGTACTTTTCATCCCCTATTTCTTGTGTTTATTGTAGGTGTACAGGCGATCTGTGCAGGAGCAAGTGGCTGCTATTCAAAGCAATGCGACAAAGGTTTCAGATCCAAACACTTTAGAAAGAGCTGAGGGAGAATGGAGCTCAGCCCTGCTGGATGCCTCTGCCACCGTGCAGGTCAAAGCAGCTCAGCTGGATCAGGTCAAGCAATATCACATGCAGAAGAAGATCACCAGAGCTTTCCTTGAGGTTATAGCAGCAGAGAAGGAAAAAATGAACCTGTAAGCAAACTGTTTTAAATGATCTTATTACGCCTTTCATACTGGACATGTGTTAATTTAACATAACTTTGTGTTGAATTTTACTTTTTTTTAGAAGTGCTGTGGGAAGCACTTCCATTCAAACTGAAACACTGCATGCACTGCTGCAAACCATGGAGCAGAAGAAATCAATGATAGAAGATCTGCACCGCTTAAGTAGCCAGTTGTCAGTCCACCTGAGTGATGTGGAGAGTTCAGGTGTTCTTCTTGCTCAGCTCGGGGACATCCAGGAGGAATGGAGGCTCCTTAAAGGAAGCATCAAAAGAGCCTATCAACAGGCATCAAATTCTGCATATCAGTCAAAGCTTGTTTTAAAAGAGGCTGGAGAGCTTAAAGCCAAACTTCAAGCTCTGTTGAAATTTGAAACTGCCTACATAAGTTCTTTAGACTTAGTTTCTCTGACCGCAGACCTAAAAGTGTACAACCAACTCTACCTACATTTACAGTCCCAGGCCAATGCACTCACCCGTTTTTCTCTGGGTCAGAAAGAAAAGGATGCGATTGAAGAAAATCTTTATGCGCTGAAAACTTTGCTCGGTGAAACTAAAGAGAATCTCGGCTCTTTGGTTGAAAGCTGTGGGAGCGGAACTACAAGTGAAATCAAACAGCAACTACAAGACCTGATCGTTTTGACAAAACAAGCAGAAAACCAAGTTTTTTGGGGGAAAAAGTTATCTGTTTTTCCTGAGCAAGCTTGTCTTCAGATGGCTGAGATGAGGAAATTTTATATGGAAACTTTGTCTAGACGAAGCAAGTTGCAAATGCAGGTTGCAGAGCTGAAAAATAAAGTTACTAAAATGGAAAAGGAAGACCATGAAGTATTGAAGACTATACAACTGTATGAAACTGTTGCAGACACGCTGGATTACATTCTTGAAACAATGAAACAGGGTCTTGATGAAAGAAAGAAAGTTTTGTGTGAGTTTGCCAGCTTGGAGGGCTGGGTAGCAGAAATGCATGTGAAAAGAGATTCCTGCATCCATCTTGAGAATGCTGCAACAGCTGACCTTAGTGAATTAGAACATTTGCTCAAACATCATCAATCAGCAACAGTGGAGTTTGAGAACCAACTCAAATTAGTGGATGCACTTTCAGAAAGTTGCACAAAATTAGCCGCTGAGCTGAGTCCTGGCGAGGGCCGCTACCTTGTCAACAGGCTTTCAGGCCTTTGGGCAGATGTAGATGGACTGTTAGCTCATGAGAAAGCCACCTGCTGGGAATTAGAGGAGATAATTCATGAGAGAACATCTTCTAATGAGGAGTTATGTACCATCCAGGATAACTTAGCGCAAACATGTGCTGACCTGGAGAAGCAGAAGTTCCATTTGACGAAAGAGACCCTGTCAATTATTACACATTTAGAGCACATGCTAATGGAGCATCAGTGGGAAGTTCAAGAGATTCAGCATTGCCAGGAGGACCAGAGAAACTCTGTGCTAGGTTCCATTGGTGAACTACAAGACAAGTGCAAAGTTCTCAGAAAAAATGCTTTGGAACAAGACAGATATCTACACCTCAAAGGACAAATGGAAGGATCCATGGATATTGCCAAAAGGCAAATCCAGGAGGCTAAAAAGCAATCAGTGAGCATGGCTGAGAGGTTTAAACGGTGTCAAACATTGCTGGTTGAACTTGCTCTGGTCAACACCCAATGTCAAGAAGCAGCAGATCAGCTGGAAGCTATAGCCGATGAGTTGCATCCATCTGAGCTTAATTCAGAGAGGGATATGCTCTATCACATAGTGACAACGTTCATCTCCCTGGAGCATTCTGTCACAGATGATATCAAAGATCTGGAGGCCAAGCTGTTGCCAGGTCTTCAGTTTAAATTTGAGCTTCCTGCATTGATGGAGCTATTACAGAGAGCTAAAGGGAAGCTGGGGGAAGCCAAACAAGTCAAACCAGATGAGAAAGCCATAGATAATGCAATGTTACAGTGCTGGGTCATCAGGAGAAATGTAGAGGCTGGGATGCGAGTGTTGGAAGGTCTGGCTCAGAAAGAGAGTGTTAACCTGGAGGACCACAGTGAGCTGCATTCTCTCAGGGATGCTGTAATGGAAGAGTGCCACTCATGGATGGTAAGCTAATTACTACATTTAATAGTTTTTTTGATTCATCCATTTGGATGTTGTCTTTTTGAACATTTTGAATTTGTCCATAAGGTCAGTCTGTCTCAGGCCAGTGAATCCTTGAAAGATTATCAGTGGGCTGTTCAAGGTGCAATTGGCTTCCTTCATAATGCTGAGGCAACCTTCTTATCAGCACCCGGAGGGTTTTTGGATTGTACCCAAGAGCAAACACAGACCCAACAGGCTTTAGAAGTTCTTGAAGATGGCTTTCAAGCTCATATTTGCCATCTAATGGAACGAGTGCCCCAGCAACGCTGCCTCTCATGGCCAGAGACTGAGCTCCTTCATATCAGCATCCTCAGCCAGTTGTTAGTTGGAAGAGCTGTACTGGAAGCTCAGGCAAAACTCAGACTGGAGTGCTTGCAAAGGTACTGAGGGTACTACATATTTTGATAGATATCTAAGGATACGTTTTAATTTTTATTGTATTTTTATGACTCTTTTATTTACGCTTCCTGTTATCTTAGGTGTGGATTAAGACAAAAAACCCATAAAAAGTGGCATGAAGACATAAAACAGGATGTCTTACAGTCTGAAGCCAAGCTTTCAGAATGTACATCAGAGCAAGTGGCATCTTATGATGAGTGTGTGTCTCAGCAGAAAAGAGCTAAGGTAAGTCAGAGGTAGCTTTTTCTGCTGAAGATGGATCTGATAGAACCTTGAATTACTCGTTTAATTCAGGTCTATTCTCTTCGTGAAGGTTCTGATGAAAAATCTTCAAAACCTAGCTGGGAAGATGGTTGACCTGAGAGCTGGATGTCCGATCCAGGGTTGTGGAGTTGAAAAGGATGGCGAGCTCGCCGCCCTCTGGAGGCGCTGGACATCATTACGACGAGGTGTGGGCCTCTTGTTGACACACACAGAGCAGAAGGGAGAGGAATGGAACGACATCACGACAAGTGTGAGAGTTTTAATTTACAAATAATTTAAGGTAGAAGGTAACGGTAATGCAAACAAGTTGTTGGATTCTTAGAATAAAGACACAATCTTCGCTACTTGAGATATAAGCCAACTCTGTTATGACTTTTTTAGACTAAAGAAAGTGATCGATGTACAACATAATTATTGAAGGTTCAAATTTACTTTCCTTAGATGGAGGAGAGTTACAGCTATTTGGCCAGTCTTCAGGCTGAGCTTCCAGACTCCTCCACTGTGAGTTTCTCTCAGAAGGAACCCCAGGAGATTCTGACCCAAGTGCAGCGGCACCAGGCTGCTTTGGAGCAGGAGCAGCAGGCTTTATTTTCCCTGGAACTTCGGCTCAAGCATGCTTTGGGCTTTTCCTTTTCTCAGGATTCCATCAGCCCTGAACCCACAAGAAAAGCAGTGGAAAAGATCGAAGAGAGCATCAGGAGGTGGCATTTGTTAAATATGGGTATTTAAAATGATAGAGGCAACTGTAAGATGGATGTTTAAACATTATTGATCCTCACAGCTTGAAGGAGAGAAACCTGCTTCTCATGGCTGCAGCAGAGGAAGAGAAGAAAGAGAGAGAGCAAGTTCGAAAACGAATACAAGATGTAGAAAACAATTTGTTTGCGATCTTACCAGAGCTGGAAATGAGTTCAAATCCAGGCAAAAAACAGGTCAGCTATTTTATTATGCTTCACCGGTTTGTAAACAAAGCATTTGATATCTTCTAGGGAAGAAAACTTTTACATAAATAAAAATGCATATATTAAGTTAATCTTTTACTGGAAAATAAAAGGAAAATTTTAACAATTGAATAAATTTAATGCAGTATATCAAGATAATTTAGTAAAATAGACTGTCTCACCTTGTTTACTGTCCCACATTACTCTTGTTTTTCTGCACTAAAAGGAGCTCCAAGAAAACTTTTTCTCTCTGAAGAGCCAACTTAAATATATAATGGACAGCCTGGAGAGCCGATATGCAGAAATCCCGTCTGATATTTCAAGCAAGATGCAAAGTGTTGAACAATCTGTACAGAAAGCAGAAGAAATGGTGACAGTAACCTTCATCATTACTGGTGTATGAATTGTTTCTTGCCAATAACTTTTTTGTTTTCTAAATAACATGTTTGTGTTCAACAGCTTTTGGAGAGGGACAACCCAGTAAGGAAACTTTCACGAAGAGTGAGGGAACTGGGTTCTGGTCTGGAGAGAGTAAAAGCATTAATGGAGCAGAGAAGTCCAACAATCACAGCATCTCAACATGTCCTCAAGGTCTTTATGTCTTGATTTTGTGTGTTTGTTTCTGTTTGCATGAAAACATTTTGATAATTCATTATTTCTTTAATATTTTAGGTCTTTTCTTTACCTGCTTTTTTTACCAATGGATTCAACGTTTTATTCACTTTAACAGACCTTGAGTAAAAGCAAGGTTTTGGACATACATTTTTTGCTTTAGATATATCTAATTACTTATTACAAAAAAGACCAAAGATATGTAAACCAAATATGATCCGCATCATTGTGACAGAGCTTTGGTATTGTTCTGCAGTGTGTGTGGGATGAATTGGATGAATGGCACAGCAGCTTAATGCTCCTTGAAAGTGAAGTGCAGGACCTCGCAGAGGACCAGCCAAATGAGGCCCAGCTTCTTATGGACCAGCTCACAGAACCATTACAGCTCTATCAGAATGCATCCCGGATGGCTGAGAACCGCACCGCCTTCCTCAGCAAGGTTTCCTTCTTCTTGCATTCCTTGTTTAGATATCTCATGACTTCGAACTCAACAAGCACTGAAAATCTCTGCAATCACATATAAAAGTGGATGCTTATATTTTCTGCCTTTTCTCTGATGTTAGATTCCTGCCTGCCTTCAGGAGTTTGAAGACATTTCTCACAGAGCATCCTGCTGGTTAGATGAAGCCCAATCATGGCTCAGCGCTCCCTGCACGTTTACAACAGCCAAAAGTCTGCACAATCATGTCAAGTATTTACAGGTCGGAGGTCCCATGTTCCACAAAAACTCTCTCTGGTTTACAAATGTATTGTGCTATAATTTTTGACTTATATGTAAATGTTCAAATTCAATTCAGACTCTTTAAAAACACAGAACAGTCCTTTAACTTGCCACTGAAGCATAAGCTTCACATCAGATGCCAAATTCAGAATCATTAACCACCCTGCATACAATCACCCCCAGTTGTGTGCAAAATGTGCTGGATTGTGTCGTGGCATCCCTCAGGCCACGCCGCCTTGGGCGGAGAGTAATATTGACCATATCAACAACTGCCACTGGCTGTAATACATTATTTTAATTGTGTGATGCAGCAATTTCTTCATACATTTTAATCTGGCTGTTATATTTAGCTTTTTTATCTTCAATTTCTGAAATAGTTGGTCCTGGATGACTCCGAGAGGATCAGACACACCCTGAAGGTCTATAAATCAGTGCTGGAGGAGATCTCTGTTGTGTGTGACATCAGCACTCAGGAAGAGAGGCTGGACCAAAGAGACCAACAGGTTCAGGAAATGCAACAGACCATCACTGAGCCACTTGACCAGCTCCAGGAAGCTTTTGGGGTAAAAATCCTAAATAAAAGAGATTGTTTATGTTTAGTCATGCTCAAGTAAAACTTAATCATGATTTGAATTCACATGGGTTTAGACTCTAAACATGCTGGATGTGTATTGTTTACTAGATGTGAGGTTCCCAATCAATTAAAATACTTTTAAGTTAATGTCATCTTTTCTTTCAGATAGTGGACGTGGTTGAAGCTGACATTAAGGCTATGGAGAAGAACGTGTCACAGATCAGAACCATTTTATACTCGCAGGAGAATGCAGACATAACACAGGCAGAACATCTTTACCATTGCGAGGTAAAACACTGCTGATGCAGATCTGACTGTCCTTACCAGTATGGTTATGTAGAATTTTTGTTTTTTTATTGTTTGTTACTAATGGATGATTAAAAACTGGAGTCTAATTTTTGCAAGAGCAAAGACTAGACAACTTCTGCATAATTGCCTGTTAATATTAGCTCCATCCTGGATTTGGATCCACTGTCCTGTTGTCAGCTGAGGTGCCTCAGCTTGGTCAGAACTTATTACTTATCAGACATTTTAAAGTAAATAAACACAAGCCACCTGTCCAGGGTATACCCCACCTCTCACCCGTAGACTGCTGGAGATAGGCACCAGCTTCCCCGCGACCCACTATGGAATAAGCGGTAGAAAATGACTGACTGACTGGCTGACTGAACACAAGCCTAAATTTAAAATATGATGTAATCTGACAAACATGGATACTTTCAATCTAGTTTAAAATTGCAATATATATTCTTAGGAGATCCTGATCCAGATTCAGTCAATGCAGAAGAGGTTAGAAGACCTGGAGACCTGGAAAGGGGAGATCCACCTCCCTGAAGGAGCAGAAAACCTTGTGGTCCTCTCCAAAGCCAGCCTGCTGGTTGAACAGCTGGATGAGCTGGAACAAATCACCAGGGAGCAAATGTCTCTGCTGGAGGTATGACTATACCCACCTGAATCCCACATCGCGTGTTAAAATAGGGATTATGTACGAATAAAAGGGTAAAGCCAAAATGTTTGTGCAAAGCTGGTGCCTCTTATGCTTATATACCTAACCTAACCTTGGATGACAGGTTGGGATGGCAACAAAGAAGTAAAGCCAAAATTTGTGTCTTCCCAGTTTCCTCAAACAATACAACAGATATCCTCTGCATCTTACTAAAACAAGTGTGGTAATTTATCCTTTTTTAATGGTCCTTTACAAACGCAGAACAAAAGGGAAGAAGAAAAACCTGAGAATCTTGATATTATCTCAGTCTCTGATTCTCCTGAAGAGATGCAATCCCTGGAGAACCCGGCACATGGACGCTTTTTCCAGGTAACAATAATAGCAATTATTTTCAGGTAAAAAAATACTCACAATTAAATCAGTCATAGACCTCGGATCGTTGTACACTTAAGGCCTACAGGAGTTAAGTTGTTGAAGCTTTTGGCTTTCTGCATTGTTGCCTCTGTCTGTCTATCTGTCTATCTATCTATCTATCTATCTATCTATCTATCTATCTATCTATCTATCTATCTATCTATCTAATCTATCTATCTATCTATCTACTTTTATCTATCTATCTATCTATTACTATCTATCTATCTATCTATCTATCTATCTATCTATCTATCTATTGCCTAGTATCTGCATGGTACTTGTTGAGATTTGAGTTTTATATTAAGCTGCCCATAGTTTTTCTCCTGCTCTAATATGTATGATAAATGCCAGTTATTTACTTCTCACTGTGTGGGAAATATAATTATTTACAATCTTAAAAGTAAACTAATAAATAATGTTATACCGAAATAACATGGTTTTAACCATTTTAGCTTTCATATTGTGCTCTAAATTTGAGTAAAAGTATTTTAAAACCACATTGATCCATGAAAGAAGCACTGACTTAATGACACGTACACAGTGATTAGAAAGACAGCTTATTGTTCCATTCTTATTCAGCTCACGTTTGGTGGTTTATTAACTCTCATCCCTGAAATCAGGAGCCTTTTGAGGTGTCTTGTTCAGAGGAAGAGGAGGATGAGGGAGATGAGAGTTGTCATTCTTCTTCCTCTGACACACTAACATGCAGTATTCCAGAGGTAAATCTGAGAAATGATTGAAACATGAGCATGGCTCAATGTAGCTCTATCTTTTGGCTTCATTCGTAATGTCTTCATCCTTACTTTACATCTTCTGTTATTTTTATTCAACTATTTCAACCATAGCAAACACAAAGTATAATATTTGTATCACTGGGATGAAAGTGTATTTTCTTAGGCTTTCTTTTTATGCATCTTTGTGTTTTTATTGACTTAATTATTTTCAAATGAAATTCAGGCATGTGTTCTTCGCTACAATTTAAATTAACCGATTGTTGCATGAAATTAAGCTGCACTAGACAGGTTTTTGTTCTACCTTTTAAACCCACTCCTCCACTGACAAGAGCAGCTGCTTGAAATGCTCCTCAGAAACCCCTTTCATCCATACACTCAAAATAAGAAGAGCTTATGTTTAAATGAATGTGTGGGTATGGACTTTAGTTGCATCTTTATATTCACAAATCCACTAGGACCTGAAGGAGATGATTCATCTTTTAGATGAGCAGAGGGAGGATATGTCTGAACTGAAGCCTCAGAAATCTGTAAAGGTAAAAATATTGGACATGAGCATGTCTTTAAAAACTGGTGAGATTTTAGACTAAAATATTGAATTTGTCTTTCAGGAGGTAGAGAGCAAAGGTTATCAAGGAGAAATCTGTTCAGAAGAACCTGGGAACAGTATTTCATGTGTGACGCCTGAACTTGATGACAGCTTTGGATCTCAGAATACTGGACCCGGATCTCCAAAACTGGGCTTTAAAGCAGACGTTTGCCAAACCTTCAGTTTTGAAACCGTGATGGATGATGATATAAATGATGAACATGTTACAGCAGCTGCTTCAGCCCAGCAAGAACCATCAAAACAGGAAATCTTTGACATCAAGCCACAAATAAGCTCGTCTTTGGTGGAAACTGTGGTGGGAGACACAAGGCTGATTCCTTCAAGACCTATAACTCCATTTTGTACCAAAAAAGCATCAGATGACCTCATGGAGGAGGAAGATAAACATCTGTCTTTGTCCTCGGTTAACCTTTCAGATCAAGTGAGTGCCCAAGAATAATAAATACTAAAAGTGATGCAACCTTGCCTACATTTGAGGTAAAATATGGTTGCTTTTAAAACACGAATGCATGAATATGGTTGTTTTTCACTTTCATTTTTAGGATGCCTTTAACAGACTGAAAGAGCAAAAAGAAGTCAGTCCAAGTCCCTTTAGTGGTTTGACTGGATCTCAAAAACCTGAAGAGATCCCCAAAGCAGCAATTGGGTAACGGACTGCAAAAGAGAAAACTGTTTGTAGACATTTTTGTTTGTTCAAGCATACTATACACCTGTCCTCATTTTGTGTCCCTTAGCTCTCCTGGTCATGAAGATGATGATGTGGAGAATCAGCGTTGGGGTCTTCTTTGTATCTATATCTCCAAAAAACTGCACTCTTTGAGAAAGGTTTTGGAGGAGCAGCAAAATGTGATCAGCACACAAGATGGAGGGAAAAGCATAAAGGTAAGAAAATACAGGAGAAATATTTGTGGTTTGAGGATGCTGAGGTCCTCTATCACAAAGTGCCAGTTTACACTACTTTTTAAAATGTTTTTCATCTGTTGAGATCCTGATTTCTGTTATTTGTATAAAGTTTTCACATGTAAAGAGCCAATAGCTACAAATTTAAGGTTGGTAAGGTGTGTAGTTGTGTAGGCCAAATAAAGCAGGGTTAAAGAAACAGCAAGGGGAATAAATGAATCTTTCCAAAACTTAAAGAAATGTCTAGAAGATGAATCACTAATAGGAATCACCCTTTATGTTTTTGTGCAGGTTCCAGAAGAAGGTTCTGTGCCGACAGGATTTGCTTCATCAGTTCTTCAGCAAATACATGACACCATCGCTATGCTGAGGCAAATGTTATATGAGGTACAAAGAGTTTAATGTGAAAATGTAATTCTCAAACTCTTTTGATAAGCTCTCTTGATTATGTCCAACAACCAAAATTTTATGAAATCTAACAAGATCTAACAAGATAATAAGGAAGCTAAGATGATATGTAAAGGATTAATTAGATTTAATTTTGGACACTTTTATATAGCTGACAAGTGACATGCCTAAACTAAATAATAGGGTTTAAGCCCTGCGGGGTTTCTTTAAGTTTACATAGATCCAGTAACGTAAGCATTTAATAAACTATTTTGTTGTTTGCCTGTAACTCTGATAGCAAGTTTGTATGAAACAACATATGAGTGTTTTTTATTACAGTACCTTTTAAATTAATTGATAACCCTTACAATTTTACAGTCGGAGTACATTGTGGAAGTATGGAGTACATTTCTATTCTGCCCTTTTTATTCTGATACCCCTAAATTAGCTCCAGTACAACAAATTTCCTGCAGATGTGATGTAATTAGTAAACAGAGTCCAGTTATGTGTCATTTAATCTGAGTATAAATCCACCTCTTCTTTGAAGGCCTCAGAACTTTTTTAGAGATAATGAATGAACCAACCGCATCATGAAGACTAAGGATCCCAGCTAGCAGGTCAGAGAGAATGTAGCAAACAAGTTTAAATTAGGGTTGGTTCTAAAACAGTGTCACAAGCTTTGAGCATCTCACAGAGCTATTTTGCAAAAAAGAATGGACATAAATTTCATTCTAAAAATAAAAAAGAGAGACATCCTCAAAAGTCTTGCAGCTACAGCTGCAAATGCAATGAAAGGTGGTTCTAAAAAGTATATCCAGAAAGGCTGGGTTTTTAAAGGATTTGAGAACTATTGAGACGTTTTCTTCCACTTCATGGTTTTGCACTTCTTTCTGCTGGTCTACCATTTGTGGTTGTAATGTGGCACGATATCAGTTTTAACAATAATGCATCCTTTCTACTTTAGTAAGGCACTAAAGATTAGTGGAGAATGTGTAAAAGTGACTGTTATCTTTGGTTATTCCCAGGTGAAAGCCTCAGGTTCTTCTCATCCAGGGGTGAAGAAGAAGTTGTATGAGGCAGTACAGAGGGTCCTCCTTTGTGTCGACTCATCAGCCGACCCTTTGACACACGATGAAGCCATAGAAGAGGATCCTCAGTTGAGGCTGCTGCAGCAGGAGGTGGCTATCCACCAACCTATTTAAGAACACATTTACAAGTTTATCAACAAACCTAAAAATCTGCTGTCTTAATAAAACATTTGTTTTTGTTTTTGTGATATAATTCAGTTTTTTATTTTCACCTCTGTGTTGAATTTCTACTTCATCAAATCCCTCTCTGATTGGGCATCTTTGTGTCTGTTCACATTCTGCTGCAGTGTTTATCAGCTCAATTGGTCACTCTGGCTGAGCTGGTGGCTAAAGTGGAAGCGCAGATCAAACCTGATCTCCTGATGGAAGAATCAGATCCTCACAGCTGTTTGACATCCCTTCAGGACTATCTTCATACGGTCCAGCTTCTCTTCACCTCCTCCCACAATCAGCTAATTGAACACTCAGGATTGCAACATCAGGTTTGATACATCGCAAATTGATGCCAACCTTTTGTAGAGGTGTAGCAATGGGTGAAATGAAATACTCCTTTCAAAAATAACGGCATACCAGAAAAGCTGTGTTTGAAAAACTGAGTTCACCCCATGATCAGCTTTTACAACCATCTTTCAGAGAGATAACGATAACTAACTAATTTTTTTTGCATCATTTAATCTGTTTTCATCGCTTTTTTGTGAAGGAATTTGGGACACTACTCTCAATAACATTACTTAATTTCAGTTAGGTTTGCTTTATTTCTGTGCAGCTCTCTTCAGGTCCCAAACATTCAATTAGGATGAGGTCTGGACTCATCCAGTTATCGTCCTGATGATGAACCGCTTTCAGCCAAGCTTTAGCTGTCTGGCTAAGGCCCTCACATCTGCCTCTAGCCTACTTTGGCACACAGAGGAGTTCATGGTCCACTCAGTGACCACAAGGAAGCCAGTTCCTCTATTTCAGAGACAGTCGCTTCTTGAATGCTATTGCTGATGTCTTCCCTTTTGGAATTGTGTTGATACATATCTGTGACAGGCGCAGCGCTGGTGGTGCAGGGGATTGAGCGCACCACCCATGTACCCAGGCTTTGGTTCTTGACGCGGCCGTCCTGGGTCCTGAGTCCTGGCCTCGGTGGCATTTGCCGCATGTCTTCCCCCTCTCTCCACCCTCATTTCCTGTCTGCCTACTTTTACAAAAGAAATACTGGAAAAATAAAGGCCACTAGTGCAGGAAAATACATTCAAAAGAAACAAAAGACATATCTGTAAATTCCAGAGCAGCAAACTGCCAAAACTTTTGCTTTGTCTATGATCAATGTATCGATGCAGTGTGTTTGCAGTAGCTGGCTGCTACTTTCACACTTCAATCTTCTGGAAGCAGCAAGTTAAGTGATTAACACAACAGGAGCTGCAGATACAATACTTTTAATTCAATAATCTAATCCATTCCTTTAAGCTGAAATAATAATACCTTGTCAGAGACATCAACCAAATAATCCATTAGTTTTTGATTAATGTTGAAATAAGAGTTTACTGTTAAGAACCTGCTAAGAATCAATGCCATGTTTTTTTTCTGTCCATAGACACTCCCCTCCAACATACCATGTCTCCTGGATGCATTTGACACAGGACAGTGTGAGATCTTCCCAAATCTAAAGGGGGCTCTCACTTTAGAGGTAACAGCAGCCACTGGAATTTAGCAGATTTGATCAGAACAACGTTTCTGCAACAAAACTTGGGAAAAGAGGGTTTTACCAACCTGCTTCCCATTTTGATATTTTTTTTACCTTTTTCTGAATGTTCAGCAAATATATTGTAACCATTCAGGATTCATCTTTTAACCTTTTTTTATATTCAGCTAAACATCTGTTCCTGTCTATCACCTCAGTGTGCGCTTGTCAGATATCTGAGAGCGAGTAGTGGGGAAAAAGAGGAACTACAACACGCCTCTCAATCCTTGCTTCAGGGAATAGCTCTCCTCTTGAAAGAGGGAGAAGAGAGTTTAACAGAAAACTGGACGAGCCATATTCCCAACCGCGGCACACTTCAAATTGTTCTCCACAGACGAAAGGTATCTCATTATGCAGTTCTTCAATATGCAGGCAAAGCCCAGATTTAAGTTAGAAACTCTACTTTTCCTTTAAAGTTAAGGAAACCTCCAAGAGTTTATCATCAAGTTTTCCAAATGTCAGTAATCTCTTGTTTGTGAAATTATTTAATGTGTAATTACTTTTGTCACAAACCCTTATTATTTAGAAACTCTTCCAGGTCCTCAGATCCCAGCTGTCTTTTCTCCAGTATGTATTTCAACATGAACCCAATGCACTTAAGAGCCAAGAGGATGAATGGGTGCATCTGGAAGTCAGGGCCAAAGCTCTGCTACAACGCATTCTGGAAGAAGTAGTGGCTTCTCAAAAGAAGCTTCAGGTTTGTAATGTTTGTTTGCTGAAGGCCAAATGTGTTTATGCACACATAAAGGTGCACCTTTGTTGTGTAAAAAATCTGTTCTGGGGTTTACTGAAATGCATGGGTTTGTGTTTGCCTTTGCTTTAGGACTGGATCCACTGGGATCATCTTTGTGGTCAACTTGGCAAGGTGTTGGATGAGTCTGAAGCCTTTATTAGCAGTGGAGAACCTGAGGGAGATGATGATAAGGAGACGGTAGAGCGAAGACTGCACGCCTGCAAGGTAAGTACTGTAAAAACTTTTTGTTATGTCTTCTCTCAGGTTGTCTACTTACTCCTTTTCCCAATAAAAAAAACACAACTGAGCTGAAAATACTGAATTTTGAGAGATAAAAAACACAGCAACAAAAATCAAACTAAAATTTAAGAAAACTGTAAAAGGAAAAAGAGGCACATTTAAGAAAACACTACAATAATTATGAAATGATAGCAAATAATGCAATATTTAAAACGCAATAAAAAAACAACCACAAAACAATTCACATTTAAAAAGTACAGGGAAATTATGAGATTGTAAGAACACCCCAAGCACTGCTTCAGAAAGGGGAGGAAATATCCTTATGAAATAGTAAAACAATTTCTCATAAAAATGTATTTTTCAGTCCTGGACATGTTGTTGTGTTGTCTGTTTTTTTTTTTTGTTTGTTTTCACTGGTGAAGTTGTCTTCCTCCTTGTATTGTTAAACCAACAAAATATCTACAAGTATAGAAATAGCAATTAATTTAATTATTCAGTATCAAACATTTTTAAACTTTAGGAAGGCTCTGGATCAAGGCACATCAACATACCTTTGTCCACTATAACCAAATTTTCCAGAATAACTTGTTTATTGGTATGGTCTTTGAATTGTGATTTAAGGTTGATATAACTGAATTGTTTGTTAAGAAGAAACTTAAGTATTTTTTTTTCTGTGTTTTGAAAAAAGTTTATAAGAACTGCATGTAATTGTCAATGTGTCAGGAGTATTTAGAAGTTGTGCAGACAAGTAATGGTGTTCAAACATATAAGTGATTGCTGAGGCTGTCATTGTTTAACTCATTGCCTTCATGCTTTAAACCCAACATGAAACCCATTTTACAGCAAGCTCTGCTCCAGCTGGATGAGAGCAGGCGGTGACACGTGCAAACAATTATTCTTTCTTTAACGATCAACCTTTCCATCAGCCTTGTTTATGTGGGAACGCTTCTGGATCACAGGGCGGTGCTGCAGGCAGAGCCATTGTTCGGTGCCTCTGTCAGACAGGCAGGGGGCGCTCTGGAGCTGCGATGGAAAGGTGCCTACAGACGTACTGAGCAAGAGGTCCTGCGACTAAGAAACATCCAGGAAAGCAGAGCCAGGTGGGGAAGATTCAGTATTACCAATCTGAAGCATGTATTCAGGAGGAAGAATAGTAGCATCTTATTTTACAAGAATCAGATATGTGGAAATATTATTGCAATAGACAGATATCAAACTTGGACCTCATTTTGTTTAGGAATCACGTTCAGCATAAATCACACCCCTTATATCAGTTCAGTTTGAGATTACTTATTATTCAAATTCAATTCAATTCAAATTTAAAATTCCCTTTATTAATCCCAAAGGGAAATTAAATGTTGTTGTAGCTCATATTAACCTTAACCCTAACCCTATTATTCATAAGTTATTGTATAAGTCAGTGTTGTCTGGACTTTTTGCTCCATGGGAAAGAATTTGCAACTTGAAATCACTCATAGAGGCTGTAATTTTTTTTGTGTTTTAATAAAAACACAAAATAATTTTATTGTAAATTGTTTCCTTTTTACCTTCTCAGCATTTAATTTTTATAGGTTTGAAAAAGAGTCTCAGACATTTGCCTTAAAAATTAAAGTTGTATAGTTTTTTAACTAGTCTAGAAAATGTTTTTAGTCTATTCCCAGCAATAAAAATAAGGATTTTCTTCCAGAACCCTTGCTGTGTTCAAGTTCAATGAATGGGTGCACCCACGTCTGTTTTTGAGTACAAAGGAGCTGGATATTTTTAGTCCTACTTACCATTTAAAAATTAAAGCAAAAAAACATGACTAATAAAAGGAAAATACTTTGTGTTGTACCTATCATTTTCTATTTAAGAACATATACATTTCAAAATCTCATCCTAAAAATGACAAAGTGTCCATCTGCATCAGCTCCATTTTCTTGAGGGTCAAATTTGTCCCCATTCTTGAACTGCAGGTTGGGGCCACACAAGTTTTTTTCCAAGGGGGACAAATGGCCCTTCGGTTGCACTATAAGTAATAAATTTGACCTTACTTTTACAGGAATAAGTAATATCATGCTTATTTGTGATCTGTGTATTTTGTAGTGGCCCTTACATGTGATAAATATTCCATCATTAGTGACTGAAGTCACAGTGACTTCACCTGTGTGTGGAGTCCTTATTAATATTTATAGAACTTCACCTGAGAATCCATTATATGTATAATATGTTTACAAAGAGGGGCATCCATAAATCATGATGGTGAAGTTAACTGAGGACTTTTTAAAATCTGACAAAAGACAATTTGAATCAGCTTAAAAACTTTGATCCTGAAAGAATCCAAGCCAGATAAAATCACTGGGTTTCAGTTTGTACATTTGAGAGGCACACAGCCTTTATGGGAGGAATTCATAAATTTCCTGTTCATCATATTTCTGAATTCATAACAACAGACCGGAAAATAGTTAAAAGGGAAGTCAGGTAAAAAAAAGCAAGCTTATCTTCTATTTTTATTTTTGCCTTTGGACATTTGCCAAAGTTTGGCTTTCCTCTGTCTGAGGGTGCCTTCATGTCCTGCCCCACTGGTTGATCTATCAGTCTTTCCTGTCCTCCCCACAGATTCCAGACTGACTTTACTTTGGTCAGTGAACGTCTCCTTGGTGCCAGCAAACACCTGAAGACTTTTTCAGACCTGGCAGAGTCCTCAGACCTGAGTCAGGAGTCTGTTCAAAGACGTTTGGTTGAGCTGCTGGTAAGGCTCTTATTTACTGCTCAGACGGCCTTTGACCTGATTGCTGTCAGTCTGGTGCTTTAAGTTCCCAAGATTTGTTACAAGTATTAGTTTGTTATGATAAGCTTTAAACCATCTTCAGTTCATTAATGTTTTAATGTACAGCTAAATTATGCATTCATTCCTTCATTTATTGATAACTTTTATTTATACTGGTGAGTTCTATTGAGACACAATGTTTGAACCATCGGACGCTATAAAATACAATACTTTAAATCCATGTATTAAGCTGGCTAGATTAAATAATTAAAAGCAAGATAAGATTTTATCAGGTCCCCTAAGTATATTAGGATCCAAAACAATGTTCCAGACAGGGAAAATATTAATTCTAACATTGTTAACTTTTTTCCTAGGACCTCTCGCTGGAGCTGGAAGCCACATTTGCGCATAGGCAGTCAGTGTCCAACAAGGCCGCTCAACTTCTCCACCTAATGGAAGTCGATTGTCCTGGACTGAGAGGTCAGGTCTCACAGCTGGAGGCCAGCTGCAGCCGACTGACCTCTGACCTTTCCAGTATGCTGGAGCATCAGATGCAGGTTCACCATTGTAGTTCTTGAAGAAACTAATGTTTAAATAAAAATTAAGAGAAATAGCAATGGTCACAGCTCCCTTTGAGTCGGGAATGCGGCCGCAGTAGTGATCTTCAGAATGTGTCAAATTTCATGTAAGTGCTGTTTGTTTTCCGAAATAATTAGACACTGAGAACCCTGCTCTATTGAGGGGAGTATAAACCTAAACCCATCTGAAAAATACCTTTTGGGACAATCAGAGAGGGGAGGAATCGAAAGGAAGGTCACGCTTAATTTTTTCTCTCCATTCATCACCAATGACTGGAAACAGATATTTGGCATCACTATAATAAGTTGGATTTTGTCCGTTTTTTTCTTCTGGATGGTAGAGTTTGAAGTCTTACAATCTAGAAACCACTTCAGCAGATGATATACTGATCTTATCTTCCGAAGAGTGATTTAATAATGTGAACATTAACAATGTTCTCCTTAGAACAGACCAGATGTTTCATGTAGAATTACCTTGACTAAGAGCAATAAAATTAATTAAAAAAGCATCAGAAAGAACGGATGTTTATGTGAAATTAAAATCCATTAATGTTATGTTGAATTATGCTTGTTAGCGTCTGCTGGCTGCCCAGCCGCCAATAAAGCTGCTGTCTGAACTGGAGAAGTGGCTGAAACAAATGGAAACTCAACTGACCCAGGACAAGGAAAGAGTCCTCAAGGCCAAAAATGCAGCTGCAATGGCTGAAATTCTGCAGCACTGTCAGGTATTTCTGCCTCCTATTCGATTGTTTCATGAGTATTGATTCTAAGAGTAACTTAACAAAAGATTATTATTCGCCAGAACTCTTGTTTGAAGTTGATTTCCAGCTTGAAATAGAATACATATATGTAATTTTTTTGACACTTTATTATCACAAACATAACTTCATTTTATTGGGATTTTATGTGATAGACCAACACAAAGTAGGTCGGACTGCAAGGTCTTAAAGGAAAACAATGCAAGATTTTACAAATGAAAACGGTATTGTGAGCATTTTTACTTGGTCTCCCTGAATCAAAATCAGTTTTCAAGTCTTGTCACAGATTCTCTTGGATTTAGCTCTGGTTGAATGTTTAAGGTCTCTGTCCTGCCGGAAGGTCAACCGCTGCCCCAGTCTCGAAATTATTGCAAACTCAAAGAGGTTTTCCCTCAGGATTACCTTGTATTTAACGCCATCCATCTTCTAGTCAACTATGACTAGCTTCCTTGTCCCTGTTGAAGAAAATAATTGCCTCAGCATAATGCTGACACCACCATGTGAAATCTTAGTTTTGCAGACATAGCGATTAACATGTAGGTCAAAAAGTCGATTTCCGGTCTCATCTGACCAGAGCCCCATCTTTTCACATGTATTCCCTGCGTGACAGCACATGGGTCATCCTATGGTCCTTCACATTGCCCTGTCAACAGATTCACCCACCTGAGTTGTGGATCTCTGTGGCTCCTCTAGAGTCACAGTGGACCTCTTGGCTGCTTCTAAGATTAATACTCTTCTTGTTTAGGTGATCTGTAGTTAACCTGACCTTCCTTTAAATGTTTCCAGAACATTATCTGCCCTTCTGTGTTCCTTTTTACTCTATGATGCTGTTTGTTCACTAATATTCCCCTAACTAACCTCTAAGGGTTTCACAGAGTAGCTGGATTTATTAAATCATACACACGCAGATGCTGTTTACTGATTTCGTGTATTCTAAGGGGAATGGTTGCACTGGATTTTATTTAGGATTTTATTGTTGGAAAGGGGGCTGAATGGACCCAAAGAAATGTCTTTGTCCCTCAACTTTACAATTATGCACTTCTTTGTTATGGTCTACTACATAAAATCTCAAGACAAAAATTTTACTTTTTGTTGTAATGTGACAATATGTGGAAAAAGTGATGATTTTAATTTATTGTTCTATGCAAAGTTTCAAAAGAAGGAAATTATTGTAAAATTAAAAGAACATGCAAAAATTATTTATCACATGAATACTCGTGAAAAATGCTTCTTTTATGATTAAAAATAGATTCTTCATGCCTCTTATTTTGCAGGTGTTAAGGAAAGCTGTGGGCAATTGTCAGCAGGTCCTGGATTTGATGTCCCAGCCTGGTCCTAAAATGGCGGAAGCAGAGGTTCAGGCTTACCGATTGGAGCGCACAACCTTCGCAGAGAACCTTGGCAGCACCAGACTTCAGTGGCTGCTCCTTCAGAGCGAGCTGGACAGCCAGGTCAGTGCCTAGTTTTTACAAATAAGAGGAATAATACTAGTAAGGGAGAAATGATCTTTAAAGCTTCTTGTGTTTTATCAGTTCATACATTAAATATATTGATAAACATTTTATGAAACTGTGTCCAAAAACTCCATCTATAGTAAAATGACTTGTAGTCTAGTAGAAGTAGTCTTTTCCCTGTGTGTCATGCATTGTTCTTTCTTTATATGAACTGGCTCTACCTCTCTCTCTGCTTCCCCAGATTCATGAAGTTGAACACATCTATCAGACTTGTGCAGAGCGAGAGAGACATTTACAGAGACTTCACAGCTGGACAGAACAGCAGAAAAAGAGGCTGATTCAGTGGAGACAGCCTGCCAGTCAAACTTTGGCTCACTCTGCTCTTCTAGAGGTGGAGGTATGATGATCGGAAGAATACAGATGAATGTATGTGTTGTGGAGATTTTCCTACAGTGAGTTCTTCTCTGATGCAAGGTGACCATTTGTTCTCCAGGCTGATGGACGTAGAATCCAGGAGGTTTCTGCAGCTCTGCAGGAACTAAAAAAAGTACCAGTACATTACGAAAAGAAGGAGAAGCTCCTGTGTGATGTGATCTTCTCTGACGAAGCAGAGAGTGTGAGAAATGCTTGTGGGGATCTTTATCAACAGGTGAAAGCAACCTCATGTCTAATTCAAACCTTTCCAGACCGAGTAGAAACCCTGCTGACTAAGTATTTTAAAGGTCTGGAGTGGTATGGTAGTCTGTAGCCCATCCATCCATCCATTCATCCATCCATCCATCCATCCATCCGTACATCCATCCATATTTCTATCAATCAATCATTCATTTCTTCATCCATAAAAAGTATATAACTTAGTCTTGAGAAGTGTCCTGGAACCCTTAAAATCAGGGCCAGAATAAAGTGTTTTAAAGCGCTACAAGTTATGACAAGTTTAAAATATTGTGCTGATTGTAAGACACACTGGGATCTTAAACACCTAAAAATCATTGATTTTTTTGTTAATTTTACATTCAGTCCAACCCCAAAACATGAAAAGTGTAATGATGACTGAGACAGAGCGTATTTACATTTTAAACTCTTATATTCTGCCTTCCTTATCTAGTATTAGGGCAGTAAAATTACAAAAAAGGGAAGGATATCCATCAAAAAGTAGAACATAAAATCTCCAGACAGTCTAATGTGTTTTATTTTGAATTACCAGTAAGTTTTGCTTCTGGCCTTTTTCAGATGGAAGATCTCAGACCAGCTCTCCAACAGAATGTGGAGAAGTGGACATGTTTCCAAAGAGCTCTGAGGGATTTTACCTTGTATACCACTAGGGTGCGCTGTACCCTGCAGCACCAGCAAGCACCTTTATTCTCCCCGCAGCAGGCTGAAGTATATTCAGACCTCCTCCAGGTGAGAAAGGGCTATCTCTCTAAAAACAAATAAACGCTACAAAAGCAAACATTTTATCATCAGAATCTTTTACAGTAGTTATACTATTACTTTTAAGCAAAGAACCATAAGTCTGAAAGACTGAACGCATTGAAGGATACAATTAAAGAAGCCATAATAAAACTTTAGTGTTTCTCAAGAACAGCAAGCTGTAACTGCAGTTAAAAGCCTCTGAGTCCAGCTTTGACAGATTTAGTAAGAGTGTGGGCATTGACAGACTTCAAGCTGTCAACTCTTTTCAGTCCTCATTCCTACTTTTTAGCAAAGTAAATACACTTCCACAGCACGAGCATGAAAGAAAAAGTGTTTTTCATTTCACACAGGACCTCCAGGCGAAGGTGGAGGCAGAGGGAGAACAATTTTCGAAGGCTGTGGACAAATCCTACAAGAGACTTGTGGAGACTCTCCATGATGGATCAGCACAGCCACTTAGTGATCAAATAGAGGCGCAGCGAACAGGGTCAGTGGAGTGACAATATGGTTCACATGTTCAGATAAGGAAACTTTACTGTTAATGTTGTTTAATCTGCACAATTTATTTATTCATCAAACTGAAAATATGTTCTTCCATCTGACCATCCATCCAACTGTTTACCTATCTATCCATCTGAATTGCTGAATCATAACACACTGATTAACAGATTACTTTTGTGTTTTCTACATCAGGTGGAAGGACACACTCCGGGAGATAAGAGAGGAGCATAAAAAGATTAGAGAGATATTCTCCCTCTGGCATGAATACGCCAACCTTTCTGATGGCTTTTCTCATCGCCTGCAACACCTGTGGAATGAGTGGGAGGAGTTGTCAAGCTCTTCATGTGGAAATGATACAGAAGCATCAGTTTGCTCACTAAAGGTAAGTCTTGAGTGTCATTATCAAGGCTGAGGAGTAGCAATCACTTTAGAAACAGGACTCAGCCTTTAAATAAAAATTGCAGAGTGATTACCCATTTAAAAAGACATATGATTTATAATTGTTGCCATAAGTTCACACATAATATATACTGAGGTTTTCCTAATACTAATTATACTCTGTTCATTTAATCTAAAAGGTTTTCCTCCATCTCTTTATGCTTCATCTGCTTAAAACTTGCAAAAGAATGCACAAACACACAATTAGGCACTTAAGGCCTGAACATAACAAGTGCCCAAATTTTACCGGGATTACAGACTCTGTTTTTCGGCTTCAAATCCATGTTTTTTTCAGTATCATCCCTGCTTGACTCATCTGTTCCAGGTGCAGGTTCGGGGAGTCCATGTATTACGTTCACAATTTAATTAAGTGTTTTTCTCAATATCTACTCTTCTATTCTTGGAAATGATGAGGTTGCATGTACTTCTGTTGAGAAACTTCACTGATGGTCTGCCTTCAGTTGGTACACCTGACCTCCTCTCTTTTCTTTTACGTAATGCTGATGACGTGTTGTTTTGTTCATTTGACCAAAGGAAAATGTTTTTGGGCTTTCATTTATAGTTTTTTCCTCTACAGTTCATTCCTCTCCAAAATACACAGGAAGAAGCATTTTGATAAAACCTTTACTGCATCAGACCGCTTTACGAAAACAAGAGTTTTGTTTTCCCACAATGTTGAAGCATCAATTTATTTTAATGTAACAGGTGGAAAGATTATCTAAACAAAAACTGATTTAGTTGCTTCATATAAAGCTGCATTTGCCCTTACTGTTTCTCCACCTAACTCCTCGTTTAACAATCTAGAGGTTGCAGGATGATGCTGAAGAGCTGCAAAACAATGCAGGAGATGTGCTGGCAGCATCCAAAGGACTTCTTGGACGACTTGAACCATTGTCTGCAAATTTAATTAAATCAGAGGCTAGATTGTTGACTCGTGATATTCTGCTGCTGAACCAAGCAATATCAGGAACAAAGAAAAATCTGGAGGTGAGATATTTTGAATTTCTCATCTTAAACAACATTGTCTACTATGTAGATATGTTTTGTTTTATGTGTTGTCCATAAGTTAAATATTGCTTCGCTATGTGGAGGAGGATTTGAAACAAGAGAGCTGTGACACATGTGATGCAGACACTCTAAAGGTTTTTTATTCATGAGCTTCTCCTCTATATTGTGTTTTTTTATTGTACATCAACCTAAAACAATCTTCTTTATACTTTTGTACTTTGTCTTAAATTCTCGGCAGGTGCTTTTGGAGCACAGCGACATGATTCCATCACTAGTTGACATTAAAGCCATCAACAGCGAGGAGATGGAGAGAGTTCAGTTACTTAACAGACAGTTGCTGGAAACCATTACTCAGGCAACAGATGAAAACAAGTAAGAACGCTTGAACTACAACTAATAATTATTGCTATCTATAATGCAAGTTATAATGAAAATTAGTTTGTTTGAATGCGCTATTTTAGAAAAACTGATAATCACAACACTGTCCAAAATGTAAAGATAAAGAGATTGCTTTAATATTTAGTCATTTTGTTCCAACACAGTTAAAGGCCAAGAGGACTATCAGTTAAGACACCAAACAAACAAAGCAACAGGGTACCTTAATGTGTTCTGCAGGAAAAACAATTGTTCTGTCAATGACGCGTCCCAAGGAAGAAGTGCAGCCAAGCACAAATTCTCAGATCCAGGCATGCTTTCTGTGGAAAGAAAAACAGTGCATAAACAAATATGTCATAAAAGCAACATGTCTCAGTGTTGATTAGTGCTATTTTAAATCACACTACTATATAGTTTATTAACTAAATTAGTCCTGTGTGTTTTACTTTAATTAAACAATCTAATTATCAATATGATGTGACCTATTTTCCTTTGCCATTGATCAATAAGTTAACATACAATAAAATAAAAGAGGTCATCTGTTTTTCAGCACTGTAACTTGTTTCCTTCACAGATAAGGGGATGTCACCCAAGGCCAGAGGCCAAAATAAAATATAATTGTATCTTTACTGATAAGAAACATAAGTAACAAACTGGACTAACATAAAAAAGACAAACAACAAAAAGTACATAATCTAATTTATTGTAAGACCTTTCCAACTTTTCTTCAACTATGTGTGGAAAAGCCTCCTCTGGTTCTCTGAGTATCTAGCTAACTCGAAGTCCATTCAGGTAGATTTCCTTGTTTGTTAATTTTCTTGAAATTCACTGTGTGGGAGAATACGTCAGGCCCCTATGTTCAGGGGTCACATGTTGGCAGCCTGCTCCAGTGCCTGAGTGCTGTCTCTCTAGGCTAGAAAATATCAGCCACATTCTTTGAGTCATCCGTGGGGATCACTCCACAGAGGCGCAGCCCCCGCTGTATACCAGTACAGGTGTACGCTTGGTCTGATGTGAATGTCTACAAAAGGAGTGAATTTTTAGCCTAAATATTAACAAATTGAAATGCAAAAATAGAAAGCATCTTTCTTCTGAAGGGTAGGATGACAAACTGCATTTTTTTGTAACGAGTCACCCACAGGTGACATGTTCTTGTTGAAGTTGGGAGCTCCGACAGCTATTGACGCGTCTCTAACTTGTCAGCTAGAAAAAGCTCCAAAGTCATTAAGTCAAACACTATGACATTAAAAAATTTAAACTTTCATAGCAAAGAAATATTATAGCATGACAATTCAAAAACAAACCTTCAATTCAAAATAAAATCATTTAACAGAGTATTACAGTAATTTACGGTGTAATTAAAGCTTCAACTAGCAATAAATGTAATGATTTGATTTGACATTTGTTAGATAGAGTCTGGAGAGAGTCTGGAGAGAAATCAAAATTATTCCCCGGAAAAACACAATATACTGCAGGTGACACTGTGCAAGACCTGAAAGGAGAATGCTGTCACATTTTGGGGATCCCTCTATGTTACAATACTGGAAGAAGCAGTTTAGAAAACAGGCAATTATAAAATATAAATAATGTTAATATAAGGAAACACCACAAATGCTTAAATAAGCCCTTGAGGCCAAATTAATGCCACGTCAAGTACATTTCTGTCTGGTTTGTTCTTTACATGCTCCGGCAGACTTTCAGTTATCTAGATTTAAAAGCATTCTTCCAGACAAGCTAAACTGTGTCAGGTGTTATAGATAAATCTTTTTAGTTTTTTTATATAATTATATATATAATTTATATTATTATATATATATATATAATATATTTTATATAATAATATAAAATTATATTATTAATAATATATTATATATTTAAATAGATAGATATATTTATATCAACATAACAACTGACATAGCATCAAGTTCTGTGGAAAGGTGACTATTTGTCTCTAAAGTCTTTGTGTTCTCTTTTTTTGTTTTATAGAGTTTTGCATAATAAGCTTCAGAGCTCCGGTGACTTTCAAGAAAAATATGAAAAACTGAAATCTATCCAGAAGAACTTGGAGCAAGAATCGCTATGCAGAAAAGCTCTGAGTTACTCAAACCTTCAAGAGAGGCTGACTGACCATCAGGTATAATAGACCTTACAAAGTTCTGTCATTTCTTACATTTTACCAGCATTAATTAGAAGCAGTACATTTTTAACCCTTAGATAATCAGCATAGAAGAATTTAAATGTTATCTCTTAGTTATCACAGGAAACTGAAAGATCTGTCCTCAAATAAATAACTAATCGTTCTAAACCAAACTGGCATAAGAGCCAGTAATTAAACATAGCATGCCTTTTCGCAGTGTAATCATAAGCTAATTTGTTAAAAAAGGCAGGGAGGAATGAATGTCCTTATGGTCTTTATCCTGGTGTAACTTACTCCCACAGAAGCTTCAGGCTGAGGTCATAAATGGGCACCAGCTCCTTCAGGGTCTTCTCTGTGATGCACTCAAGTCCATGGAAAAGGAAACTGGTGAGAAAAGGTACGCAATGGTGAATATCCTCAAATGAATTAGCAGATCTTTAAATACCTACAGTTGTCTTAAACTGATTCGGGACTTTTAGAAAAAGGTGTGTATTTGCATTGAAGGGAAGGTAGAAGGATAGAATTTCAACTATGATTGATTAGCACGCCATTTAGGAAAATAAGCATTGAATCCCTAAGAAAAATAAGACTTAGAATCCTGTGGAGAAACCTTTATTAGCTATCACATCTAAATCCTTTAGATAGGTTTTTGCTCGGCAGCTCAAGGATTTAGCTCCATCTGTCTAATAGATCCTGGTCTATTAGACTGACGAGGCAACTTCATGACTTTAATTTGCTTCTTAGCTACTCCTTTATTGCCATTGCAATATATTTCCAGTCATTATGATGTAGGAATACCCATCCATCATCCATCTTCAGTGTCCTGGCTAAATGAAGATGCCATGATTTAAGGGTGTTTGAGTTTTACTTTGGGTTTGTCTCTGTTCACGATTATGTTCTTCAGGTGGTGTTTTTGTTCATTCCACATGTTTAGTTCCTTAATTCTTGTATTCTGACCATGATGGATGTAAGTTTATGTTCTGTAAGATTTTTCCCTCTGTTAGATTGTGTCCTTGGTCTTCTACTTTGCTCCAGTCATGTTTTGTTTTCATTCTCTGCCTCTGCCAAAGCAATCAGCTTCAATCGGTCCACCTGCTCCATGCAATCATTCTCCCTGCTTCTCCTGTGTCCTTCCCATATATACTCTGCTGTTCTGTTTACTTTTCATGGAAACATTCTCTCTGCTCAGTTCATGCCAAGACAGTTGGCATGAACTGCCAACTGTCTTGGCATGCTAGTTACCAAGCCAGTCCTGTTCCATGTTCATGCCTGCATGCCTTACCCCACCCCAGCATAATGCTTCCACCTCTTTGCTAAACTATGGGGATGGGTTTTTGGGTCATACTCAGCAGTTTTCCTGCCCAAAGTATTATTCTTGACTCCTTTGACCACAACACTTTCTCCCAAGACCTACTTAGGTCTTACGGATGTTCACTGGAAAACTTAAAGTAAATACAGGGACTTTCAGTAGCACAGTTTAGTTAGTTTAGTTAGTTTCATTTTGTGTGTTACCAATAGTGTTCTTGGTAAAAGTGGCCACAACTGCTTTTAGGCCATTAAAAAGCTCCACCCAAGTCGCTGTGGACAGATTCCTCACTTTTCTCATGATCATCTTCACCCAATGAGGAAACATCTTACATGGCACTTCAGTGTGAGGGTGGTTGATGCTCATTTTATGTTTCGTCCATTTTCACATATAAGTGCACCAACAGTGGTGCCTTTCACACCAATGTCATGCTGGTGGTCTTGTAAGCCATTCCAGCCGTGTGCAGATCTATCCCTATTTATACCTGACCTGCTTTGACAGCTCTCTGGTCTTGCCTTTGGTGTTGAATGTAAGAAAGTACTTTGTGGACAGGTGGGATTTATACAAGGAATCAGTTTATATCAGTAGCTTATGCAACTGATTGATTGATTGATTGCTTAACTTACCTGTGTGGCACAAAAATGATCTATTGGGGCCAGAATTCAGAATTGTTGGTCTGAGATCAAACGCTCATTTCACTCAGTGAAAAGGGAATATTTTGTTTAACTTAATGTAATGTCTTTTGTTCTGGATTCATCAATGGTCAGTATATAAATCTTTTTTTTGGTTTTTGTTTTAGGAAACCATAAAGGAATCTGACGTAAATCCTTTTGTCTGTTGATTTTGGTTTGTTGCTCATAGAAATAAAAAGGTCTTCAATGAGGGAGTCTGCAGAGTTTTTCATCATTCATATAGAACTGTATCTTCTGCTTATTTCTATTTAGCCTTTTTAATTATCTGAACATGTTTTGCTGTGTCTCCAAGAGAAGCCTGTAAAAACCATCTGCTCTTATTATTTTAATTTTGTGGAATTACCAAATTTATGCATTTGAGTTGATTTCAGGGATTTCTCCAATTAAAATGGAGAAACCTAACCTCTTTTCTCACTTCATGTTCAGATCTGAGCTTGTGGTTCAAGTGACCTATCTAAAGAAGAGCTGGTCCAATTCTGTTGCTCTAGCTACACACAACTGGACGTTAACAAAGGAGCATCTGCAGCAGTGGAGAATATACCATTGCGGCTTGAAATCTCTGAAGAAGCTGTTTAGAGAGGTGGACCCTTTTCTGCCCCCTGCAGGACCATGTCTTTACACGGTGCAGCAGCTGCAGAACTGCACACACGTTAACCAGGTCAGTGTGCTTGGATATAGATAAAAGTCAAATCTATTATTTTAATTATTTGATATGCTATTGACAAATGGTTCCTTTTCCCTATTTTCCAAAGCTCATTGAAGACCGTATAAGTCTGCACTCCTCTGTGTACACCCAGACTGTTGAAGCTGGAAAACATTTGTGCAAAAATGTGATAGAGTCAGAGAGTCAGCATCAACTGCAATCAGAGCTTCAGGATTTACAGAAAGTCTGGGAGCGAACCACCTTACTGCAAAGAAGGAATAAAGATCTGGCTAAGACCTCTGTGCAGGTAACACTCCTATTTTATAAAGAGGTAATGCACTCCGAAGCAAAACTGTAAAATAATTTTCATAAGTTTCAATTTTAATGTAAGCAAAACTTGACAGGGTTTGTACACTGATGGAGGTTTCTTATTAAAAGAGTTTTCCTTTCCACCTTCACCACATGCTCGTTCAGGAGGAGTGAATGCTGTAAAGTCAGTGACTTAATGCAATCAGCTGGGAACACCTAGACAGAAAACTTTGTTTCTAATTGGTATAATAACCTGAACTTGACTACACTGTTTTATAACTATGATTGAATTAGAATGTATTTGAATGACTTTGAATTTGTTTGCTTAATTTGAATTAAATTAACTTACAATACCAGTCAAAAGTTTGGACACACCTTTGTCATTCAGTGGCTTTTCTTTATTTTTGTTACTTATTACTGTGTTTGAGATACATAGTGAAGACATCAAGAGTATGAAGCAAAAGTAAATAGAATTATGTAGCAAACAGAAAATTGTGAAATAACTCAAGACATTTTTTTAATTTTAGATTCTTCATAATAGCCCCTATTTACAGTCTTGAAGGAGTCTGCCAACATTTCAGATTCCAGCATCTGCAGACAGACCGATTGAAAACAGGAAACAGGACAGAACAAGGCAGCTCCATTTGGGGCTCTATTCAGCCTTCCTGTTGTCTGATTTATGTCTCAATTTGCTCTCCTGCAGCCCTACTGAACCAGAGGCATGTCTCAATACAGTTTCCATTTAAAATATATCTCCTCACTTCATACTTTACAGATCCTATAAACTGCTGACACTGAATCTTTTGACTCAGTAACAACTTCCACACCGAAGAGTGCTGTTTGCAGCATGACCTGGTAATACTTAGTATGTGTGTTCACGGATCACAATCACTTGTCAGGACCTATCAAAGTGAAAATCAGCTGATTCCAGCTGATTGTCACCAGACAATTTCCCCTTTCATGTTTATTATAAACAGTTTTCATTTCTCTTGTATGTCTATGCAGAATCCAAAGAAACTGTAATATTTGCTATTATTTCTGTGTTTCATAAAAGATTTGACATGTAGGTTGCAGCTTTAAGAATACACAATCTATAAGGGAAAATATGCTGTACTAACAATGCAGTAAGATGTGTCAGCTTTGTGTGACCCCAATCCAGGACATTATCCCACCCAAATACCCCCCTGGCTGCAGCGCACTGATCTCCCTTGGCAGTAGATGAAACAGCTGGTTACTAGTGTCATTCCATCACAGCTACACACCATTGTGTTGGGATACCCTGATCACCATAGCACTCCCCTCCTTTATACAAATGCAAAAACAAAGCTGCAGGGCTTGCTTTAGTACTAGAAGGGAAACGACACTTACTTTTGCTGATATTTGGTCAAATCATGATCATTTGTGAATAATTTGACCTGGGTATCTGCAGGTCTCTTTTTATGTACTGTGTGACGAGTGGCATCTTCAAAGATGTGGTCAGAAAATGTTAGCACTTTAAGATGATCCAGTCCAGGAAAGGAAATCCTTCACAGCAACCTGTCAAAGACCTAATCGCAATCTAGGAAACACTGACTGCTACTGATTTAGCCTGTCTTTTTAAAGGCCTCTCGTTCTGTGCTTCTACTGAAGCCAGCTTATACACATAATTTCCTGTAGATATATGGGCCATGACTTCATGTTCGGTTTGCTGTTTGTGTTTGAATACAGATCAATTTCAAAATGCTTAAACCAAGCCCCAAATCATTCACTCACTCTTGTGTTTTCTTTTCTATTGGACAGGCTTATTTAAATTGTGAGGTATACAAATTGTAGTATATTCAAATCATCTAATGAGTTGACAAGGATCTTCTCAATGTTTTGCTTTATAGATGTGGTCTCAGAGTCAGGAAGCCACACTCAACATCTTGTCTGGACTGGACAAGGTGAGCCATCTGCTTGCAAAGAGGCCAGTAGAACCAGAAGAGGAAGCGCATATCCAGGTGATTTGGTTTAGAGAATGATTGTGGACTGGTGTTTTTGTTGCAGTGAGTTGATGATTGAGAACTATTTATTACCCTGCTAAAAAAGGAAACCTGTGAGATTGTGCTTTTTTTCATCTATAAATTACTTATTACACAACATTTGTATATCCTTAGCATAAATATATAACTGAAATTGTCTAAATGTGTTGACATCACATCGCTCATAATTATACAGAAAAGAAAGAAATGAACCATTAAATTACTGTTAAGAGGAAATGCCAGTCATTTATAGTGCCTTGGAATAGTATTCATTTTTTCTTATTCTTGTAACTTCTTTACATTAGATCAGCATATATTTGAACATGGCTGTGAGGTGGAAGCAAAGAACTTCCACTTCACAGGAATATTTTACATATAAAAAGCTGATTTCCTGAACTTTGACTGGGCCATTAGAATACATGGGCATACAGTATCTCACCATGTGAGTTCACCACTCACATGTCTGGAAATATTTTATTATATCTTTTCATGGGACAGCACTGAATACATGACACGTTGATACAATTTAATTGCTCAGACCATACGCCACACACTGTATCAAATTGGTCTGCATTTCTGTCGTACCAGAAGGAAGGCTTTTCTAAAGATTATGCACAAGAAAGTCTGAAACAGTTTGCTGAAGACAAGCAGAATAAGGACATGGATTACTGAAACCATGTCCTGTAGTCTGATTAGTCCAAGATAAATATTTGGTCCAGATGGTGTCCACAGTGAGTGGCGGCAACCAGATAAGGAGTACAAAGACAAGTGTGTATTGTCCACAGTCAAGCATGGTGGTGGGAGGGTCATGGTTTGGGACTGGATGTGTGCTGCCAGCTGTGGAGAGCTACAGCTCATTGACGGAACCATGAATGCCAACATGTACTGTAACATACTAAAGCAGAGCATGACCCCCTCCCTTTGGAAACTGGGCCACAGGGCAGTATTCCAACATGATAACGACCCTAAACACACTTCGACAACCACTGCCTTGCTGAAGAAATTCAGGGTAAAGGTGCTGGACTGGCCAAGCATGTCTCCAGGCCTAACCTTACTGAGCATCTGTGGGAGGAGAGCAAGGTCTCTTAACATCCACCAGCTCTGTGATGTCATCATGGAGGAGTGGAAGAGGATTCCAGTGGCGACCTGTGAAGCTCCAATCAACACCTTGCCTGAAAGAGTTGAGGCAATGCTGTAAAATAATGGTGGCCACACAAAGTATGGACACTTTGGTCAGAATTTGGACATTTTCACTTAGGGATGTACTCACTTTTGTTGCCAGCAGTATAGACATTAATGGATGTGTGTTGAATAATTTTGAGGGGACAGCAAATTAACAATGTTATACAAGCTGTACGCCGACTATGTTACATTGAATTAAAGTGTCATATCGTCAGTGTTGTCCCATGAGGAGATATAATGAAACATTTGCAAAAATGTCTGGGGTGTACTCACTTTTGTGAGATTGTGTACTTTTATTTAAAAGTCTAAATCCTGTGTGAAGGTGTATCTCCACTCCAGTCTCAAGTCTTTTGCAGCATTGCCCTGTGTTTAGCCCTATCTGTCTTCCCATTAACTATGACCAACTTTGCTGTCCCTGCTAATGACAAGCATCCCTACAGTCACCTATAAGTTAGGTGACTTCTACAAGGTTACTGATTGCACTGGATTTTATATAAGGATGTCATTTAAAAAGCTACTGAATACAAATGTGCACTACACTTTTGGATATCTTTATGTAGAAAACAATTTGAAAGCTATGTATCCTTGTCCTCCTACTTCACAATTTTAAATTATTTTGTTACGGTCTAGCATAAAATCCCAATTAAACACAGTGGTATATGAGACTGTAATGTCACAAAATGTGAAAAAGATTTGGAATTATGAATACTTTTGTTAGGGACTGTAGGTATTTAATGGAAATTTGGTTTGTTTATCTCGTTAATATACAGTATATTGATTTAGCAACATATACCCCTAAAGGAAGAACATAATGTGAATCAACAAAAAATATCTCTATCTTTTACAGAAAATGAAAAAAACCCAGTTAGGACAGTTGTTCATGTATGTGTTGGACTTTTTACAGGATGCTTAAATATTCTTTCAATTTAGAAAATACGTTTTACTTTTAAATTTCGACTCATTTTATAACTCTAACCCTTTTTTACATTAAAAATTATCATTTAAAACATCTGTAGGCAGAAGTTCTCCACCAGTTGCTCTCCCCATTGCGGAGCCCCCCCCCCGCCTCTTCCCCTTATTTAATGCACTGATGCTTTCACTCCCCTCCCCCCCTTTTTACCCCTTCTACCCTCCCCCTGTCCCATCCACAGCCCTTTAATCTGGATGGTCAGGGCAAACGCAAGCGAGATGTAAAGCAGCTTGGAACTTGTACATAGCTGTCTGCTGACAGTGCTGCGTGTTTCTGTGTGTGTTATGCAGGAGACTGAGCTCTCTCTGAAGTGTTTGTCCGGCGGACTGAGAGAACTGGCCACCATGAAGACAGACCTGTCCCAGTATGTCGCGGCAAGTGACTCGACTCTCCTGGATCAGCAGCTTGAACTTCTCCATGTTCAATGGGAAGAGTTGTGCATGAAGGTGAGAACAAAACTAAAAACAAAGTTTTTACAAAAAGTTTGAGGTGGCAAACTAGAGAGGCACAGGTGGAGGAAAAAGTTTAGGGAGGAGAAAGGGAGGGAAAAGTTGCTGGTTTCTTAATGGCATCCAGCAGCACAAAGCCACGAGAACACACACACATACAGACACACACAAACACACACAATGGTCACACTGATTTGTTTGATAAAAGAGGTACCGTGTGGAGGTTCTTGGAGGGAAATCAGCAACTTTGTCAGATGTACTTTACTTCTTAACAGTTTCACTGCCATAAAATTACCAAAACCTCAGTTTACAGCTATGGTTAAGGGATAATTTTATTATTAATTAATAATATAAATTTGCGTCATTGTGTCAGCATGTAAAAAGATTTAGTCCCTGATGCAGGCTGCCCATCATTCCTGCCTGTTAATCCTGTAAATATAATATTACTGAAGGTAGCTCCACGCAGGCTCACATTCCTACAGTTAAGTCTTTTGGATTGAATACAAGAGCGTGTTTGTTCTCTAGAAAGCAGTGCTTACTTTGTGACAAACGTTGGCATGTTTTGCCAGTTTTAAGGCCTTCATAAGGTAATTCATACTGGTACTAATTGGGCTCTCAGTTAGCGGGGCTGCTTGCACCTGCTCTCGTGTTGGCAAGAGGTACTCAGATTCAGAAGAGTTGCCGTGTATACTTCTGCTTGATAATGACTTGATTGGTGTTTATTTTTTGCTTAAAACATAAAGTATAAATTTCTAAAATATATATGTTCATTTCTATTAGGAAAAATGTTCCTCACTAATTGGTCAAAATACCCAAAACAGTGTTTTCAAATAATCCAATCTTTTCTTGGTATCACAGGGCTGTTAGGCTTAGTTTGTGAAGTTGTGCTGCTTATTAAAAAAAATAACAATTGAAAGTATTTATTATGTGACGTACAGTCATGAGTCTACAGATTCCACTTCGCAGTTAACAGGTTGCAGATTTTAGGGGCGGAGGTATTTCATGAGCAGATGGCCTGGCTGGCCTAAGGGAGATTCAGGGGACCTGCTCTATTGTTCCCAAGGCAGCACATAGTCCTTACAGGGTGACCACAGCCCACAATACATCCTCAATTCTTCACAGTGCAGAAGGGCCATCTGTGTCTGTGCATTAATACCAAAGCAGGGCTCATTTTAAAAGAATAAATGTTGATGATCAGTAAAATAGAGCAGCTCTAATCACAGCCTTCATAAGCCCTGAAACCTCTAAAAGATCTACCCCCCTTGTTAGTTGAACAAATAGCTGTACTCTCCTGGTGAGGTTTCTCTCAGCTGATTATTGAATCAGAGTAAAAAATCCTGAGTAACATGTGACCACATTTAATGCTCCTATGGATTCACTGGGTTTAAGCTACAAATGTTTCTTTTTTTTCAGTAGTTCACGAGGGTCATTTGGTTATCTTTTGACATGTACAATGCTTGGATGTTCAAATCCTTTGTTTGTGCATTATATTTGGGTCACTTTGTTTGTTGAATGCATTCCAGGGAATATCCCAACAAATGAGCCCACTGCAGACTGGACTCAAACCATTCTGGAAAAGTCTCGAATTAGCTTTTAGTGTTTTTTAGGTCTCAATCAGGATTATAAACAAAAATAAAGAGATGTAAAATTATATTTTGGGCTTCATTCCTCATTCTATTGTCTAAAATGTCCGTCCACTTCATATTTAAAGACTGACCACAATACAAATCTTTCCCATACATTCATAATGAGCTATTGTAGTTATACTTTTTTTTTTAAATGGGCCAAAAAGAACAGACAACTCTACAACATATGCATCTGGGAAAGTATGGAAATTGGATGTAAATGTAAATGAACACTTTGCATGAAATAGTTGATATTGCACAAAAATAAAGCAATGCACATATGTTGTATCCAGTATTTACAACATGTAGAAAAATAACAGGACTTATGACTGACTTTAGTTTGGCTTGCACTAGTGTTTTTGCAAGAAACAGAGTATTTGTTTCTCAGGCTGAAAGAGCCAGCATTTCACAAACTGCTTACCTGCCATCAAGTATGCAGAAATGGACATAAAATCTAAATGTCTTTGCTATCACATTCCCCCCAGGTGTCCTTACGGCGACAAGAAATAGCCGACCGCCTCAATGCATGGACCATTTTTAATGACAAGAACAAAGAGTTCTGTGATTGGCTGACTCAGATGGAGAACAAGGTGTGCCACAGCACAGATCTGAGCATCGAGGAAATGGTGGAGAAACTGAAGAAGGTATGGAGTTATGGGTCCATTATACCTTACCAAATGAGATTTCTAATCAATATTTAATCTGTTGTATTGGCACTTGTGTCTGTATAAACCGTCGGTTAGTGGGGCAGTAATATTTAACTTTAGTATAATGACTGATTTTTGTAAAACCCATACCTAATAAGTAAAAAGTAAATTGTGTTTTTCAGGTTTAATATGTCATTCCCCCATGGTAAATGACGGTGAAGTCTTTATAAGTCATATGATTTTCACTTTTTTCACTAAACAACACACAATAAATTCAGAATTGAAGCATAAATAAACCTCAGGTATGATACAAAATACTAAAATTGGATGCTTTCATGCAATAATTCTGTGTTGCATTTTCATTAAGAATAGTTTGCCTTTCAGCAACTGAGAGGTTTTTGACCCTCTGCTCCAGTCACGAATTAAGCAGCATGGTTATTTAGAGCCATTAAAGTGAGATGGGAATATTAGTCACATGACGCTAAGTTGCAGGTATTATGCTACCTAAAAGAGACACTTACCGTTAAAAGGAGTTATTAAGAGCTTCATAAAATATGTTCGGCAAATAGAATGAGGAGAACATTAACCAGGGGATATACACCATTTATTTTTTAAAGGATATGTCTTTTTTTCCAAGGTGCAATTTCATGAAGTCTTAGTAAAAGTTGGCTTTCTTTTCTTTTTGGCTTTTCATCTTGAATTTCTTTTATTTTCTTGTAATTGTACCAACAGTTTTTGCCTTCTCATCAAGCTGCTTGGCTATTTTATCCCTGATGTCCTTACAGCTTTCTGGTCTTGGCAATTGTAGAGAGGTTGGAGTTTGTTTGATTGAGTGTGTGGACAGGTGTCTTTTATACAGGTAATGAGTTCAAACAGGAGCAGTTTATACAGGTAATGAGTGGAGAACAGGAGGACTTCTTAAAGAAGAATTAACAGGTCTGTGAGAGCCAGGATTCTTACTGGTTTTTAGGTGATCAAATACATGTCATGCAATAAAATTTAAATAAATTACTTAAAAATCAAACAATGTGATTTTCTGGATTTTTGTTTTAGATTCCGTCACTCTCAGTTTTAGAGTACCTTTGAAAAAAATTAAAGACTTCTGCATGCTTTGCAAGTGGGAAAACCTGCAAAATCGGCAGTGTATCAAATACTTGTTCTCCCCACTGTACATGTGTTACAGTGGCATAGTCAAAGTTCAAACCTAAATGTAATTAAGACTCTTTGGCAAGACTTGATAATTAATGTTCATTGACACTTTCTGTCCAGTCTGCCTGACTTTGAGCTGTTTTAGAAAGAAGATTGGCCAAACATTTTTGTCTCTAAATATATCAAGTTGATAGAGACAGAACCCAAAAGACTTGCAGTAGTAATTGCATTGAAAGTTGGTGCTCTAGAGTAAACATGCTTCTCCAAAGTATTGACTTGGAGGCTGAAAACAAAAGCCCGCCACAATTATCAGATTTTTGTGGTAAAGGATTTTTGAAAACAATGTATCCTTGACAGTTTCCTGCTTGTATGTGTTGTTTTAACAGTGGCATTTGTGTTTGTAATGTGACAAAATGTGGAAAAGTTTCAAGTGGTAAAAACACATAAAGCACCCTGAAAGATGCTATTAGGCACAAAAAGTATTTTTATTGTATTGTATCTCTATTTTAAGCTCCCCCTTATCGACGTGATGAGTCATATAGTTGTGTCCACAGGACTGTATGGAGGAAATCAACTTGTTCAGTGAGAATAAGAGCCACCTGAAGCAACTGGGAGAGCAACTGCTGTTAGCCAGCGACGAGGCCAAGCAGACCCAGGTCTGTGGATCTCTGCAGGAAGTCAATCAGCGATGGCACAACCTCTTTCAGCACATCGAAGCCAGGTGAGAGCAGACGCGGCGGGATATTGGGTGTATATATATCAACTCAGCAGTTCACAAAACACTTGTGCCATTATGTTAGCACTTTGCAAAGATAAACAGTAAGATGTCGGCTGAATTGTCAAATTGTGTTTGTGTGGCTACATGAATCAGAGTCTAAAGTGCCGCTCTTTAAATTTACATCATTATCCTGTCGGAACGAGCACCTTTCAGGGCAAAGCCACTCTGCAGCAAAAAGCGTAATTAAGGACTGCAAAGCTTTAACTAGATTCTTGGAAGTAAACAATAGCTTCTAAGAGTATCCATCCACCTGCTGTTGTAAGCTGTGCCTAGCAGCTGTCAGGAATACATGGCCTCTCATGTACAGACTGCAGAGGTTAAGCCCCTGTGTTGTCAAACTGTTGCTACCCCCCTCAAACAGATGGGCAGTCCTGTGGAAGAGCAGGAGATACAGACATAACCCCTCCAACCCCACACACCCAAGCTTCCACCTCCACCAGAAGGAGGGGCTAGCTTGGGCTCAGACAGTACCATATGTCCACAGGTCCTCATTAACGGGCCCCACTTTTTCTAGCCGTCGTTGGGAGGACCCCTGATAGGATATGAGGGGTAAGCTTGTTTAGTGCTGTGAAACTAACTATGTACCCCCTAAAAAGTTCCTCTGTTTTTGCTTTTTTGTCACACTGAAACATTTCAGATCATGAAGAGGCTTTGAGTAAATACAAAATGCAGTAATCAAATGATTATATTAAATATTAAGGTACAAATGATATCCATTTATGGATGATGTTGCCCCCTAACCCATATAACTGGTTGTTCCACTCTTTGTGACAACAACTTACATAAAGCGTTTCCAATAACTGCCTATGAGTATTTTATTTTATCGCTGTGGAGGGATATTAGTCCTTTCCTCTTTATACAATTCAGGGAGATTGGAGGGTTTTCAAGCAGGAACACATTTCATTTAAGGTCATGCATGCTTGTTTGGATTTGATTAGCCATTGAGTGGTGGACTTGATGGTTTGCTTTGGATCATTGTTAGTGTGATTTACCCAAGCGTGCTTGACTTTAAGTTCTCATACTGATGGCCAGGCATTCACCTTTAGGATTATCTGCTAGAGAGCCTGTTGCAGCTATGCAGACCCAGGCCATCTCACTCCCAACACTTTGCTTGACTGTTTTCTGAAATACTTTAGTTAGTTTTACAGCCATTCCAAAACATTCCACTTTTGTCTTGTCAGTTCACAGAATATTTTCTAGGGATCATCAAGATGTTTATTCGGCAAATGTGAGACAGGTCCAATGTGTTCCTTTTGGTCAGCAGTGGGTTTTGCCTTTTGGTTATGTAACAATTTCCAGACTGATGACTATGTTTAGCCAAATATGTTGTTAAGGCAAGGCAAGTTTATTTATATAGCACATTTCAGTAGCAAGACAATTCAAAGTGCTGTACATGATTGGGTGGTTGATACACTGACAACAAGTCTGTAATAAACACTGCTCAAAAAAATAAAGGGAACACTCAAATAACACATCCTAGATCTGAATGAATGAAATATTCTCATTGAATACTTTGTTCTGTACAAAGTTGAATGTGCTGAGAACAAAATCACACAAAAATCATCAATGGAAATCAAATTTATTAACCAATGGAGGCCTGGATTTGGAGTCACACACAAAATTAAAGTGGAAAAACACACTACAGGCTGATCCAACTTGGATGTAATGTCCTTAAAACAAGTCAAAATGAGGCTCAGTATTGTGTGTGGCCTCCACGTGCCTGTATGACGTCCCTACAACGCCTGGGCATGCTCCTGATGAGACGGCGGATGGTCTCCTGAGGGATCTCCTCCCAGACCTGGACTAAAGCATCCGCCAACTCCTGGACAGTCTGTGGTGCAACATGATGTTGGTGGATGGAGCGAGACATGATGTCCCAGATGTGCTCAATCAGATTCAGGTCTGGAGAACGGACGGGCCAGTCCATAGCTTCAGTGTCTTCATCTTGCAGAAACTGCTGACACACTCCAGCCACATGAGGTCTAGCATTGTCCTGCATTAGGAGGAACCCAGGGCCGACCGCACCAGCATATGGTCTCACAAGGGGTCTGAGGATCTCATCTCGGTACTAATGGCAGTCAGGCTACCTCTGGCGAGCACATGGAGGGCGGCCCTCCAAAGAAATGCCACCCCGCACCATTACTGACCCACTGCCAAACTGGTCATGGTGAAGGATATTGCAGGCAGCAGATCACTCTCCACGGTGTCTCCAGACTCTGTCACGTCTGTCACATGTGCTCAGTGTGAACCTGCTTTCATCTGTGAAGAGCACAGGGCACCAGTGGCGAATTTGCCAATCCCGGTGTTCTCTGGCAAATACCAAGCGTCCTGCAGGGTGTTGGGCTGTGAGCACAACCCCCATTTGTGGACGTTGGGCCCTCATACCATCCTCATGGAGTCGGTTTCTAACCGTTTGTGCAGACACATGCACATTTGTGGCCTGCTGGAGGTCATTTTGCAGGGCTCTGGCAGTGCTCCTCCTGTTTCCTCCTTGCACAAAGGCGGAGGTAGCGTCCTGCTGCTGGGTTGTTGCCCTCCTATGGCCTCCTCCACGTCTCCTGGTGTACTGGCCTGTCTCCTGGTAGCGCCTCCAGGCTCTGGACACTACGCTGACAGACACAGCAAACCTTCTTGCCACAGCTCGCATTGATGTGCCATCCTGGATGAGCTGCACTACCTGAGTCACTTGTGTGGGTTGTAGAGTCCGTCTCATGCTACCACGAGTGTGAAACCACCACCAACATTCAAAAGTGACCAAAACATCAGCCAGAAAGCATAGGTACTGAGAAGTGGTCTGTGGTCTCCACCTGCAGAACCACTCCTTTATTGAGTGTGTCTTGCTAATCGGCAAAGATTTCCCCCTGTTGTCTATTCCATTTGCACAACAGCGTGTGAAATTGATTGTCAATCAGTGTTGCTTCCTAAGTGGACAGTTTGATTTCACAGAAGTTTGATTTACTTGGAGTTACATTGTGTTGTTTAAGTGTTCCCTTTATTTTTTTGAGCAGTGTATTTTGGTCCTTAGCCATTCAGTGATTTATAGACTAACAGAAGTATTTTAAGCACAGTTCATTCATTATTAAATTGGGGCAGATTCTATTTCATGTTAGTTTAGATGTCTTACTGTTTTAGCTTAATAAATGAAATCATCATTTCAAACCTGTTTTTTTGTATTTAATAAGGTATTACAATTTGCTTCATGATTTGAAATAGTAAAGTGTGTCAAGAAAGCAAACAGAAGAAAACGGTAAAGGAGCAAATACTTTTTTATTGCAATGTGTGTCTTAATACTCTAAATGAAGTCACAGAAATATAGTTTATGACGGCGATAACCGAAATACTGAACGACTGTGTGGTAAATTTGCAACTAAAATTGGCAAACAGTCCTACTTAAGGGTGGGGGGGAGATTTGTTACTATGACTCTTTTTAATTATGAGGCTTGTTTGGTGCAAGCAACATAAATTGAAAAAAGCAGATTTTCACTAAATAGCTCCATAAATACAGTGAGGGGAATAAATGTCAGCCGGAGTTTTATCTCTTTGTAACTCTGGGCCCTCCTGTGGTCAGCTGTACTTTGTTATCTCTGCTCTTAAACCATATATCCTCATCCTCAGCTCTTTTCTGCTTCATTTTCTCTATCCCTTCTGTTCATGTCCTTTTCCTGAGCGAGCGCCCCTGCCCAGGTTTTGTGTCTTTGTCTGGTCTCCACATGAAGCTGCTGGCCTTTGTTAGGCTGTCAGAGGTGGAGAGGGAAGCGAAGGGAGAAAGAGGCTTTTTAGTTGTGCAGGATGGTTACATCTGCAACAGTGGAACAGTGTATTCCAGGAATACCTTACACTGGTTGCATTGTGCATTAATTACATCAATATAAGCATTTAGTTCTGACTGTCCTGAGTCCTGAGTACTAAACTCATTCATATCATTCAATGCTGCCTTTAAAAAAATAAAACAGGCACATCGTAGAAAATTAGGGTCAATGAATTAAGTGGTATTACAAGGGAAGTGTGTCAAAATTTCCGATTGGAGCAAATGTTTATAAAAATATTTGAAAGAACAAAACCTGCTGATTAAAACATTAAATTATCAAACTTTTTCTCCTTAGATATTTTTAGAAATCCTTGAGATATATTTGTGTTGTTAGGGCTGCGGCTTATTTACAGAATCTTTTTAATTACCCCTTAGTAAGACATTGTCCAACTCAGACTTTGTACTGACATTTTACACTGAGAACCTTTCAACAGCGAATAGAATATGTCTGCTAAATGTTTTAGTTTATTATCAGTAACTTCCTCAGGTCAGTCCAGACTTTACGAGAGTTCCTGCACATTCTGGAAAAGATTGGAAAATTATTGAATTTTTAAAATTATTTTCCAGGATTGGATCAGTCTGGAAAAAAATCAGTATAGAAAAATATTTGTGTTTCTAAATATGCCTGTTCTATTTTCTAATGTTAAATTGTATCCGGCTGTCCGTTTTTCTCCCCACCTTCTTTCCATCTTTCCCTCTTCCTATCTTTTTCTATCTCCGTGTTGTTTTCCATCTTTTATTTCCATCTATCCCTTTATTTCCACATTTCTTTTAGTCTTACTTTCCATGTTGTCTTTCTGTTTTTCCAGCTTTCTGTCTTTTTCTATTTATATCTTTCTTTACACATGTCTTTCTTTTCCTTCCTGTGCATATTTTTTTATCGTGCTTTGCATCTTTTTTTCTTTTCATCTTTTTCTCCCGCAATAATTTCCATCTTTGTTTTAAAGATCTAGTTTTTCTATTTCAGGCCCAACTTTGATAAAATATCTGCTGTAAATTCAGAGCAAATTTTGTTTTCATACTCAAAAAACAACACAAACTTTTGCTTTGCTATGAAAATATTTGTAATCCCCGTCCAGATTCCCTGTTCTTCAGCATTTTAAGTCGAAGCTTGTCAGTACTTCAGTTTGAGACCAAATACTTACTGCGATGTTTTAAAGAAAGTGTTTCTCTGACCGGCTCAGCTGGATGTTCACAGAAGAGGAATGACCAAATGAGAGAATTAACTCAAACTCAAAAACCCGGCACACTTTAAAGCTTTAAAGCATCAAGAGAATGCTTTTATAGTCCAGTGTGTTGCTATGACAACAGTTAGTGTGGAGCTGTGTGTGTGTGTGTGTGCGTGTGTGTGTGTGTGTGTGTCTTGTAGTGAAAGATACCTGAGAAGCATGTAGGTTAGTGAAAGCGTTTTGCTTGTCTATCATTTCTTCTTTTGTTGATTCCTTTTATTTTTTCCTTGTTTTCACTTTTTCATTTCTTGTCCCTTTGTTTCTGTCATTTGTTTCTCCTTTTTTATTTTCCTTTTTATTTTCCTTTTCTATTTTCCTTGCCACATTCTGTTTTGTCTAGTTTTTTTCATCTTTTCCTCTTTTATTTGCTTTTTTCTTTTTCCTTTCTATTTTCTTTCCATTTTTCGTTTTTAACTTTTTCCTTTTTTCTTCCTCTGTTTTTCTATCTCTTGGCCTTTTTTTCTTTGGTCTTTTATCTCTTCTTTTTCTTTATTTTTTTCCTTTTTTCTTTATTTTCCTTCCTTCATTCATTTTTTCTTTCTCTTTGTTGTTTTCCTTATTTTTCCCCTTTTTCTACATCTCTTATTTCTTGTTTCTTTGTCTTTTTATTTCTTTTATCATTTTGTATTCCTTTTTCTTTCCTTTTTTCTGGCATCCTACTTTCTTGGATCTTTTTTCAAAAATATTTTAAAGCAAATCATCAAATACTCACCCAACCACTGCATCTCTTCCTTCCTCTAATAAACCACTCATTGATTGTGTTTGGCATAACTTGGTCATTAAACATGGAGAAGGAACAGGAGAAGGAACATATAAAACTGCATACAGTTAGGTCACTAACCATAAAGATTGGGAGCTTATAAATGTTTCAAGCATTCAGGACATCTTTGTGACTTTAAAGAGGATTGCTGAACATAGATGTTGAATGTTAAAGTTACCAAAACAGTGATCGTATCTTTTTTCAGGGTGAAGAAGCTGAAGGAGACCCTGGTGACAGTGCAGCAGCTAGATAAGAACATGAGCAACCTCCGCTCGTGGCTTTCTCGCATTGAGGCCGAGCTCTCCAGACCAATCACCTACAGCGTCTGCCATGAGAAGGAGATCCAGAAGAGGCTCGCTGAACAGCAGGTACATGTTTAAATCACACTTTATTGTCGTGTTGAATGAATTCCATCTCCTTTAATCCATGAGGTCTACAGACTGATCTAATACCTGCTTTTGTGCATGTGCAGGACCTGCAGAAGAACATCGAGCAGCACACAGAAGGTGTAGCATCGGTCCTCAGCCTGTGTGATGTTCTGCTGCAAGATGAGGATGCTGCAGGTGGGTCTGAGGCAGAGAGCGACTCGCTGCAAGAAACCAGCCGCAGCCTGGACCAAAGATGGAGGACCATCTGTGCTCTGGCTCTGGACAGAAGGCTTAGGTGGGTGCAAGAGCAGTTATCCAAGTCTAACTTCGATACTGTTTAATCTTTGTACTGAATAGCATTCTGGGGAAAATCGTCCGCCATATCTGCAGATATAAGTTTGTTTTTAGCAAACTGTTTTACCTTTTCATAAAAAACTTTGGATGAGAATAGTAGTATATAGTATAATTCTATTATAAGTCAAATGCATTTAGAAGAGAGCTACCTGTTTTATCTAGTAAAGTTTTTCAGATTGGATTTTATCCCCCTTCAACATAATTCATGAGTACCAAAGATTCCAGCAGCCATTAACAGTATAATAGCAACATGATGTGTTCTTGCAGGATCGAGGAAACTTGGACTCTCTGGTGCAAGTTCCTCAACGACTACTCCCGCTTTGAGGATTGGCTCAAAATGGCTGAGAGAACTGCTGCCAACCCAAACTCTGCAGAGGTCCTATATTCTGTAGCCAAGGAAGAGCTCAAGAAGTTTGAGGTCAGTTGCTTTCATGGTAAACTCTTATTGTTCTGGATAAAATTTAGCTGAATGGGAATTTAGCACAGCCTACAAATAATAACAGTCCCAATGAAGATTTGGATGTCTGCCCTTTTTCGGTTAAAGTATCTTTTCATCCTAGTCATATGTGATTTAATTGGATGTTGTCATTATTAGTTAGTTGTAACGCAAGGTGAGTGTATTTGTATAGCAATATTTACACGCATGTTGATTCACAATGCTCTCCTTGAACACTAAGAAAAAGAAATAAGAGACTCACCTTAAAACCATAAAATGCTATAAAAGAACCGCAGTAAAGTTTAAGCATCACATTAAAAGAAAGAAATGTTAAAATACGAACTTAAAACAAATTAAAACCTAGGACATAATAATATGTCCATGGTAATAATGTCTGATAAATCTTTTTCTGGTGACCTTTATGGAGAAGATATAGTAAACAGTAATGTTTTCAGTCCTGATTTAAAGGAACCAACAGTTTCTGCACATCTCAGGTTCAGAGCTCAGGAGAATAGAAACTAAATACTTCTCAAAGTACAAAGACTCGCCATGCAAACATTAAACCTGTGATTTTCCAGGCTCCGTGATTATATTAGCTAGAACAATAAACATTGCTGTTAAGCTTACATTAAGCATACATTAGTTCCCTTATTAGCTTTGATTTATGATTCTTAGATGTGAGGATTCTGAATATTTACTAAAAACTCAAAATTTATAAATCTGACTCATTTAATAAATGTATAAGTGACACTTAAAATACATAAAATAATCTGAATAAGCAATTATTTAATTATTTAAACAGACAATATACAAATTAAAGATTTGCATGTGGAAAAACACATAAAAGAATAAAACAATTTTTGCATAATAGTCGATGCTGTCATCGTAGGATGCAGAATAAAAGCAGGTTAACAGCAGGGTAGATGCAGCAGGCTTGTAGCAACAACAGGCAGAAATAATGGTGGGGAGGGTGCAGCGGGCTGGAGCATGCGCCTGGTAGGTTCAATTAATTGTACATAATACTAGAAACAAATTACTTTAATGATTATATTACAGGGATGGTATAACTTGAGCATTAATGTGTGCATCAAAGAAAATTCATGGGTTGTAAATGCAATAAATACTTTATTAGTGGTCATTGTTTTGCATATGTATTGAAGGAATTTATATTGGAAACACTATCTTTCATTGAGCATTTAGATGGAAGTAAAGACATAACTACAGATTAGTAGGGGAATGTATGGATTGTGTTTAAATAATCCAACTGCATTGGGTTTAAGGGCATTGTAAAAGGAACACACTGAAAGCCTTCTACAGATTTAATAATACTGGGTTTTTTATTTAGGGTTTCCAAAGGCAGGTTCATGAGCGGCTGACTCAGCTGGAACTTATCAATAATCAGTACCGCCGTCTGGCCCGGGAGAACCGCACCGACCGAGCTAGCCAGCTCAAAGCCATGGTCAGAGAGGGCAACCAGCGCTGGGACAGCTTGCACCGTCGCGTAGCTGCAATCCTACGCAGGCTTAAGGTATTACAGTGTAACTTATGGATATAACGTAATATGTCCCCAAAGAATACAGTAATACGTGTTAAAAATGTGTTTCTCGTAATGATTTTAAAAGTACAGGGTTTTCTGAACTGTTGAACTAGTGAGTAATTTTTTACACCCATGTCAGAACCTAAAATTGAGGTTATCACTATAGAATGCGTTTATATTCTGCTTGCTTCCTCATCTTCTTCTCCATCATCCATTCATCTTTTCTTTTCTTTCTCAGTATTTTACCAGCCAGAGGGAGGACTTTGAAGGCACCAGGGAGAGTATGCTAGTTTGGCTGACTGAGTTGGACCTGCAGCTCACCAACGTGGAACATTTCTCAGAGAGTGACGTCCATCAGAAGATACAACAGCTCAACGTGAGGCACACATTAACGTTAGGGATGTCCTCTTTTCTAGAAACAAATCTCAAATGTCAGACTTTTAAGCCACTGGTTTCATCTTCAAGCGATGCATATTGGCTAACTAGAACACTTATACATTTCACAAACAGGCATGTGTTATTAGTTTGGTTTTCCTGACTTGGTCTCTGTACATCCACCCATCTTCCGACAGGGTTTCCAAAAGGAGATCACCCTGAACACTGAGCGCATTGACGGGTTGATAGTGTTTGGTGAGGCTCTGATCCAGAAAAGTTCACCTCAGGATGCAGCTCTGATAGAGGATGAGCTGGAGGAACTTCACTCCTACTGCCAAGAGGTTTTCAGCAGGCTGGTCCGCTTCCACCAGCGCCTGAGTCAGCCCCTGGTGAGCTGGACCACACACAAGCTTATCTTCTTATATAATGGAGCATTAATTCTTCAGTTTCCATTGCATCCTAAAACATAATTTTATGTTCTTCACTTATTGTTTTATATGCAACAAAAAGCACTAATACATGTAATTACTAACTGTCACCTTACATTATATAAAACAGTCATGTAATGAAATCATGTGTAAAAATAGTGAAAACTGGATTTAAGATCCAAGTAGATGGGTAACTGAAGGTGAGGGGACATATCATGTGGGAAAGAATGTAATGGACAGGTGGGATTTCAAGTTTGGCAGAGACCTGATTGTGTGGATGTTCTGGCAGAGTGTGTCCCCAAGTTGGAAAGCAGCACAGCTACAGGATCTGGGTTGGATAGTTGGGCAAAAGGTACAGAGAAAAGGGAAGCTCAGGAGAAGCGACGCTAACCACTGCTTATGGTTGAAGGACCTCAGCGAGAAACGGAGAGGCAAGTTGTTTGAGGATGCAAATGGACTGGTAGCCAATGGACTTGTTTGGGGAAGGGATGGATGTGTTCAGACGTTTTCGCAGCAGGGTTTTGATGCAGTTGGAGAGAAGGTAGATGATGATAAGGAGGGGCACCTGGACAGTGCCCTGGGACACGCTACTGTTTACAGTTGGGGGTTGGTAATGAAAGTTATTTAACTGAACTAAATTTGTAAGATCAAGTGTTGTAAGACTAAAACTTTTTATAGGTGTTGTTCTTGATAATACATACATATATTTCAGACCTGTGGAACAATTCTCTATGATTTTAGATAGGTAAGTAATGTTTGAGATGGGGTGGCCTTGAAAACCTGTACCATGGGAAACAGGCAGTTCCACCACAACTGTAAAAAGATAAGGTTGATATAAAGATGAACTGATGGGGATTAGGTAATAGTGTTTAATGCCACTAGGATCTGACCAAGTTTTGAGGACAAGAGAATTTAGTTTACAGATAGAGGACACTTTGTGTCTATTAAAATGCTTTAATGTTTTGATCTGAAAATGTAACCAATATTTACATAATGAATACTTTATTACAGGGTAATAATTATAAAGTAGAAAAAAATCAGCCAAACATTTTTACAAGAATCAAATACATTAAGAGATAGAACATAAATGATCAAATGACTTTGAGTTAATGGTGTTATTGTTAATTTTTGACTCAGATGATCAAAGAGGAACCGGACATCTCTGATCTCACCTTCTCCCTGGAGTCAAGCCTGGAGCTGATTGGTCGACCGTGGCTAGGGAGGAGCCAAATAAGTCTGCCGGCCACACCCACCCACCTGCTCAGCTCTCCTTTGGAGCGTTCAGGGCGGGAGACTCCAGTGAGCGTCGACTCCCTCCCTCTAGAATGGGACCACACTGGAGACGTGGGGGGGTCATCATCACATGAGGATGATGAGGAAGACGAAGATCACGAAGATGGGGGGGCTTACTTCAGTGCACTGTCAGGTAAATAAAATGATTTTATTTAAAAAGTAGTGTCCCAGTTCATTATTCTTAATAATTAGAAAAATGTCCCATTAATTCCCCTCTTTAGTCCTAATGTTCTTTGGTTACTACAAAAACATTGACAGCGCTTTCATAAAAATTAAAATCTAAGACTTGGAAGCTAAATTATAAGTGCCCACTAAGCCATCTTTCTCCACCACGGTGAAGCTGACTGAAGTCCAGATGCAATGAAGCCTCAAATGCTTTATGAGGCTTCTCACTGGCTAGACTCGCTACACATCTTCATGTTCTGTGTAGTTAATCCACCTACACCTCTGTGTCTCAGGGTGCAGGGGAAGTTTCCAGGAAATATCTTCCAATAGCCTCTAAATTACATGCATCCACACCGCTGCTTGGAAGAGTGTAAACCCTTTTCATTATAAATTTGGTGACAATGCACAGCATCATGTTTTAAAAAAAATTGTATATCAGTAGAAACACCTCAAATCAACTGTCAAGCTCAGTGGTGTAGGACTCTTAATTTTGATTTGTTTTGGAAAATTACTTTGCAATCACTTACTTTATACACAAACGTATTCTAGAAAACTCAAGCCTGGCTGAGTGAAAGCAAATGCTTTTGCCAAACTGAGTCTTCAACAGGACAGTGATCCTAAAGCTACAACACAATGGCTGGAAGATAAATGAAAGTGCAATGTCCTAAAGTTAAAGATGTGATTTCAACCTCATAAAAATCCTGGTGGGACAGTAAAAGAGTTGTGGATAAACTAATGTCCTCAAACCTCTGTGATGAAGATGATTATGCCCTCAAAACTCCAGAACTAAAACAGAACAAACAGTTTTTCCGGCCTGACAAAAGATTTTTCGTAAAAATTGGGTGATCACAAAAAAATATTCCTTGATCATTTACATCATCCAACAAGGATGTGTTAACAAACAAATTTTGTTTTGCAGTTTCAAGTAGAGCTATGGCTTTTCGTGATTGTTCATGGAGTACACCAGAAGCCACAGAAGCTCAGCTCGATCCAGAGCGACACACTGAGCCCAGTCTCACCAGCACTCCTCTAAAGCAGGGTTATGTATGTCTCAAAATTCTCTCTGTAGACTTTAAACTAAGTGTAATACAGCCTGTGAGGGCTCCCTGGTGAGCCAGATGTCAGCTCTGAAAATCTTCTTGTGTTTTTCCAGCTGCAGCTCATGTCCCAGTGTAGCGGCAGCATTGAGAACATAAAGAGAGTCTCTCTGATCCTCGATGGTGATGAGGAGCAGCCGGAGGAGTTCGGTTTGACAGGACTGAATGCCTCAGACAAACAGTCAGGTGAGATTCCCATGCAGATATTATTATTTTCTAAGAGACTGTGCACTGTGAGGGAGGACCCAAAACAGACAGCTGGCAGAAAGTTGCTCAAATAAAAATTCTTAAAAGAAACAAGGTAGTACATTAGATATATGCATCCACAGGCATGCAGTTAATTAATCAGTTCAAGAAAGCACAATGATATATAACCTCTACAAACCAAAAAGAAACTCTAGCAGAAAGCTATATGAACTGTTATTTTAAGTTGTGCCTTATTTTTTCAGAAGTGAATATGCAATCAACAAGTGAGCTTTTGTTTTATAGGCTGTGGGCTAGAATATCTTCGGATGCATGATATAAAGTGTCCTTAACAATTATTGGCCCCAGTGTTTAAAGATGCATAACACAGTGGGCCATCGCTCCTACCCACTCTTCAAAAGGGGAAAGAAACTTGAACATGCACTTAGGTAAGGCAGTAGTGTGTTCATCTTCATAAGTCAGCAAAGACAAGACAAGAAAATGGCTACTTGACCAACTTAGGTATAACTACAGTCAGAGCAATAATTAAGAAATGACTGCGGCAAAAATGCTATTGACACTTCTGGTGAAACCTTGGACAGATGAGACCAAAATTAAGCATTTTGGCAACAAACACTCCACAATGTGGAAAATCACTTTATGCCCAGAGTAAGGTATGTCATTGAGTCTTTGATGCTGTTGAAAAGGCCCTGGAAACCTTGTTACAACTCTATACAATTTGATTTCAAGTAAAATCAAGAAAACTGAAAATGCACAACCAGTGGGTGTTTCTTTGAAATAATGATGCATAACATACGGCTAAATCCACAAAAAAATGGTTCACCTGACACAAAATGAATCTGCATGCAAGATCATCTCTGTCCCTTGACCTAAATCCTAGAAAACCTGATGGGTGAGCTGATGAGAAAAACAGGAGAGGATCCAAGTATTTTGAGAGAGACTGTGCAAAGAGCAATGGCCTAAGATCAAGCACTCTGTACTTTCCAGTAGTACTTTTCTATTGGCAAAAGGGAGTTGCACAAACTATGAACAGAAGGGATGCCAATAAGTGTGACACCAGTAATTTGTAAGACATTCATTTCTGAGTATGGGATTTTTTTGAATTAGTATGGTCTTTTTGCGATTGGATTATTCTCTTGTTTTTATACTTTCTAATTAATCTTCTGCAATAAAAGATTAATTTATTTTAGGGGTTTTTACAGACCTTTAATAGGAGTATCAATAAGTGAATAGAGTGCTGGAGTTTCTTAACAGGTTAGATTGTAACAATAAACTAGGAGATATTTGTGTGTATTCAGGTGTGATTGAACGCTGGGAGCTGCACCGGGCCCAGTCCAGGTGCGATCAGCAGTCTGGCACTCAGGATCCTCAACAGATAACATTTGACCTGGACAACATTGCTTCCTGGCTAGAAAGCGTGAACCCTGAGCTGGAGCACCTCCTACAGTCCGAACCAACAGGCAGTATAGAGGACATGGAAGCCAGGGCCAAAGAGCTGAAGGTAAAGATTAAGTCTGAATAAAACTGTTTTTTTTTCTCTCTAGATTAAGTTTCAGGTGTTTTTATCCTTGGTTTCTTTTTTCAGGAAATGGAGAAAGTGTTTTGCCACTACAAGGCCATCATCCTGTCTGTCAACCTGCGAGCGAAGGAAGCTCCAAAACTACAGGAGACACTGGCGAGGGTGAACAGAGAGTGGAGCAGAGCTTGCACAGGACTGCAGCAATGGGACCACAGTCTGAGGAAGAAGCTGATTCGCTGCCAAGTGAGAAAAAACGGCAAACATAAAGCAAGGAAGCAAGATTACCGTTTCAAATAAGGAAGTTTCATTGTCGTATTAGAAAATATCTTTGCCCTCCTACGAACCTTTTTAGGATCTCTCTAGCTGTCCACCTTTGTGATTTAATGAAACCACACCTTAATGCAATTAGAGTTTAGCGATGTATTTACATTTCTATGAGCACTTTGGGTTTGTTTTAAAAGTTGGTGGAACTGCTAAAAATTGTAAACATGTATATATACAGGGGTTGGACAATGAAACTGAAACACCTGTCATTTTAGTGTGGGAGGTTTCATGGCTAAATTGGACCAGCCTGGTAGCCAGTCTTCATTGATTGCACATTGCACCAGTAAGAGCAGAGTGTGAAGGTTCAATTAGCAGGGTAAGAGCACAGTTTTGCTCAAAATATTGAAATGCACACAACATTATGGGTGACATACCAGAGTTCAAAAGAGGACAAATTGTTGGTGCACGTCTTGCTGGCGCATCTGTGACCAAGACAGCAAGTCTTTGTGATGAATCAAGAGCCACGGTATCCAGGGTAGTGTCGGCATACCACCAAGAAGGACGAACCACATCCAACAGGATTAACTGTGGACGCAAGAGGAAGCTGTCTGAAAGGGATGTTCGGGTGCTAACCCAGATTGTATCCAAAAAACATAAAACCACGGCTGTCCAAATCACGGCAGAATTAAATGTGCACCTCAACTCTCCTGTTTCCACCAGAACTGTCCATCGGGAGCTCCACAGGGTCAATATGGCCGGGCTGCTATAGCCAAACCTTTGGTCACTCATGCCAATGCCAAATGTCGGTTTCAATGGTGAAAGGAGCGCAAATCTTGGGCTGTGGACAATGTGAAACATGCATTGTTCTCTGATGAGTCCACCTTTACTGTTTTCCCCACATCCGAGAGAGTTACGGTGTGGAGAAGCCCCAAAGAAGCGTACCACCCAGACTGTTGCATGCCCAGAGTGAAGCATGGGGGTGGATCAGTGATGGTTTGGGCTGCCATATCATGGCATTCTCTTGGCCCAATACTTGTGCTAGATGGGCGCGTCACTACCAAGGACTACCAAACCATTCTTGAGGACCATGTGCATCCAATGGTTCAAACATTTATCCTGAAGGCGGTGCCGTGTATCAGGATGACAATGCACCAATACACACAGCAAGACTGGTGAAAGATTGGTTTGATGAACATGAAAGTGAAGTTGAACATCTCCCATGGCCTGCACAGTCACCAGATCTAAATATTATTGAGCCACTTTGGGGTGTTTTGGAGGAGCGAGTCAGGAAACGTTTTCCTCCACCAGTATCACGTAGTGACCTGGCCACTATCCTGCAAGAAGAATGGCTTAAAATCCCTCTGACCACTGTGCAGGACTTGTATATGTCATTCCCAAGACGAATTGACGCTGTACTTGCCGCAAAAGGAGGCCCTACACCATACTAATAAATTATTGTGGTCTAAAACCAGGTGTTTCAGTTTCATTGTCCAACCCCTGTATTTGGTATTTCTATACCAGTTTAGTGCAGAATGAAAAAATTTAATAAAACAATGAAACTTTGAACTAAACTGGTTCAGTGTATTGGGTAGGAAGAGATAATTTTGATGCCAAAAAATTGTTAATTTATTCCTTGTTTCTTTTATCAATAATTAATTTATAATACAGGATTAATTTTTAACTAAATTATAAATAAATGCATTGATAAAATACCATAAATAACTAATAAAAAAATTATAACTCTTTAAACTCAGCTCACAAAATAAAAAGAGGACACAATAAATAATAATGAATATAAAAATCTCTTAAAATGTTCTCTTAAAACGGAGTAAAAACACAAAATAATTTACAGATTAAACTTGGATAAATGCAAAACTATAGAAATTAGTTCAGTTTACTTCAACACTCTCAGCTGCCTCCAAGACTTTACAGAATCTGCTCCAGAAGTGAGGACCATAACGGTAAATCGAGTCCTAAACCGAAAACTTTTGGTTTAATTGAAAACCTGCTAAAAGAAGACCTAAGGGGTTGGGAAGCATTCATAAACTAAAAGCACCTGTGTTGAAAAGCATGAATAAAAACTTCAGTTACAGAGCATTGCAAACAACTAAGAGTGAGGCTGCAGAACCTTTTAAATAAATATCAAACATGCGAGGGTGAAAGCTATAGAATAAAACAGCTGGAAAAGATTAAAATCATGTTTAACTTTTGACACTTTTATTTCTTTAACTGTACAGTGTTTTACCATCTGCTGCGTCGCCTCAGCTGCCTGGTAACAACAGACTGGCAGTAATGGCCCCTGGATTTGTCAGATCTTTTGTAGATATTGTTAGCTGTAAAATCATTAGTTTTAGATCCTTTTCCCACTAAACTGCTCACGGAGAGGGAGCCAACTTTCAGTTTTTAATTCAAAAAGCCTGTTTCCCCCATTTCCATTCAAACCTACATGAGATGCTTGATCAAGTGTTAGAGTAGCATTACACAACTTTTATAGACATCTTCTGCTCCTGCAAGAACTTTTCGAAGATATATTGCTGTTGTCAAATTCCAAAAAGGCCTCATAAACAATAAAGCATGTGATATCGTGTTTTTGTACAAGTTTCCAGTAAATGTAGGAGTTTAATGATGTTAAAGTTTGAACCTCAACATAGTTAAAATATTTTTCTGTGCAGGAGTTTCATGAAACTCTTCACTCTCTGCTGATGTGGCTGGCTCAGGCAGAGAACAGATGCTACGCTGTGGACCTAAAGCAACAAGAAACAAGTTTCAGAGCACTGCAACAACAAGAAAACACGCTAAGGGTGAGCATGGTCATTTATCAAAAGGGATTAACAGATTCAGATGAGAAATCAAGTGTTAAGAGATGTCTTCTACTGTTTGTGCTCTGCAGGATTTGCAGGAGGAGCTGCGGTGCAGGCAGGCTCAACAGGCCTCCCTTCAGGCTCTTTGGTCTCAGCTCCAGCCTAATGATGGTGCAGAGGAGAGTGATGAGGCCCAGGAGAAGCTGCACGTGACGGGTAACAAGCTGAGGCAGCTCACGAAGAAGGTGGACCAGGATCTCAGCACCCTGCAGAAGCGCCTGTCGATTCAGGATCCTGGGTGTGCAGCTGCAGACACATCTCAGGAGGCTGCATGTTTAAAGACAGGATCTTCTACTCAAAGGTGCATGCAGAGAACGGGTGTTTTTGTGCAGTACAACACAGTTGAGTTGGAGCCTTTTTTATTAACTCCATTTCTGTTTTGCAGGCAAAGAAGGGAATCCTCCCCACCTCGATCGTTCTTCTACCGCCTCCTCCGGGCCGCCTTCCCCCTCCAGCTCCTGCTGCTGCTCCTCCTGCTTCTCCCTTGCCTGATTCCTCTGTCAGAGAGCGACTCCAGCTGCACTGTGACCAACAACTTTGCCAGGTCCTTCTACCCCATGTTGCACTACACCAATGGCCCTCCGCCCACCTAAAGGCAGTTTGTACTGAATGAAAGACATTTTGTCAAGAGTACATGAGTGACCTTTCAGGACAAGTATCAGCCAAAGTTAAAAAAAGCAATCTGTTTGAATATTTCTTTATTTGGCACAAATATTAACATTATACAGTGTGTTTATACCCCTTACACTTTCTGACATTTTTAAACATTACAACTAAAACCATCAATATATTTTATGTAAATTAGTGCACAACTCTAAAGTAGAAAATGTTCTGCAAATTAAAATCTGAACCAATTAATACTTTGTAGAACCACCTTTCTCTGCAATTTCAGCAGCAATTCTGTTCAGGTATGCATCTACGAGCTTTCCAAATCTAGAGAATGAAATGTTTGTCTATTCTTCTTTGCAAAATAGCCCAAGCTCAAACAGATTGTTTGGAGAGTGCCCGTGAACAGTAATTTTGTCTGGCCACATTTGGAAATTGGATTTAGGTCTGGACTTTAAGTGGATCATTCTAAGTGATCTAAACAACTCTGTGGAACCTCTGTCTGTATACTTTGGGTCGTTGCCCAGGTGGAAGATCTTAAATGTTTAGCAGCTTCTAACAGTTTCCTAAAGGATTACCCTGTATTTAGGTTGATTCCTCTACACCCTCAACTCTGACCAGTTTCTCTGCCCCTGCTGAACAAAAGCATCTCCACAGCATGATGGGGTCACCATCTTTGACTGGATTGATAGTGTGTTCATAGTTTTCCACCACACAAAACATTTTGCATATAGCCCAAAACATTAGATTTGTGGTCTCATATGACTAGAGCACCTCCTTTCTCATGTTTGCTGCGTCTCCTGCTTAGTTTGGGGCAAACTGCAAACCGAAACCCTGATGGATTTTTACACTCTTCCATAAAAGTCAGATTCTTTGTCTACAACTAAAAGTTCTCCTGTCAACAGATTCTCCCACATGAGCTATGGATCTTAGTAGCTCTTCCAGAGTTACCATGGGCCTTGTTGCTGCTGCTTGTTCACAATTGTTCTCTAACAAACCTCCAAGGCCTTTAAAGAACAGCTGTATTTATACTGAGATTAAATCACACACAACTCATTTCTAATTAGGTGTGTTATGAAGGCAATTAGCTGCTCTGGACTTTGTTTAGGGGTGTTGGAGAAGGGTCTGCTTAGACACGGACACCAAACCTATTAGAGTTTTGCTTCAAAAACAACTTTGAGGACCATGCATCTTCTTTTCCGAATTATGCAGAACTGTGTGTTGGTCTGTCACCTAAAATCTCAAAAAATACACTGACGCTTTTAGTTATAATGTGACGAAATGTGAAAAAAGGGGTGTGAATGCTTTTGCAGCAGATTCTCTTATTAAAAAAGTAAATTATTACATCGTTTTAAACAATGGTTTGATCGATAGTTGCTTTAAGATCAAATCCCTTTCCTCCCAATATTAGATTTTATAAATACCTATTTATACTTTTTTCATTTGTAATTATTTAACTTGAGACATAGTGAGGATACTGTTAACATTCGGAGGCAAATAAATCCTTGCATTTATTTAAGTCAAAGAAAATACAAACATTTCCAACCTGCGAAATTGGGCAAGGAGAAATCTTTGGAATATGGCACTGAAGTTAAATAGGCCTGACTGATTTTGAAAATAATTAATGCTTATATTTGTACAAGTTTTTTTTTGTGGAAAACCACTTTAAATCATCTCTTTATCCATCATGGTCCAGATAGTGTCATGCTGTTTGCTTAAGGAAACACCACAGAAACTGATGCTGAAATATTGTTTTATGAACTACTTCTCATATTCCAGATGCAGAAAGACTGATTTTTACTACTAACTGATTGAGAGTATTTAAAGCAGGATAATCATGAGTGCCAACATCACCGTCCACCACGAGCATGCGTTTTTCTTTACAATGAGAAAGAAACTGAGCTCCACATTGCATGTTTGTGTTATTCACTCAACATTTCATTGTGTTTGATGTTAATTCCTGTTAACCTGAACTCCAAAGGACTTCAGTTTTCTCCAAATAAACGTGTACTTCCTTCCTTCTATGGACTCTGTTTTTATAAAACTGAGGCATCTTTAGTAGACATATACACACATACATCTTCTGATACTTTAGCAGGATGTTTATGTACAGAATGTGATGTTTATTTATGACTGATGGCTCAGTGCTTCTGCTTTTCTGCTACTAAATCCTGTTTGTCTTAACTGGATAGCTTTAATTCACTGTTTGCCTGATGACATTATATAATCATAAAAAACATGAACTACCATGACCAGCCTCTAGATGAACATGAGAAGACAAACTGTAATACACATGTCCTGGTTCCTTCTTTTCCACGCTGCATGAAAATGTTTATTGACAAAAAAGCCAAACAAAAATTACAGGTTTAAACATTTATTAATAAATGTTTTCAACAGAAATAAAGTTTTTTTTTTGTCAAACACAGTGATAATACATTTGTTTTAGGGTGACAAAGAGTAATCAGAGAAAAGGTGCAAGGCAGAAGTCCAGAGACCTGTTTCTGGTAAACAATCCTAAATATTCAAGTGATTGTCAAAGCTGCAAAATATCACAAAACTCAGTTTCAGCTGTTTCTGACATACAAACATGTTTTTTTGCCCTAATGCATTGATGGAATGAAAGGATATCACAAAAAAGAATAAAAGGCATCATAATTATGAAACAGCCAATGTTGAATGTCAAAAAAAAATCTTTAAATGTAGAAGAACCATTTATACAAAAAAAAGTTTCCTCCAATTCTGCATTTGTCCATGTAAATTTCCTCATTTATTTATTTTTTCCCCAGATGTAATCCTTTTTGTTGCACTCCAATCAATCCATACATGTAAGTGCTTTGTTGCCACAAGAGGAAAGGTCTTGAACCATTACAAAGGAAATAAATCTTTAACGAAGCACGAATGGGCATGAACAGGTGATGAAACGCACCCTTCAGTGCTTAACTGGATGTCTGTTGTAATGCGCTAGAAAAGATAGCATGCCTGCTTTTAGGTACAGGTGAGTTTCCATTTCCACTTTTACATTCTTGTAAAATCTTCTGAATGCCAACAAAATATTTGCCAATGAAATGGTGGAAATGCTGACTTTCATCAGTATTTTAAAAGGCACATATCTCTTTCAATGCAACAGTTTGTAGATGGTTTGGACACTTAAGTGAATACAAATTTAACAAATTTTTGGTTAGAAAGTGCATAACAGCAGCACACCTGCAGATTTAAACTCAATGAGTACAAAACAAAATATTCTGCCAATATCTGTTGTCGTTTTGCTCTTTGTGACTTCGTCAGCTGCATCCACTGTGCTACGCAACAAGCCATGCAGCTTCATTTTGCAAGACCAATGTCTTAATAGTGTAGCCTACTTTTTTGTGCATCGCTTGCAAAACTCTATTATAGGCTGTGCTCATATTTGCTTAACCAGTAAAATCTGGATTTTATTCTAACAATCAAAGGGTTTTTCATTCATTACAATGACATTCACAGTGAAAAGTGTGCATATGTCCCAATTGTGTTATGCGACTTGTCCTGTACTCAGATAGCCGTCTTTGTGGGGGAAAACTGAGCAGAGAATAGCTAGAAAACGACAGACAACATGACATTAAAAGTGTTTATTAAGCAAGAGAACGACTTTTTTCTGCAAGTTCTCTGGAACCACACTGAAATATGTTACAAGTTTAATTGTTGAGTCATATCAAAATAGAGAGAAGATGTAAATGTCTGGCTTTGACATCCAGCTACATTCTTTAGTAAGCTTGCACACACTTTATAAAAACTAACCTTTTTTGTCTGACACCTAATCAGACTAAACTTTTCCTGTTTCAGGTCAGTCAGGATTATCAAAGTTATTGTTTTTAATACAGTCTATGTAAATATCTGGTTTCAACTCTGTGTAGAAATTATATCCATTTCAGGTGAGGAGCTGTTGGACCGTTACAGTTGCTCTCTTAAACCAGTTACTCCATTCTGAAGGGGCATAATAAGGCTGCCCTGCAGGTACCCTGCTAGGGACAAAACTGCAGCCTAAACATGCCATTAATTTTATTAACTTTAATGTGTCTAAGGTGTTTGATTGGGACAGCTTATTAGAAAATGCATATTCTTAACTCTGATTAGTATCAGGGAAGAAAAAGTCTTGATTGAGGCGTCGGTAGTTTAATATACCGTAGATCCTCAGACCCAATAATCAACTTAAGTGGACTTGTCCTAAAGCTAACTGCAACCTCTAGCCTTTATTGAAGAAATAAAGTCCTGGTTTGTTGGCTTTTTACACAGATCTAAAGCAGGATAGATTCACAGTTAAGGTTTCCTTAACGGACCCCTGGTTGTCTTTTTAGTGCTTCATTTGCGACACCTCTGAATCTGATAATAAGGCTCAAAGATTTAAAAAAAAACGCTCACAGTTTTTACATACGGTAAGTGTGATATACACCATTTACATGGAGGACAATTACCTGTTAAGAGAATACTGCCATGCAAAAAGCAGCCAAATAAATTACACTGAGGTGCCATAATGTCATTGCCGTCTTGGTTAGATTACAGTTCAAAGTGGTAAATCTAAATGTAGTCACTGACTGAATCTAGATTTATTACAGCATAGCTTCAAAATCTAAAAAAAGTCTTCATTTCTGCATAAAGTGACTTAAAACAAGACTTTTATGGAAGTTGAAAAACTATGGAAAGAATATCCAGTTTAGGGAAACAGGCTAAAGGGCAAAGCAGTTCACAAGGCTCCACATGTCTAACATGCATGTTATAGATCATGCTAGAGTACCCTGAGAAGATATGGGTTACTGGACTAGGTTTCATACCACTCTGAGGTGGGGTACAGAGTCTGACTGACTTGTTTCTTTCAGTCGGTCTTTGGTTATAATTTCCTAGGCTTTTTAAACGGTCTATCCGTTTCCAAAGTTAACTCAATTAAAGGTTCCAAAAACACCGGATGTTTAATAGGATAGGATCCTAAAAGGTGATTGCCCAAAATAATAGTTTATTGTTTGGATCAAGCAATAATACCACATTTTCTCAGGTCGTTTTCTGGATTTAGTTTTTTAAGGATATCCGTTTTAGACGAAGCGTATAGCAGAGGTCCTTCAATTGTCTGTTTATTTTTAAGTGCACTCCTCTGTAGAAACATAATTGTCCACCAGATCTCTTTTTATGTCTGGATGATTCATGAGTCAGACTTCAAAGGATTAACAAACCATTTCTTTAAAAATGGGCAGAGAGTAGACCAAACAGAGTGAAAGAAAAGCTTTAGTCTAAAGAGAAACTTTAAAAGACCTTTGGAAAGTCTAAAGAACTGTTAAACAAGACCACTTTAAAATAACATGAAAATTCTGCGTTCTGATAAAATTATGTATTACATCCATTAGGGTACGTAAATTACACTGCAGTAAAAAAAAAAAAAAAAACAGCTGCGAGGAGTGGTGTGGAAATCTATTTGTACAGAAATTTTAAATATTTCAAAGATATTATAAACCTTGAAGAGCTTAGACACACACAACTGTCAGAAAAATTTACAGTGCTGTGAAAAAGTATTTGCTTTCTTACAGATTTCAGGTTTCTTTGTTTTTTTTAATCAAACTTACATGTTGCAGATTAAATAAATTTTAATATATGACCAATATAACCTGATATAATAAAAAATGCAAATGATAATTAAATTTAATGAATTAATTAGAAAAAAGTAAATCAAACCAACCTAGTCTTATGTGAAAAAGTAACTTCGCCCTAAACCTAATAACTGGTTGTACCACCTTTGGCGGCATGGTCTTGTACATCACCAGGAATTATCTCCCATTGTTTGAAAAACTGTTTTAATTCAGACACAAAGGGATTTTAGCATAAACACACGGTTTAATGACACATTACGTTAATCAAACATACATGTTTAAGTTAGACTTTGACTAGGCCATTCCACTATTACCTTTTTATCCATATATAGGTGGACTTTGTCGTCAGTTTGGGATCATTTTTCCACCGGTGTAACTTATGTGCGCTTGAGCATAACATCTGGTACTGATGGTTGGATATATTCCTTCAGGATTTTCTGTTTGACAGCAGAACCTTTTCAAAATTACAATAAGCTGCCCAAGTCCTGAAGCAGCTTGAGACCATCAATGTGAAACGGGGCTCTGAGTTTTATTTTGGTCAGGATTGGCTTTCACTTTGAAACTCTCCCACTCATGCCTTTTTTGCCCAGTCTCTTTCTAATTGTTGAATCATGAACTCTGACCCTAAAGAAAACTAAGGGCTGTGGGGCTTCTGATGTTGTTCTGGGTTCTTTTGTGAACTCCCAGATTATTCTGGGATGCACCTTGAAGTAATTGTGGTACAGCGGTTCTGGTTAGGTGATTTCTTGATTCTATGTGTCTGGCAGTAATCAGGCCATGCCATGGCTAGTCATACCGAACCAAACAAATGTAGTTAGTTGTGATTTTTCATGGGGAACTTACTTTTTTACATAGAGTCAGGTTGGTTTGAATAGCTTTTCCCCTTAATAAAATCATTGCTATTTACATTTACTCAGGTTTGATCTGAAACGTGACCAAAAAGTCTAGGCATAGGTACTTTTCCGTGCCACTGTACATTACAGTGAAAGCTGACTGATCCACAATGACTGGTGTGATGCTATATACCTTAAAACTGACAGTGACATGTTCAGGTTCAGAAGATGCAAGTGCTGATGCTCCATGTCAAATTGCTAGTGTGAAACAAAGTTCCTGGTTAGTGGAAAGAAAAGAAGCCAAGTCTGGTCTATCCTCTTGAGCTTTACCTTTCTGCATTTAGAGAACTCACCAGAAAGTGGACAATGTGTTAAAGATTCACTAGAGATCAAGCAGAGAATCCAGCTCTCAGTCTTTGCAGATTGTTCCTAAACAGCATCGGCCATGTGAGCTTGGTTTTTTTGTGTGTAAGAAGCAGTGAGAAGTCAATGAATTCTAATCTGAATAATGGGTTTCACCTCCGACCCCAGCGCTGCTGGGAGTCCAGGTGTTTGAGGGGCCACTGGCAGAGCCTTGGGCCTGGCCGGACGCCACCTCCGACAGATCCGTGGACTCCTGCTGAGCAGGCCGGCGAGGGAGACGGGAACTGTGCATGATGTGAGCGTCCAGCATCTCCAACAGCAGGTCATACAAAGGCACCATGTTTTTCATCTTCATGCAGTGCAGGTGGTCCATACCTTTGTTACTGCACATTGGATAGAGAGATGTCTAGATGACATATCTACAAATAGTAAACAATACCTAGAGTGCTTTAAAACAAAATTAGACGTTGAGAAAACAAAAACTGAAATGCATGATATTGGGATTTCATGTGATTGAGCAACACAAAGAGTTGTACCTAATTGTAAAGTGGACGAAAAACAATAGAAAAATCTGAGAAGTCAGTAGTTTCGTTTTTTTATTCAGTCCACCTGAGTCAATAGTTTGTTGAACCACCTTTCATGCAATTACAGCAGAAAGTTATATCAGATTAGCATTTACTGTCTTCTGAACAGTGTCTGTAGAGCATTTTTCAGGTCTTTCCACTGATTCTCAATGGACTGTTGATTGACTTTGATTGGGCCATTCTTAAACTTGAATATGCATTGATCTAAGTCCTTCCATTGTAGCCCTGGCTGCAACAGCCTCAAACCGATTTGTTTCCTAGGATTGCTCATCATTTAGTCCCATCCATCTTCCCATCAACTCTGATCAGCTTCCCTATCCCTGCTGCAGAAAACCACCCCTACAGCATGATGCTGCCTGCCACCACCATATTTTGCTCAGGACAATGTGCAGTATTAGTTTTCAAAGCAGCCGCACACAATATTTTGCATGCTAGCCGTGAAGGCTTTGATACCCCTAAATAAAATCCAGAGTAAAGGGGGTTTAATGCAAATCCACTTTTATTTGTAAAAAGTGTAGAAAGGTATGTATCATTCTCCTTCCACTTCACAATTTTACACTACTTTGTGTTGGTTTATCATGTAAAAAACTTTAAACAAACTGAAGATGGTGTGTGTAACATGACAATAATGAGAAAGGTCCAAGGGGAATAAATACTTTAATAAGGCGCTGTCAGTTTTTAAGACTGCAGCAATACCCGTACTTTGGTTCAGTTTACCTGACGTGGCGGATGTGTGAGAGCAGCATAAGAAGATGGGCGAGGCGGGTGTACTGTTGGCGGAAAGTAAGTCCGTTTTTGGCGATGGCCCACACCAGAGCGTCCGTTACAGCGTCCAGGAGACCCAGCAGTTTGGAGCGACTCTGCAGCTCCTCGCTACCTTCCGATGAGCTCATGCACATGTCTGGTAACACAAATAAGAATACATTTAGGTACACAAACTGCAAAAATCCAAGTAATAAAGATGGCAGATGGACACAAATTTATCAAGCTTTATTACACTATGGTTATTTGAAACTAAAATTGTGAACGGAAAAGCAGACAACTGTCCCTCGTTGGCTGTGAGAGGAAGGCAATCAGTAGAGAAGCATTAGGTTGAAACAGTGAGCAGCAGAACCTTCAGGGTAAAAACTGGCAGCTGAACGTGATTCCTGTGATCAAATAGTCTAAGTGCAATTCTATCAAGATGCTGAGCTGTCATCTGAAAAATTATTTCCAACATCTATTCAAATGAAACTGAAGCAGATAAAAGGCACAGTTCTTTTATTTTCTTTTATACAAGCTGTGGCAAATTAATGTAGAAGAAATCAGAAATTCTGCTACACTTCCCACAAATAGAATGATTGTGTAACGCTTAGGAAAGACACAGAGCTAATGTTTTTTAAGCTCAATTACGCAGGCGTCAAATGATCCTGGCGAAAAAAATGAACAAGAAAGCAAAAGCCTCAAAGAATCTGATTTCGAGCTGAGGTAAACAAATTCATTATGTAGTAAATCTCTTAAAAAGCATTTGAACACTTTTCCCTTTCAGAATACAGATTTCATTCCTGACCACATCCATCTGTAAAGAAGCCACAGTACTAAAACACAAATCAGGGCTAACTGTGGAGAATCCTGCTAATCTGTCTTCTTTTAAAACTTCCTTCCCAGTTTACCACTGCTAGAGCATAAAAACATCAGCCAAACAGGACTTTTCTCCCTGAAGAATACTGCAAACCTGGCAGAGAGACACCCATGCACAGAGCCAATGAATGTGTTGATCTGCCTTGTAGCTTGCTCCCCGAGGGACATTTTTACCACTGTGCACTGCATTTGCACATACTGTTTGTTTCAGCATGCTAGGTTTACTTGTAAGGCCAGTTTCTCAATGCCAAGGTGTCATTTTTTGGTCAAATCACACAGCCCCATTTAAGGGCATTTAGGACAACTAGCAATAGTTGTCCTAAATGATTCAAACCCAAAAAATAAATTAGGTTTATTATCAAAATATACAAACTAACAATTGTTTCCAATCAAACAAGAACAACTGATATTACATCTGGTTTCTCCAAACTAAACACAAAATGTCACTTTTAATGAGTACCGCAGTCTCAAAATTATTCTACCCCTTCAAGACAAGCATCTTTAGTATTGAGTCAAGCCGCCTTGTGCTGTTATGACCTGCTGCAAACGTGATCCAGAGCCAGACACCAACTTCTAGCTTTTTTTTTAATTGCAGATTTTATTAGAGTTCAATTCTGGCACCTATTCTACCGTCTGAAACCAGCCATGGTGGACTTTGAGGGATGGCTGTGAACATTGTGCTGTTTGAAGGTCCAGTCACACTGAAGCGTCAGCTTCCACACAGACAGCATGACATTTTCTCCCACTGTGGAGGGACCTGCGACTAGGGTGATGGCAAGGAGGTCTTCCAACCTCAAAGACTGAACTATCAACAAAATTTGAAAAATATATGTGGAAACAATTACATTATTCATAAGAATCAGCAAAATATTAATTGAATTATTATTAGCAATTGTAAGAAGAGTTTAAATGCTGCAATGCCAATAAAGATATTTCTGTCCATTATATATATAAAAAATTACCCAGCCATTCCATCTATGCATGGAGTTACTTGACTTCATGTTGATCCACAAGTGAAACACCCTGCTATGTTCCATCTGTGACCTTACCACAAGCTTATGTCTGCCCACACAAATATTCTCACTCACTGGAGTTTAGGAGGATCATAGCCTTCAGGCAGACGTATTCCTCCCTTGTCAGCATGAGTTCTCTCACTCTGGACGTGGCCGCGATTAGCATGTCAAAGATCTCCATGAAGCCCTGAACACAGCTCCCCTCCTCTCTGCCACACACAAACACAAACATTTATCCAGTGTGTCCAAAAACTGATATTTATGCAGAACAGGTAGACCTTGAGGATAATGTATCTCTCAGAACGAGAGAAAAAGTGGCAAAAGTCCAAAGAAAAGACATTTAAAAAGCCTGGAGGGTCATTTTAAAAGATTACAGGAAAATGTGGCTCCATGAATCAAAGCAAAGACGAAATTAGGGGGCGAAATGTTTGCATTGTGTTGTGTGTCTACATCTGTTTGAATGTAACTGAATAAGATTACTTTTGCTGTGAACTACTATATATTTGCAGTTTACATCCACTCATCATGGAGATGATGTCGAATTCGGTGCACAAATTTAAATTCAGGGCAGAATTTCTCTAATCCACACAGAATCAAATATACACATACAGGGTCAATATGTGTACATACACCTCTAATAGTATTTAGTAAGATGTCCTTTAGCAAGTTGCACCTCAACAGCCAGCTTTGTTGTAGCATTCAGCAAGCTTCTTGCATAATTCTGGATTGGATATTTGACCATCTAGAATGAGTTCTACTAATTCTTCAATGGCAGAATTGGTAAAAGCCATAAAATGGTTCGTTTCCTGGCATGGACCTGGCTTTTATTTACAGTCCAAGTTTGAACAGGGTTGAAGTCAGGGCTTTAGGCACGGCACTCCAGAAGCCTAATGTTTGGCTGGTTTACCCATTCCAATGCCAGTTTTGATGTAGAGTCATATGAAAAAAAAAACAGGAAACCCCATTAAATATTCAGTTCCTTATAAGGACGTGTTCACATATCAATATCAAATCTCAAAGTGATTTAATTGCACTTACACAACTAATAATAACCTTGCCCTACTCATTACCCATAAGTTAGGACACCTTTCGACCGAATGGCTAGTCGCATCCCTGCTGGTCGAAATAACAAGATGCCTCTTCTAGTCATGTATCTCTAACATCTGCTGTGAGATGTTTGAGGGTTTCTGGGTCCCAGGACTTTCCGTTCCCAATTCTCAGCCAGTTGTTGGTGGATTTACTGTTGGGGTTTGGGTGACTGTCAAGTTGCAAGGTCCAATTCTGCTTCAGCTTAATGCTTTTAACAGATGCGCTCACAGTTTCCAGGTATGGTCTGATACACAGTAGAATTCATGGTGCACCCCCAAAAAATGACACTTCTACAACCATGCTTCAAACATGGTATGAGGTTAATTTCCAAGAATGCTATATTTGGTTTATGCCAAAAGTCCTTTTTTTGTTGGCCAGTTTATTAAATTTAAGACTAATCTGTCCAAAAAATTCCAGAATTTCTGAACTTTCTACATCTGCTTTGCCAAACTTTCGTCTTGCCCTCATGTTTTTCTTAAAGAGTAAAGGTTTGTTCGCTGTGGACCTCCCCTGAAATGTTAAACATGTGGAGTCTTTCGAAATGAACAGGAAAACACTTGCACATCAACTGTAGCTCTCGGGGCAAAGCTCGAATAAATGTGTCGTGTCCTGATATGTTAGAAACATACATGCTGTTGTGCGGTCTCCTGTTTTTTTTTTTAGTTCACATGACTGTTTTTGGGATTGTTGTACCCTTACTCAAGGATTGAAGCCATCTAACCCAAACTACCACCCTCATATGAAAGAAAGTTGCTTAGAATGTTCACCCAGGCTCAAACCCATCATAAAATGAAAGAAGTTAGAAAAGCAGCTTCACTGTTTACAGTTTAACAATGGCATGGAGTAAGAGCGTCCGCAACAAGAAAGAAGTGCTTGCTCCAAAATCGACACAGATCAGCTAAAATGTGCAGCTGCACACTTACAGAACCCAAATGCCTTTTGTAGACATGTCTTATCTTTAGAGAAGACAATAATTTGGCCACAAAGACAAAAGTGTATTTGTAGGAATCAAGGTGAGGCTCTTTTTAGGAACACTGCACCAACTGTCAAGCACAGTGGTGGTAGCATGGTGCTGTGGGTCTGTTTTGCTTCCATTGGTACTGGTGAGTTACACAGGTTGGTGGAAAAATGAAGATCCAAATTCTTGAAGTTCATCTTAAATCAACAGCTAGATGGATAACATTTAGACACAATTCAAAGCACGATAACATTATGCTTCTGTAATGTCGTTGACCTTGGCACCTTGAGAGATGCCGATCTCATTTCCTATCAGAACAAATTTCAGGGCCTTGCCAGAAAACCAACAAATTTAAATGAGATCTGCAATTTCTGTCAAATGTAGTGTTCAAATATTCAGCCAGACTTATGTCTGAAGCTTGCTGACGGCTACAGAATATGTGGATGAGGTGTAAGTTGCCAAGTGATGACAAACCAAATGTTATTAAGTGCATATAAATTTAAATATTCAAAAATCACTGAGAGCAAAGTGGCTTTGACTGGGAGGAGGCGTGGTAAGGCGTATTCGTCACTTCCTGTTTTGCACTTGGTGGATTGTCTGGTGTGTGAAGGCTCTCTCGTTTGATCTGATTTCTCTCTACTGTGATATCTCTTACTTGTTATAATACATAAGCACGTTAAAACACATACTTTCTGTTGCTGTATTTAACGTTTGGCGACTCTCCGTGTTTTACACGGTTTTTTCTAGTAGTAGTAAGGGGTCGCTAGCTTAGCGTTAGCTTTAGCTCCACCATGGCTACCCGTTCTGCTGTTTCTCTCTCTGAGTCTCCTCCTCTCTCTTGCTCTCTGTGTCAGATGTTCAGTTACACCTCTGCCTCCTTTAGTGATAATGGTATGTGTAATAAATGTAGCATTTTTGTAGCTTTGGAGGCGAGGGTGTCGGATTTGGAGGCCCGGCTCCGCGCTGTTGAAAAACCAGCAGATAGCTGAGGCCCCTTAGCCAGCGCGGAGCCACCTAGGGTAGCTCCCCGTAGCAGTCCTCCGGCAGAGCCCGCGCAGCCGGGATCTCAGGCCGGCTGGGTGACGGTACGTAGGAAGCATAGTCTTAGATCTCAGCCACAGGTCACCACCAACCCGTCTGCGTTTCTAATAGATTTTCCCCGCTCAGCGACACACCCGCTGAGAAGCCAACTCTGGTAATTGACAGCTCCATAGTCAGAAACGTGGCACTAGAGACACCAGCGACCATAGTCAAATGTCTGCCCGGGGCCAGAACGGGCGACATCAAATCCTACCTGAAACTGCTGGCTAAGGATAAGCGTAAATACAGTAAGATTGTTATTCACGCTGGCGGTAATGACACCCGTTACGTCAATCGGAGGTCACTAAAGTTAGTGTTGCTTCGGTGTGTAAGTTTGCCAAAACAATGTCGGACTCCGTAATTTTCTCGGTCCCCTCCCCGATCTGACCAGTGACGACATGTTTAGCCGCATGCTGTCATTCAACCGCTGGCTGTCTAGGTGGTGTCCAGAAAACGATGTGGGCTACATTGATAATTGGCGAACATTTTGGGGAAAACCTGGTCTGATCCGGAGAGACGGCATCCATCCCACTTTGGATGGGAGCAGCTCTTCTTTCTAGGAATCTGGCCGAATTTATTAGTTCTCCAAAACCTCTGACAAACCCGGGTTCAGGCCAGGAAGCAGGGTCGTAGTTTAACACTCCTCTCTGCAGCTTCTGTACTGCTACCCCCCATTACCCTATTAAAACAGTGTCTCGCCCACGGCCAAAACTGAATAGATTAAAAAAATAATCTAAAAAGAGGAAATCAGGAAAATCTCAAAAAATAAACACAACTCAGACTAAAATAAAAATAAAAAAAATTAAATGTGGCTTACTGAACATAAGATCTCTCTCTTCAAAGACTTTGCTACTTAGTGACCTGATTTGTGACAATCAGATTGATTTATTTTGCCTCACAGAAACCCCTGGCTGCAGCAAGGGTTTTATTTACTATAAATGAGTCAACTCCTACTAATTTTTTTAAAAATTTTCACATTCCTCGAAATACTGGGCGGGGGAGGAGGAGTAGCAACCATCTTTCAGTCCAAATTTATTGACTACCCCCAGACCAATCAATAGCTACAACTCTTTGAATATTTAATCCCTATTTTTCCTCATCCAAATTGCAAAACCACTAAAACCCACTTCTGTTTGGGTTTTTTTTGTACTGTTTCCCCAGGGGCCCCTTACTTTTCCAATTTTTTAGATCAGTTTTTCAGACCTTTTATCTGATTTAGTGTTAAATACAGATAAAGTTATTATAGTGGGGGTTTTAAAAATTCATGTTGACACTGAAAGTGATAGCTTAAGTATAGCCTTTAATGGTATCTTAGACTCATTGGCTTTACTCAAAACATTAACAAACCCATACCTACGTTTTTTCTCATTCTCTGGACCTTGTGCTGACATATGGCATTTGAGTTTACAGACTAAAAATATTTTTCTCACAACCCTGTGCTGTCCTGACCATTTTTTTAAAAAAAACCTTTGAGTTTATTTTAAACCCGGTACTCCTCACCTGAAAGAAAAAATTTTAAATTATAGTAGATCATTCTCAGACGATGGCTGTAACAACCTTTAAAGAATCTGTTTCCACTTTTTTTTGCTCATTATCACAGAAAAACAGAGTGGAGGGCAATAATTTTGTTTTTTCCCCCTTCACAAAATTGATTCTCTTTTTTCGAGTGGTTTTACTTCATCATTGCGTGGGGCATTAGACAATGCAGCCCCCCTTTAAAAAAGACTGAAATTATTCATAGGAGGCAGGCTCCCCCGGTTTAATTCAGAGCTGCGTACTTTAAAGCACAATGTTAGAAAATTGGGCGAAAAAAATGGCGCTCTACACACCCCTAGAGGATTCCCCTTAATCTGGAAAAATAGCCTACTGTTGTTAAAAAAGACACTTCACCAAGCTAGAACAGCTTATTTCTCATTCTTAATAGAAGAGAACAAGAAAAATCCTAGGTTTCTCTTTAGTACAGTTGCTAAACTTACCCAGAGTCATAGCTCTGTTGAGCCATCCATTCCCTTAGCTCTCAGCAGTCATGACTTTATGGGATTTTTCCAAAAAAAAATTTGATTCTATTAAAGAAAAAAATCTTTGACAATCTCCCAGAGATGATTACTTCATCCTCAACAAGTGAGACAACATTGAAAATAACCTCTAGAACCTGATCTGTGTTTGGGACTTTTTTTGATCCTGTGGAGCTTCCTGAGTTATCAGAAATATTAGCTTCATCTAAACCCTTCAACTTGTATGTTCCCCCAACCCCCAACCAAATTTTTTAAAGGAAGTGTTCCCCTCTGATTACCAGCGCCATTTTAGATATGATTAATCTATCCTTAGAAAATGGATATGTACCAAAAGCTTTTAAGGTAGCTGTAATTAAACCTTTTGTTTTAATTTACCTTCGCTTGATCGAGATGACTTAATAAAATACAGACCGATATCCAATCTTCCGTTCTTATCTAAAAATTCTTGAGAAAAAGTTTTGCTAATCAAATGTGTGAGCATTTTACACAGCAATGGACCTGTTTGAAGAGTTTTCAGTCAGGTTTCAGAGCTCATCATAGCACTGAAACAGCTCTGCTGAAAGTCACTAATGATATTCTTATTGCCTCAGATAATGGAACTTGTGTCTGTACTGGTTCTGTTAGATCTCAGGGCTGCATTTGATACGTTCCGATCATAATATTCTCTTAAAAAGGCGGAAATATGCTGAAAGGGATCAGGGGAACAGCACTAGGCTGGTTTTAAAATCTTATTTGTCTGACAGATTCCAGTTTTTTCATGTAAATGATAAATCATTTTAAACTCCAGGGTTTAATTGTGGAGTACCAAAAGGGGTTCAGTACTTGGGGCCCCAATTCTTCTTTACTATAAAATATGCTTCCAATAGGCAAAATTATCAGGCAGCATAGAATAAATTTTCACTGTTACGCTGATGACACTCAGCTTTCCCTTTCCATAAATCCTGATGAGCCCAAACCAGTTAGATAGACTAAAAGCATGTCTTGAAGACATAAAAACTTGGATGTTTTAAAATTTTTCCCTGCTTCTCATTCAGACAAGACAGAAGTTGTCGTCTTTGGCCGGAGTCCTTTAAAAAGAAACTGCTTAGTCAATCACTTAACCTGGATGGCATTAAAAAATTGACCTCCGATAATAAAGAAAAAAACCTTTTTGTTTTTTTTTTTGACCAGGACATGTCCTTTTAAAATCCATATTAAACAGGTTTCCGGGTTTTCCTTCTTTCATCTCCAGAACTTTAAAAATTTTAGAAATATCCTTTTCCGGATTGATGCTGAAAAACTAGTCCATGCTTTTTGTTACTTCAAGGCTGGACTATTGTAATTCTTTACTATCAGGATATCCCAAAAAAATGCATTTAAAAGCATTCAGCTGATTCAAAAATGCTGCAGGAAAGATTTTCTGATGAAAATTAAAAAGAGAGATCATATTTCCCCTACTTTAAAAAGCTTCCCTTCATTGGCCCCCCTGTTAAATCCAGAATAGAATTTAAAATTCTCCTCCTCACATATAAAGTCCCTTAATGATCTAGCTCCATCATACATCAGAGAGCTGATTGTTTTCCTATGTTTTCCTAACAGAGCACTTCGTTCTCAGACTGCAGGTTTAAATTTGGGTTTTTCCTAAAGTCTCTAGAAGTAGAATGGAGGCAGATCCCCTTTAGTTTTTCGGCTCCTCTCCTGTGGAACCAGCTCCCAGTTTTTTAATCCGTGAGGCGGACACCCTGTCCCCTTTTAAGGCTAGGCTTAAAAAATTTCCTTTTTTGATAAAGCTTTATGTTAGAGTGGCTTAGGTTATCCTGAGCTATCTCTGTAGTTATGCTGCTATAGGCTTAGGCTGCTGGAGGACATAATGACCACTTTCACCCTCTTCGCTACTTTCTCACACTACTCTTCAATTTTGTATTATTTGCTGTTATTTCAGCTTTTAACTTTGTTCTCTCTCTTTTCTCTTCCTAGAAGCTACACCTGGCCTGACTCTGTGTCTACCTGTGACAACTTTCTGGAGAGGGGCATCTTCCGAGCTTCTGCTGGCAACAACTTAATGCTCACCCTCTAATAATAATCCACATGGCCCTGTCTTTCAGTGTTTAACCCTTTCTCTCTCCTAGACATAGCTACTGACAGAGCTTTTACTGTAACTAACTCTATGTGCTCTCTTCAGACTCTAACATTGAAAACTGGCTCAGAGTTTATCTGTTCTTTCTTTCTAGGTGAAACGACTAAAGGAGCTACATCCATTAACATTTTACCTTTTCCTTCCATAGAAAGTACTCCTGGATCAGTGCTTCTTGTTCTTTGTGTCTCTGCTCTGTTCTCTCTAACCCCCAGTCGGTCGTGCCAGATGGCCGCTCACACTGAGCCTGGTTCTGCTGGAGGTTTCTTCCTGTTAAAAGGGAGTTTTTCCTCTCCACTGTCACTACATGCATGCTCAGTATGAGGGATTGCTGCAAAGTCAACGCCAGTGACTGTCCACTGTCTCTACATGCTCATCCGGGAGGAGTGAATGCTGCAAGTCACTGACTGGATGCAATCTGTTGGGTTTCCTTAGATAGACAAACTTTTTATCCAATTTGAATAAATAACAGAATCTGACTGCACTGTTCAATGATTCGGATTAATTGTAATGCATGTACCTGACTTTTGTGAAGTGCCTTGAGACGACATGTGTTGTGAATTGGCGCTATATAAATAAACTGAATTGAATTGAATTGAAAAATATATTAAAAATACAAACTTTTGCACCCAACTCTGTTTTTGCAAATCAGTTATCGGCCTTTGTCGTATAATCAATCCACATTGGTAAAAGAATGACTAAAATGTCTCAATAGAAACCAAAACCATATGACAAAACCTTTGACCATATCTGCAAATTAACGAAAAATAAATGAAGTAAAATAGAAAAAAGAAAACTTTTAAATATTAAATAAAAAAATGAATCACTGTACCTGCTTAGGCAGAGGTCTGGGGAGAAGATTAGTTTCCCTGGATGGTCCACTGACCTCCACATTAATCCCATAATCAGCACCTCCAGCCAGCAGCACTCCAACAGGTGAACCTGGTCCATAAGACTGAGCTCAACAAATCCTGAGGAGTGGATAAAAAAAACAAACAAAAAAAAAACAATCAATAATTAATTTAATTTCTCCTTTCTGTCCCAGATGGTGCAAACCACTCCTGAAACTATAGGAATGAGGAAAACGCTATCAGCAAATATGAGAATATCTAAGTAATTAAACACATCACAACTCAAAACCGATGTAAACAGACACAGAAGTCTAAACATTGACATCTTATAGTTCTATCATAAGCACAATTAAACACTATGCTCAAAAAACGCATTCAGTGCCACAGGAAAACAGAACGTTTGAATGCATACGCCAACTGCACATTCAGGCTGCCGGCTGTGAATTAGAGCCATTTAGCAGGAAGGAACTAAGGTCGCTCATCTTCATTGAAACCAACAAATTAGTGGTCTGTTGAAAGTCTGAGATCATTCTTTGCTTTGAGGCATAGGGAATCATGATGCTGGAACTGCACTTGGTCAATGACATACTGAGACGGTCTGAGGCATTACAGTCATGATTGATTGGTAATGAACATCCCATAATTTCTGAAGAAAACATTCCAGGCTCCGGGCTGTTTCACAACTACTTAATGCTTTAAATTTGGCTTTCACAAAGCCAAATTCTCACATAGTCCTTTTAAAAAGTGGTCTTTAAAAGTTTATTTATGCATATTTAGAACCTTTCACTCAGCTTTAAGCCAAAAACATAGCATGACTGACATTACCAGTGACTCTGTTGAGGAAGTACACAAAAACAGCTCACATTAGGGTAAAAGGTTAACGTGTCATTTTATTTTCTGGCTGAAAGTGTCCAAGTCGGTCAAACGCCATTTGTTCCAAACACTGATCAAAGATTCACTTGAAACGGCTCAGTTTTATGTTTTAATTTTAGCACTCTTTTACAGGAGCAAGGTTCACATGCTAGATAAAGCCGAGACGATGGCTGCATTTACCCAAGACAGAAGTCATATCTGTTATCATAAAAGTAAGATCTCTCCACTGACAAATTAAGACAAAATATCTCCCATCTATAAAGCATGACTTCTTATATTCACAGCATGCATAATGGATGGATAGAGATGGAAAACAGCTGATGAGAGAACGAGATGTTAAAATATGTCTCCATCCTTTTACAATTATGTGTCTCCAAAAGTGAATATAAAAATACACAAAAAAAGAAAAAAGGATCATCTGTGAAACTTAAACCTCCCCCCCTGTTTACCATTTATTTAAAGTGTCCTACTTTTGGAATGTTTTTTCTCACCCCATTTTGTCTTATCTCATCTGCTCTGGTCTAAAGATAACTGAGAACACACTAAAAACAAAGGAAACCACACTGCCTTGGTGTGAAGCTACTTTATCTACAATATTCTGAAAAGCTATACTACAGGTAATCTTGAACAATTTAAAGTACATTTTTGAACAACAGCTACTTCTTTTAGAAGGACTCAGCCTTCTCTTTTTTCTGTCTCCTACATGCCAAGGTTGGAGCATTTAGAGAGAGGGATTTTCTCTTTGCAAAATCTTTCTAGATAATTCTAATCTAGATCCTCTAAAATGCTCTCTTCTCTTTAGTTCACCTCACAAGTTTCTAGTTTTTCTTCTAGGGTTTAGTTTTGGGAATTAGAAAGACCAAGGCAGAATAGTTATTTTGCCTCTAGTAAACAAGTTCTATGTTGATCTGGCCATATGTTTTGCATCATAACCCCGTTGAAAGGTCCGACCCATTTCAGTTTTTAGTGAGACACGTTTTTACATAAAATTTTGAGTAAGTTTACATGATAGCATGCACTCTAACAAGGTTACCAGGGCCTCTGGGAAAAACAAGCTCAAAGCTTCACAGATCCTCCACCGTATTTAACAATAACCATTTTTGTTTTATGCCAGACCCCCCTTTTGCCAAAAGGCTGAATCTTAACCTTTTTTGAACATGATGGTTCAACTGTACGTCTACACAGCACTTTGTAAACCTCACCCATAAATGCTTTATATTGTGACAGAAAAGGCCATTTTCCAGTATGCTTCTTAAATAAGAGGCTGGCATGTAGATGGCATCCAATGGTTGTTATAGAGACTTGGTAATTCTAAGATGGTGCTGTTCTCCAACAGTGACAGAGAGGGAATGTTTTACCTCCTTCATCATCCTCTTCACTGTGCATCTTTGTGAAGAAAGGCTGAGAGAAATGAACATATCTAGAAACTCCGATCAATTTCAAAAAAAGCAAAGTTTGAATAAAAAAATAATTTGGTTACAGTTATTTTACAGGAGTTATTTTTTAACAAGGGGCTTTGTTGTAAACTCACGAGAATAAGTAGTTATATTTTTTCTTTAAAAACTTTTATATTACGCTGCTCCAATAAAAGAGGAATTTAGGTCCTTTTACATGTCTTTACCAGGGGTGCTAATAAATGGGGGCACTGTATATTCTGTTCTTAGCTTGTTTTAATCAACACTGGAGCTGCTGACCCCTACCTGGAATCTTTTTGGCCCAGCCGATCATGTGAACAAGTTCCTTATCAGCCAGGTTTGTGAGCGACATCATCACGTCTGCTTCTGTCAGCGGCCTCTTCATGTCCTTCATGAGGTAGATGTCTGGAGGCTCCGCCTCAATGATTCGCTCAATCAGCTGCTCTGGGGTCAGTCCAGGTTGTAAAGGCTCATTTAATGGGCTCTCTACTGGGCTGGTTAATACCTTGGGTCGGTTTATTCGACCTTGGGAGGACAAACGGGTCACTCGCCTCACCAGCGTGCTCCTGCAGTTTCCACGCTCCTTCCGGATACCTGCAAAAAGAGAACCTACAGTGAATTATTTCTAAGGTTTCCTTTGCTCTTTTAGGTTTTTGGCCTTTCGTCCTTTGCAGATTGATTAAACGAGGGGGTACATATAAAATGAAATAAAAATTCTACTCAGTTTGGAAAATCAAGGAGTGATTCTTTTTTTAAATAAGACTGCAAAGCTGTACATAGAAGAGACCAGAAGAATATTTTGAGCTTCTTTCAGAGCATATTAAAGTAAATTTTGTTCAGCTCCTAGTCCTGAAAGTTGCCCCAGAAGTTCCACAGTGAAAGCAGAATCCTAACAGCAAAGAAAGGAGGTGGAAGTGTGATGGTATGCGTGCAAATAAAAGATGACATTTTTACATTGTACTGTGAGCATCTGCATGTTTAAAGAAATTACAAAAAAAAAAGTCTCCATCCTGCAGAGACTAACCTGACACCAGCCTATGAAAGCAAACCAAAGATGCCTCAAAATTTTATAAAAACGTAAAAATTAGAATAAATCAGCCAAATTCAAAGAAACATTGTTTTGGTTCATAAAAAAGGACAAAATTCTGGTAGAAAATTCTGTTTTACTGAATAAAGTTGCGACTGCATGTACTATTTTTTTTCTACAGCACTACGTTTCTACACCAGGGGTGTCTAAAGAATGGGTTAAGGTCCATTTGCAGCCCTCTGTGATTTTGTGTGACAATTCAAGGATGGTTAAAACTTAGCAGTGTAGCAGATGGACACTTTTTATTTTTTATTTAGTTTTTCTTAAAATGGAGAATGTTAGGTATAATACAAAGCCTTTATCTTTAATTATCCATGCTTTCATTTTAATTTCACAGTAAAGACTGCCACAAACATCCTGTGCCTTTTACTCAAAAGCAGACTTAGTGTACAAGTCATTGACGTACCCTCAGTTAACTGTAATTCGTTTCAAATTTTTTATTTAACCTACAATTTTAGTAGATAATTATGAAATAAAGCAGATAACATACATTAAATTGGATTACTGAAATATTTTTGATGTTTCTACTCCTTTAAACATGTTGCATTAGATTTCTTGTGATATTCCCACATTTCCTTCAGAAAACAGAGTAATACACTGTTCATTTTGGTAGTCATCAATTTTAAGTAAGTTTTTACAGATTTCTCCTGTTTCAGTTTTTATAAGAACTTGAAATTCCTTCTGTTAGATTTGTTTGTAAATTAAAAATGTTTTTCAAGCAAAGCAGATTACACCAGAAATCCTTTCCTGTAGAATATAATGTTGGATAATAAAATGCTGGGAGTAAACAAAACGACAGAAAAAGCCCAACGAACCACATTTGGTCATGCCAACTTCGTAGCATTTGCGAAGGCGGCACGCTTGGCAGCTCTTGCGTCGGTTCTTGTCTATAGTGCATTGATTGGTTGCTGGACAGATGTAGTCGTTATGTCCTGAAAACAAAAAGAAAGTGCATTTGTTACATTATGGCCACTAAAAAGAAAACTAGCAGTCTGTCATAAATGGGAAATGATGTCCTTTATTCTTTCCTTTTCCACCAGAGGAGCAAGTAGAGATAAAAGCAAAATGATTATAGAGGAACTGGGTTCTGACAACTTTTTCCAGACCCAATCTAACAGTTTTTCAGTCTCGAATTAGCAAAGTTCCAAATCCAGTTTCGACCTACCAATGCTGATAACCAGTGTTATACACTGATACTGTGATGTTTATTTGGCTGCTTATTGAAGCTGAAGCTCAATTTTCTTCTTTTTTTATGTTAAATTAGGCAGACTGGAAGTGAAACTAATTCAACACTTGTAAACATGGGACTGACAATATTTTGATTGATTATTGGTCTCCATGAGCCCGCCTCCAGTTGTAGTACCCAGCAAAGACTTCGTCCCAGTACACAACTTGATTTTTGTTGTTGCTGTCTGCAGGAAAAAACAGGAAGAACCGGTACTAAGCGAGCAACAATACCACTTTACACCAAAACTTGTTCGGTGGGTAATTCACTAAAGTAACAGGAATCCACATATATACTCCTGATCAAAATCCTGAAACCATTTTAAAAGAATTGCAAGAATATACATTTTGCACTGTTGCAAAGAAGGTTCTAAGTAGAGCTTCACAATGCTAAAAGAAGAAATGGGAGCAAAAACACTGTCTTTAAATGTGGTAACATTGTTGAGCTGCTTAAGCACGGCCGATTTGGGATGCTTTTTCAATAGAGCTTCAGGTGGTCCAGGGGCATCAAACAGCTGCTGGCTATGTGGAGATGTTGCAGCGGGCATCCCTGCCGGCCCTCGCCTGTGTGGGAATGACTAGGTTTTTCAACATGACACTGCTGCAGTTCACAATGCCTGCCTGACAAAGAACTTCATCCAGGAGAATAACATCACTCTTTTGGACCATCCTGCATGATCTAAAACCGATTGAGAACATTTGCGGATGGATGGCAAGAGAAGATTACAAAAATGGACCTCAGTTCCAGGCAGTGGATGCTCTTCATGAAGCCATCTTCAACACTTAGAGCAACGTTCCCTTTAGCTTTCTGGAAAGACTCACATCAAGCATGCCTAAAAGATTACAGAGTCCTTTTTTGACACTTTGATTTCTGTTTTAAGAGGGTTTACAGGTTTTTTTGAGCTATAGTCTTACACTTTTGATCAGCTAATAAACAGCCTATTTCATTTAAATTACTGTCTTTAATAAATTGTCTGTTCAATATTTTTTGTCCCTTGCTTGCATTTCTTCTTTTAGCACAGTTAAGCTCAACAGAACTTTCTTTAGATTGAATAGTGCAAAAAAGCAAATTTTTGCAATTTTGATTTACTGGTCTTAAGTTTTTGATCAGGAGTGTAGATTTAGCTGTAGTTGATGCATGTCCTATTTTGGTAAATTATACCCAAAAAGTTCAGCATGTCTTTCTTTAATGGGAGAACAGTACATTTTTGCTAAATATTCTACCAAATACATCAGCAGACTCAAAATTTGTTATTTATTATCCTATTCAGTAGGGAAAAACGTCCCACATTATGAACTAATTGTTTTTAGTAAATTCACCTTTGCCAAATTGGCACCCAAACAAATTCTATCAAACAAATGTATTTGAAGTATTCCAGGAATACGGAACTTCTAATTAATAATCCATAACTTCCTGATTCCTGTTATAGATACGATGTGACACAGAGACCCAGTTTTCCTAGCTGTATTTCAAAATGAGAAAGTAAAGAGAACAAAACATTTATATAAGGTTCTTAAGTCAGGAAATAGCAACAAGTAAAGAGCTGCTTGTTGAAACCTGCCTCCATCTACAGTAATATTAAGCAGATTACAACAACTGCCGTTGTGGTAAATAAGGCCTGGCGAGAACCCAAGTTTTCTCTGTCACCACACGCTGCGAGAAGGATGATAAGGGAAGTAAAAATCCAGAGATCTCTGTTGGAGAACTGCAGCAAACTTTCTAATGTGAAATTATCCTATGGCAACAACAAATTGATTTGTTTTCTGGCTTTTTCCACATCTTTACGATTAAGTGAAGAGGGCTGTACGTATAGCCATATTCTAGGCAAAGAGACCATCATGTGAATGTGAAAAAATACGACAAAATCCTAACAGGTGACAGCACGATGAAGTTTTCCTGTTCCAAAAACGAATATTTAAAACCTAATGAGTTCTATATACTTTTAAAATTTAGTCTAAGAGCATAAAATAAATAGTTTGGTTGTTCCATCACAAAATCAAAGACGTTGCATTTGTCATGCCTTTAGTCTCACCTTGGATGCTCCTCTTGAAGAAAGCCTTACAGCCCTCACATGACCACACTCCGTAGTGATACCCTGAAGCATAGTCGTGACACACGGCACAGTAGTGGAGGTCGGCCTTCCCGCCTGAAGACACCACGGTCTCCTCGTTCTCCTGCGACAGCCTCCTCGCACTCTTACTAATAGATACTTTCAAGTCATTATTTCTCACCAACACAAACAAAAAATAAAGATCCACCTAATAAGAATTACTATTTAACATTACCACTAGGATTACACCAGTATTTCTGACTTAATGAAGCTCTTTTTAGGTAGGTGAATAATGTAGGAGAGAGACCCAAACTTAGTTTTCATTGCAATTTTAGTAAACTATGAACTTTAGTCAACTATCTACAGGGGTTGGACAAAGAAACTGAAACACCTGTCATTTTAGTGTGGGAGGTTTCATGGCTAAATTGGACCACCTGGTACCCATTTATTCATTCACATGCCCATAAGAGCAGAGTGTGAAGGTTCAATTAGCAGGGTAAGAGCACATTTTTCTCAAAATTTTAAAATGACAAACATTAGGGGTTGACATACCAGAGCTCAAAAGAGGACAAATTTTTGGTGCACTTTTGCGGGCGCATCTGTGCCCAAAAGACAGAAAGTTTTGTATGTATCAAGACCAGGGTATCCAGGATAATTTTCGCATACCCCAAGAAGGAACCACACCCAACAGATTAACGGGAAATGCAAGGGGAAAGCTCGAAAGGGATTTTCGGGGCTACCCGGGTTTGTAAAAAAAAAACTAAACCAGGGCTGCCCAAATCACGGCAGAATTAAATGTGCACCTCAACTCTCCTGTTTCCACCAAAACTGTCCGTCGGGAGTCCACGGGGTCATATACAGGGCCCGGGGCTGCTTCCAAACCTTTGGTCACTCATGCCAGGCCAAACGTCATTTTTAAATGGTGCAAGGAGCACAATCTTGGGCTGTGGACAATGTGAAAAGTATTGTTCTCTGATGAGTCCCCCTTTTTACCCGTTTTCCCCACTCCGGGGAGTTCGGTTGGAGAAGCCCCAAAGAAGCTCCCACCCGACTTTTGCTGCCCAGATGAAGCAGGGGTGGTCAGGATGGTTTGGGCTCCCATACTGGCTTTCCCCTTTGGGCCCCCAATACTTGTGCAGAGGGCTGCGCCTGCCAAGGACTACCAAAAATTTTTGAGGACCATGTGCATCCCAAAGGTTCAAAAAGTGTCTTGAAGGCGGTGCCGTGTATCAGGTACAATGCACCAATACACACCGATGGTGAAAAATGGTTTGATGAACTAAAGTGAAGTTAACATCTCCCATGGCCCGGAGTCACCAGATCTAAAAATTTTTGAGCCACTTTGGGTGTTTTTGGAGGAGCGAGTCAGAAACGTTTTTTCCCCCACCAGTATCACATAATGACCGGGGGATATCCTGCAAGAAAATGGCTTAAAATCCTCTGACCACTGTGCAGGGTTGTATATGTCATTCCCAAGACAAATTTGACGCTGTATTGGCCACAAAAGGAGGCCCTACACCATACTAATAAGTTATTGTGGTCTAAAACCAGGTGTTTCAATTTCATTGTCCAACCCCTGTATGTATCTATGAACATTATTATTCATGTTTTGCCACATATTCTCAATTTGGATATTCTGACACATAAATGTTATAGTGCTGGTTGTCTGTAGGGTCATTATCTGCTGGAATGTGAACCTCCAACCCAGTCGGAAGTCTTTTGCAGCCTTGAATAGATTTTCTTCCAGGATTATGCTGTATTTAGCTTCATTCATGTTCCAATCAACTCTGAGCAGCTTCTCTGTTCGTGTTGAAGAAAAACATTCCTAAAGCATGATGCTGTCACCACTATGCTTCACCATGGTGTGTTCAGGATGTTGCACAGTGTTAAATTAAATAAATTTTTTGGTCCCAGAGAACCTTCTTCCACATGTTTGCTGTGTCGCCAACATGGATTGTGTGCCACAATTTTCAGAATTTTATTTATGAAAAAAATTAAAATGTATTTATCTCAACACTTTGTGTTGGTCGATTATATATAAAAATAATGCATAAAGTGCAATGAAGTTTGTGGCTGTAAACAAAAATGTGAAACAGTTCGAGGGGTGTGAATACTTCTGGAAAGTCACGTATTTTCAGTGTGTCTGAAGTGTTTACCATCCCACCTGCTGGTTAAAACCCTGTCCCACGGGTTCTGAACAGCCTGGCTGTGCTGGGCTCGGGCCTGGGAGCGGTGCAGGGGTAGGGAACCTCCCACATGGCCACGGCTAGGCCAGAATAAGGAGGCGCTCAGTGACTGATGGACCGAGGGACAGTCTGAAATGCCTTGACCGGTGTAGCTGAAAATTGTAGGACTGTAGAAAGGGATGGGGGTGAACTCGTGGCCCAGGTCGGTGTATGGGGCCGGGATGCAGATGGGCTGGCAGGATTCATGGGTCAGACCAGGAGACAGGATGCAACTGCCAACTCGACTGGAATCCACCTCTTGGAGCTGCAGGAGGGGCTGATGCTTCTCTGGAGAGGTAGCAGCAGCCATCGCAACAACAGAAGCTCTCAGTGAACCCAATAAATACTACATCATTAGCATGAATCGACTATTTCCTTTTTATTTTAGTGAATTACTGAAGTTAGAGGAAGCCTTGTTGTTGTTTTGGCGCTGCTCAGATCAACATGTCAGTGTTAGGAAAGATCATCCAAATGGAAGGATGCTTAAAGAATCCAGACCAGAAAGGGTCCAATTTAATTCAGAGAAGTTGTGACGGTCGGAGCTAAGTCCAAGTGCAGCCAGAGGTCCTGCTTTGTGGAATGCCACCACATGATTCTGAGTGGGAGATCTGAAGGTGTGTCAAGAGATTTTTACCCTGAAGACAAAGACAAAAACACACAGCCTGTAGTAAAAATAGGCACCGGAAATTATTAATTTTGTTCCATTTTATTTAAAGCACATTAAGTTTGGAAAATATTTTATACATCCTCCTACATAAGCAATTTAATTGGACTGTGTGAAAAAAAAACAGCGAAAAATAAAAGAAAAATATTACTAGTTTCCATCTTCTATTAGGCACACTTAACAGCTCTACTTAATTTGCCGCTAAATTTACTAACAAGATACTAAATAGTATCTTAAATCTATAAATATTTAATATACTAAAAATGCAAGAGATTTAAGATCAACTATAATTCTCCTAATTGTGTTGAACATGGCAAGCTATAGATGGCGCTCGATCTTTGATGATTAAATGAAAAGACAACTTGTATTTTAACTTCCGGAACCTCCCTGACCTTGACTCTTTAAGCAAAATAAAATGCCTCCCTATCCGGATTCTTGCCTCCTTCTACATATCCGTGTTAATGTACTACATCTAAGTCCTGCAATTTGGGGACACTACGAAATGCTGGATCTATACTTCTAACTGGTACAGGCAAGCAAGCCCATATTACTGCCAAACTGGCTTCTTTACACTTTACACTGGAAGTGTTTTTGAGCAAATTTTAGGGATTCATTCTTCATTTCTAAATCATTACTTGGGCTCACTATCTAGGTGATGTTATAAAGTTTATTATTACATTTTTTAAAACTTAGGGTTGGAAACCCCCTATTTTGACTGGTTTTTAAAACCCAAATAAACATTTGTTTATCTTTTTGTTTTGTCTGTCATAGCTTGTTTTAGGACCAAGAGATTAATCAATTTTAGCCAATTTAGTATGAAATATGAAGTTTAAGACTAGAACTTGAATGCACCATCATGGCCCTGTACAGCCATATATTGTAAGAGTACAAACAAGGATAAACCGACTCAAAAACCCAGAGATACTGAAGAAATAAGCTAAATATAAGGCACAAACCCACAATGTTTTAAATCATAATCACTCAGTGTTGCTAAAAAGTATTTTACCCCCAAGCAATTATCAGTGGGAAAACAACTTGCGTATCCCAAGACAATTATCCTGTTCTCAGGAGACATCGACTGAAAAAAATATGTAGCAAAAAAATGATCATCTGGAGCTGGAAGTGCAGGAATTTTGTCTAAAGATATATTTTTGGGGGGCGTTGGATCCGAAGTATTTTACACTGATGATGTATCCCTAAAACACAGTTTGTGATTTGGTCAACCTTTAGTTCTGAAAACATGGGATTATCAGTCTACATTAAGGTTTAGCTAAAATTTGTGCTGCATAAAATAATAATAAAAATAAAATTTATCATTATCACCGCACACAATATATATATCTAAACACTGTAAGGACTGCAAAAATGTGAGCTAATTAATTAAATACTTGGCATTCAGGCTCTCTATGCTTTTAATATATTTGGTGACGTTTGAATAACACCATTTGATTAACACCGCATAAAAGGTTTCAGAAGGCAAAGAGATTAAGTCATTAGTTGTTGTTGAGATGGAAATAATTTATGTTTTCTCCCAAAATTTTTGAGTCTTGAGTTTTCTGTGAACCAAAAGCATACAGACATCAACACTTTTTAATTGTTTCTTTATCGCAAGTCATATCGTTAGTGCAAAATTCACAGATTTTATCGCATATGACATGTTTCCCCAAAACCGTGCTGCCTTGGCAAAAATCCTTCCTCATACTTATAAATCCAACATCATATATCATCTTGTGTCATAAGGAGATGTATTGCTACACCCATAGGTATTAGCAGAGGTGTGGACTTAGACTTGATGACTTGGCTCAAGTCAGACTCAAGTCACACATTTGATGACTTGAGACTTGACTTGGACTTGAGCGTCTTTTGTTAAAACGACTTGATGTTCTCATTAAAGTAAAAAATTTACGACACAAACTAATAGCAGAAGTAAAATATTTATCCGCATCGTTTTCCTCCTCACACCAGCCAAATCAGAAATGCCTCATAAATTCTAGCACTGCTGAAAAAAAAAAATTTTTTTCTTGTGTTGACACGTTTAAAGAAAAATAGTTCTATTTTTGTCCCATTTATTACAAGTTTTTATTTTTATTTTGCATGTATAGTGTTTCAGGGATAGCTCATTATGACTTCAAATTTACACCATAGGACTTGACTTGGGACTTGACTATAAAGACTCAAGACTTACTTGTGACTTGGGAATTAAGGATTTGGTCCCACCTCTGGGCAATACCAATTAAATTCTAGCAAATTCTAAACAAAACTGTATTGCACTGTCTACGTTGTAAGAACTGAGACTCTAATAAAATCTGCTAATTTGCGAAGCAAATTTTTAACATATTTCAGCCGATGAGGACTTCTACAGCTCATTGTCCTTTATGTTTATTTGTAAATGCTGCAAATAATTTCAGTGGATAACAGGCCTGGTCTAAATGGGTGTTTACTCCAAACAAACAGTATTTGCTGCATATCCAATTAGGTTTAATACCTTTGTTGTCATGGTGCCGTTGGCTGTATGGTAGAATAATCATTCCTTGTGGAGTATTAAAGAAAGAAAAGTGACTAGGAAACTGTTTGTGCTTAATTATCTTCATGCATGGTAATTGAACTTACTGATGTACTTTAATGTCAATAGTTTAGTTTACAGTAAATTATTTGTAGGAAATCCATTTCCTTCTACCGTTTCTTAGTTAGAGAGAGCACTGCAAGGTGGAAAAGAAACTGATAAGAGGAAACACTAAATAGGATTTCTTTTGCCCTAAAGGCAGACAGATGGTACATTAATAAATGTAGTGCATATCAAAGTCCTGTATAGTATAAAGGAGCTGTTAGTTTACCAAAACACAGCAGAGTGAATATTCCTACAAGGCAGGAGTTTGTCTTCAGTCAAAGTTGGAACACAATGTCTCTACTTTCTGTCTCAAAGCCCTCGACAGCAAGTCATTTAATATTTTACCCAAAAAAAATTATTAATCTTTGACAAATACCAGAGAAATTTTGTTCTTTCCAGTCAACAAAGCTCTGCAGAATTGGTTGGAGTAAGAATAAAATGAGCTCCACTAATTCGATACAGAACATTGCAGGTAATCATGGATTAATTTGGAAGCTCTGACAAAGTATTTTCTTTTCTTCTAATATTTTACGCCATGAATTAAACCAAATCCAGAAACATCATTCTTACAGCTGTGAAAACTCACTGAAAATTGGCGCCATGTGAGAAACAAAAATATTATTGAAGCTCATTCACCCTCCAACACATTTTACATTGAAATGGTCCAAAGCAAACTGTGTAAAACAAACAGACAAATAATACTTCATTATCACTTTTTTGTATTTTGTCAAATCAGGGGTGCTGCTGATTTTTTCATAGAAAAGACATCTTTGACTCTAATCAAGAAGAATAGTGAGCCTATTTACATGCTTCGATGTGTTGCCGTTTTGTCAAGGCATTTCTCTGAAACTAGGCCGATTTTACAATAAATCTTACAAATGTAAACGGATCAGGTTTTACTTTTAATTTATTTCCTTCGTTCACCCTAATATTTTTGATTTGAGTGAACTGAATATGACAAAGACAAATAATCAAATGCAAACAACAGCTTTACAGAATGCATTTAAAATCCCTTTATCTTACTTTGCAATGTGGCAAACCACAATTTGCCAAATGTTTTTTCTTGAACTTCATAGATTTTAAACGATTGCTAATATTTTCGCTAGTTAATATGTTTTTATTTATTATAATTGAATTTTTTTTAAGCCTAAATCAGCTTACATTTTTTTGACTGAATGTGAAAATAATTTCACATTTCTACTACTTGGGTTATAAGTGCCAATTTAAAAACGGTCAAAAATTATGATAAAATACCAAGCTTCTGGACTGAGGCTTTGTCATTTTGCAAACTTATTAGGAGAACCTAAACCAATCTAACTGTTAAGGGGTTATGATTATGTTGCTCAATCCCCTACATAACAGAGGGGTTTAACTAAATATTACTCTGTCCAGAAACAGATTTTTCTAAGGGCGTTCTGTCGACAAAGAGTTAAGTTTCCCCAAAAGAAATACATCACAGCTCTTCAATAATATTTAGGTCCTTACATTTTTTCACCTATATTCACAGATGATAATCTATTTGAAGCCTTACCAACATATCTGCCTTGCGTGTGTCAAGAGTTTTGGAAGGATCCCAAGGCAATGAATTTAAAAAAAAGGTCTCTGCTTATTTTAACTATATAGTATTTTCATTTTCTCAAATCATGAAGCCACATGGCGCTTTATTACAGGTCTTTTAATCAAAGGCAATAAATCCCTAAAACCCACTTAAACATCAAAACGAGGATGGTCTCTGAAGGTTGTTTGAGGTTGCATCGGGAACAGTGAAGCTTGAGGGAGCCTGGAGGCTGCACTTGTCAAAATTGACTTGTCATGCTGTTAGGAGAAGCCATGTCATCACATCCAACAAAGAGGGAGGAGGAGGACAAAAAATGTAATGTAATATAAACTTTACATTAGTTGCAGTGCAGTTCATAAAACCCTATTTGAGCTTGATAGCCAGAATGTGATCAGTTTAAAGTGATCAGTGGAAAAAAACACTTTGGTATATGTCAATAGAGCCCCAACCAGGACAAAATATTGCTTTGCTAGATGGTGTGTTCGGTCATGGCATTCTGCACGGAAAACTCCGTCACTTGCATCCTTTCCTTCTGCTTATAGGCTAATAAAAGTACTGTGTTTCCTCCTCGACATCATCGCTGAAACTGATGGTCGATCAGTAAATCTATGGAAACTCTGCAGATTTTAAGCAAACACTCAGGCACGGCTGTGATAATCTACCAATAGTAAGACCATAAAGCAGCAGGGAAAGAAATCAGTACCATTCCACTTTAACAGGGGATCTTGCTACTGTTTGTGCCAGTGAAGCTTGCACCATTATAAGTGCCCCATTAAAAAGGTGGCACCAAAGTCAAACCAAACAGAAAATAGTGATTACGGCCACAAGCAGAAGTAGGATAAAATAGGATAAAGATTCTTGTTTAAGGAAAACACCGTGTCAGAGCATTCAAAGTTATCCACATTGGGACAATTTAATCATACAGCATACAGAAGGAAGCAAAAGATCTGTGAGAATCTCCAGTGAGTAATGACCTGTACTTCTTTTCTTCTGTTCTTTTAAAACGACTTTATCCTTGTTTTGTTTCTGCTACATGAATTAATTAGCATTAAATTTAAACTAAAAATATATCAGTAAGGTGTTAACTCTTTTTTTACCCAAGCGCCCAGAAAGCTGAACTATTCCAAGGCAGTAAATTCAAGGTTGAATTTAGCTTCTCATTCCATTGGATTCTAAATGTCCACATATAGGAGGTTTATTGTGTAGACGTTTAGCCCTCCTTCTGTTAAGCCAGCAACCGATTTGGTTTTAATTAGTGATGACTGCAGATACTTTTAAAACACATGGATCTTCACTCAAATGATCTAAATAACCATCTCATATGATGGCTGGCATAAGAAGGATTAATCAATCTCCTCGATGTTCCGAAGAGGTTTTAATCATTTTCTTCCTTACTTACACAGTGATTTAAAGCTATGAAATCACAGAGTTTGCGATATACAGTTTCAAGTTTAATTACACGGTTTGTTGGCTTATCTCTTTTTACTGAATGATCTGGAAAGAATAAACAGTGAACCACAAAATGTAAATAAAAAAAAAGATTGATAAAAAAATTATTGGTAATATTCTCAATTCAACCCCAAGACATTTCTGAATCAGAACGCAACGTCTAGTTTAGCATCAGAGCTTGCAGTGACCTTGTGCCTGCAGCCAATCGTCTTCCTCCTAAAACACTTTAAGAGTCAAAAAGATCCTCTGCCAAGGTTTTTTTTGCCTTCTGCTTCTTTGACAACAGCTTCAGGCTAAAAGCAGATGTGGATGAGTTTTTGTTTCTTTTGAAGGCAAGCTCTGACCTGGCCTTCAAACTTCCTCGCTGTCACAGTCTCCGGGAGCTGGCAGCCCACTATGGGAGAAAAACTCCCTCGTGCTCCACGCCGCTGCTCATCCTGCCTCCACTAATGGCTCACATGGAGCTGTCTCTAGAAAAGCTGGTAAATGTTACTTGAGTTTTACATTTTCTTCCTCCTCTAACCTTTTACAGGAGAAGAGACATTAAGTGGGAGGAAAACGGGACCAAATGTAATACAAGAACAAGTTTAAGGGATGTTAAACCTTAAAAGTCAAACGTAATGTCTTCAGGTCTGTCAAGCTAAATAACCTCAGAGAGTGACGAGAAACATTTAAATAGTACACTTTGGATAACTTATCTTAAGGTCAGAGAAGAATACACTTGTTCTCTTGCTTGCTTAATTACCTGATTAAATCAACAAATCTGCTGCTTCTTTTTCACTGCATCACACACTCAAAACCACGTCGTGCAATCAAAACACATTCTCCATATATGTTCTGGCTGATATACCTCCACATCCAAAAAGCATGTAGCCCTCCAAAATCACAAACAAACTCACATCCAAGTAATAAAAAGCTATATCTGTAATCCTCCCGGCCATTAGCCAGATTCCACAAAAGCTCAAGGCCGTGTCATTTTCCCATCCTAAAAATTTCACTGCCTCCTTAAAATCCAGGCGGAAGAGGATGTGGAGCAGCTCTCAAAGTCCTCCTGTTCTATATACAGCAGTGATCTTATAGTGGAGATGTGAGAGGACAAAAAGCTTAAAAAAAAACACTACAGGTTAAGTCAAGAGGAAAAACGTTGTTTACATTAATACAGCATCAGAATGTCAAAGTAATCCTTCAGGGTTTTTTTTTTTATCCTGTCATTTTCAGCAAATCTAACCAAACTCTAAACCCTGATGAAGCTTTAGGATTTGTTGGTACAAAATGAGCATTATAAGATTAGTGAAAGATGCACGGATTTAAGCTTTATTGGCCAATTCCAATAGGAGCTGCAACTCTGATGATTAAAAAAACATTTTTAAACATCTGAACTAAATTCAAAGTTTGATTGAGTTTTAAGTTAAACATTTAGCAGAAAAAGAAAGCATTCCAAAGATCACCAAGTTCCAGATGACTTCTCTGGAAATCTCTCACTAAATGGCTCCGGTTTAGTGACACATTTATTTTCACATATAAAAAGTGGATCTCCATTAAAAACAAACTTATAAGCCTTTTCATTTCCCACCACCACCTAAAAATAAAAAAATAAAAAGACTATGAATTTACAAGCCCCCAGAAAATAGCAAGATTGTACAACATAATACTTTACATGAAGACAGATTTAATTGTAATTTAATTGATTTACAGCTTGATGTCACTGTTAAACTATTAAAGCAGGTTTTATATCAACTGCTTAAGTGACAGCCGGTACATTAAAGGCGACCCCTTGGCCTATTTATTACTGGTTTATTGAGTCGGCTTTTAAGATTTTCCTCTATGCTGATCTGAGTCACTCGCCTTCAAAAAAAAAATAAAAAACAAGCAGAGACTGCACAGTATTACAAAGATGCAAAGCTATGGGCTGATTTTAATGAGCACATCTATTTCTACAGAGCCAGAATCAGCAAAGTCCTCATATTCATCATAACTACAGGCTGCTATCATCTAGGGATGTAATGATGTGAAAATTTACTATGATTACTGTGAGCAAATCCATCATGCTTTCCTGTATTATCACAATTTTGTCAAAAAGTTTTAAAATATACAAAAAGTGTAATTAGAGGTTTTAAGTAAATTCAGTAACAGTAAGGCTGACAGCATTAATGTAATTATCAAAATCCTCATTATAATCAGTAGAATTTGTAATAGGATTAGCAGCAATATCATTTTATATATAGTAGGAAATTAGACTAGGAAAGTATTCTTAATTAAATGAAGTCACATTAAAATTATAATCCACAATGCACCCAACATTCAGACTCATGGAGTGAAAAAAAAAAAAGAATAGATACTATACGCATTTTTATTCTCTTGAAAATGTAATATTTTAAGTTCAGAGTGCAGAATATTTATACTTCAGGCTCTCATTGTGGAGGTTCGCAAGACGTTGGGGGTTTTTACTATCGTTTACAGTTTTGATGGTAATTTTATTTTAAAAAGGGTAAAAATAACAGAAAATCTGAGCACGGTAACCATTCAACTGGTAATTGCTTCATCCTGACTCCCATCTGGTCACAGATGCATCATAAAACTAACAGGTACAAAGGTTCATCTGTCCTCGTTAGTATCAACCCTAGAATGGATGACTAGATTTGCCAAATTAAAACTGCTGAAGCCTTTATTTGCATCCTGGATGCTATGTATGTGTTGCTTGGCTTTTTTATTTGTCTAGTTTTTTTTAAGGATTTTTTTTCCTTTCTGCTGGCTGCACAATAAATTTGTCTTTAAGAATAATAAAGTTTACTTTGAAACTCCGTCAAGCACTGGAATAAGATTAATCATGTGTCAGTTGAGCTCCAAGAGAGTTTTCTATTGCTTATTTGCATCTTAAGTCAATGGAAAAACGGGACTTGGAAGTCATCTCCCTGGAACATAACCACGACATTAACTGGCTGGAATCCTGAACTTTTTGCAAATTGAAAGAAAGGAAACCAACCAACTAGGATCAAATTGGAATGTGTGTAGTTGACTTTGGATCTGTTTATATGATAGGGTTACATTTCTGAACATAAATTAGATCTGCTTGTTTTGTAAAATGCCCTGAGACGGTGTTCGTCATGAATCGGCGCTGGATAACTAAAGCAAATTAAACTAAGCATGATCTCAGTCACTGAAAATTTTCAACCTCAGTTTGTACTTTAACAAGGTGTTATATATTTTGTGCCTTTTGGTTGACTTTTCACAAGTATGTACAAGGAAGGAAAAAAATAGATCACTTTGGGGTGGGGACAACCACTAAAGAGAGAAAGTAGAACAAAGGATTGTTTTCACACATCCATTACACAATATTTTCCCTTAATAAACATCTTTTGAAAATCAGACCCAATAGTTTATTAGTCTTTTCCTGCAGAAAAACAAGAGTTCAATGCAAGAGAGGTAGTGGGGACGGAAAGGGCAAAGCCGGAGAGACAAGAGAGATGGAAGTGTTATTTAGTTAATTCTTCTAGTATTAATTCACAATATTCTGCATCTTGAAATATTTATCTAACCTCAGACTGAGATCTCCAAGCCTACATTTTACCATTTCCAGGTGCGGCAGTTTCAGGAGCAGATGTCTGGCAGCCTGCAGCACTGAAGGACTTAACCATGCACGTTGAAGTAACATACTGCAGGACTTTATCTACTGTGAAAGTATGTGGTTTGGGTAGGGACAGGCCTGTGGCCCCAGAGGAGCTGTAGATCTTGCAAAGGGCCCAGTGTGACGAATAGTTTTGGTCTCAACAGTAACTGGAGAGTTAAGAAATCCTCCAGAATTCAGAATATCTGTTATGAAATAATAGAGGAGTAGAGTTGGAGTAGCAAAATGTCCATGAATATTCAGAGCATGAAAAAAACGAACATAAACGTGTAGAGCACAAAAGGAAACAAAAATAAAATACAATGGAAGTCCTTCATGAATCCATAAAGAAACACACATTTCTAAACTTCAAAATAACTTTAAAAAGTAGTCAAACAGACTGCAAGTGCGTACTCTTGATAAAACAAACATATTCATTGTAACTACTCAGATGGATATGCAAAGAAGTACCACAATACTAGCATCTCTTTTTATGTCCTCATCAACACTATAATATAGAGTATTCTACCAGCGGTAAACAGCAACCCTATATGGTACTTTATATTTCTAACAGATAATTCTGTGCTTTATTTAAATATTTCAGCCTTCTGTGACTTTGAAGTTTTAATACTTAATGCAGAAACATTTAGTGTTTGTTGTGCAGCCGTGAAGTATGTTTGATTAGAACGAAAAACAACATTCAAATTACTACATTTAGAAAATAATCATCAAATAAACAAATGTTCAATTCTTGCATTTTAGTTATCTGTGACAGTTAATCTAAAAGTAAAGTTAGTCATTGCTAATATATACATATATATCCCAAGATGTGAAACTGTAAAATTTGCAATCTTTTTATGTTTGCAAATATATAAATGGAAACTGCCTGAAAACAGATAAATGGCAACAAGCTGACTCCAAACAAATGAAAAGAGAAGTCGCAGGCATATAAAGGAACAAGTTTAGAAAATGTGTACCCATCTGTTAAATCATTGCTTGAACTGATTGTAATGCCACTGACGGAATGTTGTACTAGGCAGCCTGCAGGTACTGAGAAAAAGAAAAGTCATCCTGTGGGCTCTTCCATATCAGAACAACTGGCTGTTTACACACAATAGTGCTCCCATTAGAACTTCTGCAATTTCAAACCAATTCTCTAAACACAGCAGAGTGTTATGATTAAACACAGAAGAGATCGCAGCTTTGTTATTACAGAGTTATTTGGAATCAGTAAATCTATTTTGTACGTAAATAATTATTTCAAAGCCAGCTCAAGGATCAGCTGAGATTTGGTAATGATTATTGAGACCAGCAGCCTGACCTGTTGCATGAGTTTACTCTGCCACCGGTTAACCTGGCAGATCAGATAAGTCAGAAACACACAGTTTCAGGCCTTCAGGTTGACGCCTGATCAACTCACCAGCTCCCTTCTTCTCCCTGAAGGCGGTTTTTATTACTTTAATAACCCGGAATATTTAATTACCCGCTCTCCTAGAAGCTCTTGTTGCGGACAAACATCTCAGCCTGAGCGCCTGAAGTCCTGCTGCGGTGTTACCAAAGTGAGAACGGGGGAGCCGCTCCGGTCCGAGCAGCACAAAGTCCAAGCGCGGAGTCCCTGTAGCTCGCCGGGCTGGTCTGATTTAAGCAACTTCCAGCCCACAAGCTAACCACCAACTTCCTTCAGGGAAATAAAAGATCAGAAGCTGGACGGTGTGGGGTGAGCAGCTTCTGTTTTGGTTCCTTCAAAATAAAATAAAGTGGCGTACAAAAATAAACCTAATTGTTGGAAGACTCATGTTTCCTCTTAAAAAAAATAACAATAAAAGAAGTTGTGAAAACCTAAAATTTATTTTATGTATTCTTTATGTTACTGGTTACCAAATATTTCAGCTTCTGACCTACGACATAACTGTTATATTGACATTTCCTGTTTAAAGTATAAAAAAGTGTATAATGAACATATAGCCAGCCATAAGTAACTTTACATATATTTTTTAGCTATTTATGATACATTTTCTAACCTACTGGTCATCCAAGATGAAATTAGTAATAGAGAAAAGTATTTGCCTGCTCAAAGAGGCACACTTAACAGTTATAGGTTATCAAATACAATTTCAATATCAGAAAAAAATAACTTTAATAACGAAAAAAGAATGTTTAAAATGATTTCAGTTATTACGTAGAACTTATAAGCTATCAATTTTTTAGTCTGAAAATGGTTACAAAGCCATATTTGAGGCTTTGGGACTCCAGAGAACCACAGCAAGAGACATTATCCACAAATGGAGAAAACATGGAACAAGGGTGATCCTTTCCAAGAGTGACTGGCCTACCTAAATCATCCCACTAACAAATCAGCGACTCATCCAGGAGTTCAGAAAAGAACCCAGAACAACCTCTAAAACATTGCAGACCCCACTTGCCTCAGTTAAGGTCGAGGTTCATGAATTAAAAATAAGAAACAGACGAGACAAAACGGATACCTAAGGGGCAATTCCAAAGCAGAAACACAAAGGGAGAAGACACAGGTGGAGGCTGTAGACAAAATGAGGTGGCGCAGGTGAGTAGAATCAACTTGAATGCAAGGTGGTAATAGGAAAATATCTAACAGAGATCTTACAGAAATACCAAGAACATTAGAAGGAAGCAAACACAAAATAATGAACTAATAAGGAAAACACCTAACAATAACAAGCGTAAGGAATTAAACTTAAGAAAGCAAGACCTAAAGAACAAAGTAAAAAGTAAATAAATGGTCAAAATACACACAAAACAAAATCAAAACCCAAACAGCTCAGGGTTGTGACAGTTTGATTATCTGAAATGTGTTAGTGTGACAAAAAAACAAAAATTCAAGAAATTTGTAGGGTGGTCAAATACTTTTCATGACACTTCATTATATCACAATTTTAGTTAATGTTTCACAAATCATGACCCACTACAAAATAATTTGGCCCAGTTTGGCTCTTCTATTCATTGCAGTGTATAAGGTCATTTCAATCTAAGATATAATAAATAACTGAAAATATATATGTTTGTGCTATCACAATTTTTAACCTTTACTGTACAAATCACAATGTGTTGCGTCTTAATATATAATGTTAAAAAATGTTAAACAAATACAAAATATTAGTAAAAGAATGTTAAATGTCACAAGGGAGAGAAGCACTTACAAATGCATAAAATAACTGTACCAGGGTGCTGTTGTTAGCACTGTTGCCTAATAGAAATGGAATGGATTCAAATGCTAACCAGGGCCTTTCTGCATGAGGTTTGCATGTTCTCATGGATGCTAGCGTTGCTCAGAGTCCTCCAGCTTTTCCCACAGTCAAATAACATGTATTTTAGGCTCATTGGCTTCTTTAAATTGCCCTTAGGAATGAATGTATGCATGCATCATTGTGTGGCTCTGTGATGGCTAGGTAACCCCCATGTGGCCTTGACAAGGATAAGCAGATTTAGAGGATGGATGGATGGATGGATGGATGGATGGATGGAAGGAAGGATGGGACAGTGACACAGTAAACACTAAAGATACTGGATGAGTTTAGGTATCTGAGATCCACAAGCTAACGCAACACTCAGAATGCAAGATAGGGAAAGGTCAGAGCATAGGCAGGAAAGGGAGGGACTAGAGTCAGAACAAGACCTGCAAGTGTGAAAAGTTTACTAGGTTAAAGTGAGATATGCTGTGATGTGCAGTTTGGACATGGTGGTAGGAACAAATATTTAGGAGACATAGTTTAAGAGGTCAATAATTTAATTGGAAGTGTCCGACATGGACAGGATTAGAATTGTGACAATTAAGGTTGAGAAGTTTGGAAAGAAATCCACAGACACAAGACTGAGATGGTTTGTACGTGATGGTTAGTTGATGTATCAGACCTTTTGTGGAGGAGGAAGAAGAGGAAGTGAAAAAGAGTGCAAAGAAGCTGAATGGATGATATTAAAGGACCGTGGACCTAGTAGTTGTAAATTTAAAATGCAATGTCATTCTCACATCAAGTAATTTAACATAATACAGAAACCTGTGTGGTCATTTATTTCGTTTGACTTCTAAATACAATAGCTCTCAAAATTATTGGTTTTCCCAGTGAAGTGAAAATAAGGCCTTCTTGGGTGCTTAGTTTAAGAGCATACACTCTTTAGTGTTAGATTATTGTCGTGTTTTTATTTATCTATTTTTCCTTCTAATAGATTTGTCTTTCAGCTGAATTGTACAGGACAAATACCACAATACTTGTGGAAAAAAGTTAGAAAGAATTTCGCATAGTCTCATTTTAACATAACAAAAAATCGGCATTTTAACAAGGGGGGGTATACTTTAGGGAGTCTGTTTAGGTATCTGTTGACAGATTACCATCAACAGTTTGTTCCAAAAATACTTCACTGCTTATTGTTCAAACTGATTTGTTTGGGTTTTATCCTAAATGTAGGTAAGGGTTTTATGTAATTTAAAGAAATTGCACATTCAAATATATGCAACTGCAATTTTAAGTTTAAAGTCACCACTGTACAAAGAATATATCAGTAAGATGCAGTTGAAACATTCTCATGTAGTAAATTATGGAAGGATTTAGTATTTCTTGCTTTTACTTTGAAGGAAAGTACGCAACTTCTTGTGAACTTGCTGAGAGAAAGTCCCCTAAATCATGATTTTAACCGCACCTTCCAGGTTAGTGCGTCATCACCACCCAGTACAAGTTATGTTATGTCAGAGTTGATCAGTCAACCTTTATTACATTTAATGCAGTATGGAAAATCTTGTGCTTTGTAACATATCAGTGTAAGGTAAATATCACGAGCCAATCCAGTATTTACATAGACCCGTTTTAATTTTAAGTATGAACCACTGAACAATAAGACAAAAACCAGTTGTATTCATTCTATATGGTTTTGACAATTTATACATTGTTTTCTGAAGACATGAGCTTGTTGCAGCTGAAAAAGGCACATAACCTCCTCAACTTGGCTGAGAATAGGCCAAATAAAGCAGCATGTCCTTTTAATCTAGCTCAGGCTGTAGAGCAGCTGCACCTTTGCAGTTTAAGTGGATACAGATAAGACAAGCCCATTACTGAAGAGAAGGAATTGTTGCATTTGACAAAAATTTAGAAATCCATTAGGGCACATTAGGTTGATAAAGATACGCTTCAGTTCAACGTTAAATGACTGCACTCATGACGGAAATCTGTACTCATTAGCAGAAAGTTCAGAAAGAAAACTGCTTATTTATCTACAGCCAAGTTTGAAAACAGGGAAAACAAGCAATGACCCTCATGCAATGTCTCATGCACACTATTTGTCTGAAGAGTAATGATGCAAAGATGTTATTTGGCAAATATTTCTGCATAATAAAGGACTAATTGAGGCCAACTCTGAACTATGTTTCTACTCTTATATTAATTAAATTTATCCAAGTTACTACACATGACAGAAACAAAAAATACAAAAAAAGAGGGGGAAATATTACAAGATCAAGTGAGACCATCCAACTGAAGCTGATGGACAATTAGAGCGCTTACTTGGGAAAGGCTGCACATTCATATAATCATCCATGTATATTTGTAAATGAAACTCAGGGCATTTTCTCATCCAAAGATCAACATTGCTGTTGCCAAATCATCTTGACATCTTCCAAGTGTATATAAGTCACACAAATGTGCTGGATTTCGCTATTTAATGAAAAAAAATTAACTACTTTGTTGAGCACGAATAGTTAAGTTGCATTTATTTAAATCTAGAAAGCTAAAAGCAGAAAATGATCTGGAAATTTGCCTGATAATAATTAAAATGTGAGTGTATAGTTTTGCCTTAGATGCTTTCGATTGCCTTCGATGCCTTCGACGAAAACTCTGGAACTCAAATTATGGTTATGATTGATTTTCAAACAAGATAATGGCCTGAATAACATACCCAACATAACAGCGAAGTGGATTCAGGAATGGCTTTTCAGTGTCATTAAAAGATCTGGACTTAAATTCAATTGAACACCTACTAAAAATGGCTGTCTGTTGATTTGCCCATCCAACCTGACTCAGCCTAAGAGGATCTGCAGAGAAGAATTGTGTTAGATACCCAAACAGAAGTGTCAAGCTTGTAGATACATACCCAAGAAGAATTGACACTGCAATTTCTGCCACAGGTGCTTCAACAAAATATTAAACCATGTGCGTGAATCCTTATGAATGTATTTTGTTTAAATGTTTACTTATCTTTAAGTTTACAAAAATGTGTGGGCTTTTGTCTACGTTATTTTTAAGCAATGCTATACTTAACTGGGTTTTAGATAAGGTCTACAAGATAAAATAAGGAAAAAGTGAAGGAGTTTAAATACTTTCTGGTGATTCTTTATGTTTGGAGCTGCAACATTAATCTTGAGCGCTACCTCAATATAATTCCTGATGTAAATAAATCCAAACTTCTAAAATATCAGTGTATCGGCACCTAATTTAAAAAACCTGCTTTGCATGAACAGAAGTGGTAAGAAACAAGTTAAGAGAAAAACAAGATCTTCCTCCAGCTTGACAAGCTGATGTAATAAAGACTATGAGGCCTAATTTACTATGGTCACTCCTGAGCCCAGAAAAGCTTTTCTTCAGAGTCTCTCTACACCTATTTTCCCTGGACTGAAAGAGTGTATTTTCTGTGTGTCAAAGACAATTTTCTTCACAGATAAAAAAGAAGCTTTTCCTAGTCATGAAGCACTGCCACACCTGCCGAGATAATCATTAAGGATTACAATGCGCTCATTTCTCACCTCTCAAAATCCAATTTTGGTGATTACACATTGTGAACTTGAAGTCTATCAGAGTTGCAGAAGCTCATTTGACATTACCTGGTAATGGATTACAGTCTTTACAGTCTGGCAGAGCCCAGATGAGCTCTCTGGAGGTTAAAAGGTGCAAATTGTGCCAGAAGATGTGAAAGGGCCTGCTACTGTTTTTCATCTGGTTCATGGGGACCCAAAGAGGCAATTTGGCCCCTAAAATTGGGCTTTTAACCATCAGCTTTCAAAGGAGAACATTAATGAGCGTTTTCAAAAGCTGATCTCAGTCAGAAACACACTTACAAACGTGCAAACATGCCAAAATTTTGTTTTTGTACCTTTGGGCCTTAGATGCATCAGACTATGCTGAATTAATCATTTGAAGCATTTCCTTTTATAATTTGCTTTATCCACAAGTAATGTGTACAGGTGATGTTTTTGTCTAACACAAATTGATTAGATTTACAAGCGAAAATACAAAATAAAAAGCCTCAACAATAAACTGAAAAAAACTTTAATGAAGTTTAATTAATGGGAGGGCATCTGTTGACCCCCACTGACCTAGACTTAATTTTATTTTTGTTTTAGCTGAGAGTTTTAGAGGTTTAAAGGAAATTTAAATCAGATTTTAGTATCTTTTATCTGTTTTCTCCACTTTTTAAAATTCCATTATAGGTTTAATGCAAATACATTTTAAAAGCATTATTTCTATTCATCTCTGAAAGTTCACAATTGATCTTTATCAAAGAAAGAGTGTTTCTCTTTGTGCGCAAACATGCTTGCTGTAGGATGGATCACAAAGAAATGCATGCTGGCTTACACATTTTGCTTTTAGATGCCCTAGTAAGTCATACTTGTTTTGCTACATTCAAAGCCAGTAAATTAAGCCCCTAGCATGACCAAGCCTCAACCATGTTTAATTGAAGGTAGATCATTTTTTCTGTCAGTTCAGGCATTATGTTTTCGATGAGTAGTAAAATAGTATTTATCTATTCATTTTTAATTTTTTATTTGTCTCACTAGTTCAGCAAACAGGAGTTTTAGAAAAGGTTTTATACATTTTTTTTTAAAGACATAAAATAACTGAACTCAATATTCAACATTTTGAAGCTAATGTAAAACCCCCTTAAATCTCAAATTTATGAATGAAGTAACCAACTCCTCTCCTCTTCTTAGTTCACCCAAACCTCAACACCAAAACCTAAGGCAATTAATATGGTGGGTCTGGTTGCCTTAACTTCGTCAGCCTGTTAGCTCAGACTTTTACTAGGCCACTCCAAAACTTTCAGTTATTTTTTTAGCAATACAGAGGTAGAATGTAGTATGTATCTTAGGAATGTGCTTCATGTATCAGTTGCAAATCTGACTTGTTGCATCCTTTTGTGTTGTTTGCGTATTTGTTTCCGCTGATAAAAAAAAAAAATAAACAATAAAAATCTAAAACAATTTCTTTATTTTTCAAAATTGCATTACATGGATGTATTTCCTGAGATATTTAAAATTTGGTCCAAGCAACGCAGAGGCAGGCAAGGATAATGAGTAATACATGTCAGCAAACACAATTATTTGAATAGTGTGTTTATGTGTATGGAATGATATTTGATGCACAGGCATATTTTTTTAAAATGTGTTTTTTGGTGCGGAAACAGCTGGCACACAGAAAGAAGAAGTCCTTTGTGCCCTGGGAGAGATGGATTTATTATTAAGAGGAACACAGAAGGTTATGTTGCCTTCAGAACTTATAACCCCAAAGAGGTGACCTCCCATTCACAGCTGGCCCCTGACATCTATTTATGCTTACATTGTAATTTAAACTACAGTAAACACCTAAAGTTTCTGTTTGGTGCTAAAACTGCAAAGGGCTACTTCAGGGTCAATGTTCCAAAATATGTTCAACTTTGCAAGCTGAACTGTAAAGGCCTGGCAGCATCACAGGACACTCAGAAACATGTTAAAAATCTCTTGATGAAAACAGACACATCAATAATCTTCATGAGTGCTGAGAACCAAAACAAGAAATCTAAGTTGCCTGCCCTCCAGGCTGCCAGGGTCTTGTCAGGGTCAGAGGTTCATGGTGACCTCTGAGTTACGGGACAGTGCTGGCATCACATGCTGGCAGCTTTGTAGAAGTGAGAGTGGGAAGTTGTTGCTCTTATTGTTGCAACCTGGCACATGAGGTGACAGTGAGGGCACTGCTTTGCATTTTGGGTAGCCAGCTTTTGACACCGATGGATTGTATAAATGAGCTCAATTAACAGAGATGCATCATGGGAATGCCTTCAATTTCATTTTTTATTTTGACTTTTCATAGTTCAATTTTTGCATCAGGTGCATTAAGTACATCTTCTAGTATTAGACGTTTTCTTGGAAGAGTAGTTACAGTTTTTGACCTTATTTATATTTTGTCACATTACAACCACATATTTTATGTATTTTATTTTGATATTGTTTGATAGACGAACACATAGTAATGCATAATTGTGAAAAATCAAACAAAATCATACATGGCTTTTTGACATTTTTTACGAAAACTCTTAAAGTGTGATAAACATATGTATTTAGACCCTTTTAATCTGATACCCCAAAAATAAAAATCATTGCAACCTGTTCCCTACGGTGTGTCATTTTAATCTCAGTATAAATACAGCTGTTCTGTGAAGATGAGTGTGAAAACTGCATCATGAAGTTCAAGGAACCCATCAGAAAGGTCACACAGGGATAATGTTTAAAGCAGAGATAGGTTATAAATCAATATCACAAGCCATCACTGACAGTAGTGGGAGTTCTTGCATGGAAGAAGACCAGCAAGGCTGCAACAAGTTTGAACAGAGGTTGGCTTTCCAGCTGACAGTGATGCCTAACATATAGCCAGAGCACCAATGGAAGGATTTAGATAAAATATTTATGTGTTAGAATGGTCCAGTTAAATTCCAGACCTAAATCCAACTGGGAATCTGAGTCAAGACTTGAAAAATAATCTTTACAGATGCTCTCCATGCTACCTGACTAAGATAAAGGTATCTTGCCACGAAGAATGGGCAAGCATTCGAGTCTCTAGATGTGCAAATCAGGTTAAGACATAAATGTGAAAAAGGTTGAAATACTCCCAGAGAACATTTTTCTTGCTGAATGTTAATCTAAGAATTGCCAAAAAAGGGATGCCCAAGTCCAGTCATAGAGAGCTACCATTGTATAACTTTTACATGCGTCCCTTCTCCAACAGAGCTGAATCAAATAAATGACTCATTCTCTGACCTTTGCAGAGCTGAATAGCATGCTGATGAGTGAATTCAGCCATTTGATTCAGGTGTCTTGGAGAAGGGATACATCCAACATTTGCAGGGTAGTAGCTCTCTGGGTCATTATTATATTTTTTTTCCTAACTTTTTACAGATACAAATGAACCTCTGGTCCTCATCTGCATCGGAGACATGAGGCATCATCTTGTAGGTACACATCCCTCCCAGCACAACCTAGAACTCACTAGTGAGAAGATATTGCACATGGCCAAGGGAAGTAGTGTTCCTCACAAAGAGATGAGTGTCACTGGAGTTTCCCTGGTTTCCCTCCTTGACCCGTCACCCCTGCAAGCAGATGGCAGATAAGTGGAAGACAAGGAATGGATAAATGGGTACTTTTTTCAACATGACACATCTTAACCTTTTTTAAGACTTTTTCCAGATTTATAAACCCTTGTGGAACCTCAACCTTTCCAGGGCTTCTTTTGGCTTTCTTTTGAAGGCTGTACCCTGAAAATGATTTTTCTTTCCATGACACTATCTAATCATCTGTTATGCGTTTATATGCACTTCTCAGGCACATTTTGCTTAAGACGTTAATCTCACAAAGTTTATGACAGTAAGATGTGCCCCGAAAGCTTTAGTCATAACTCAGGAGTAAGATAGTGGTCATGGATTTCAGGTAAAGTTTATGCACAGGGAGAATATCAGTGTGAGTCAGTTCAGAAATCAAAAAGGAAATTTTGTGAAGCAGAATGGAGGTAATCAAACCGCTTCAGTCTGCTGCTTTATTCTTCAAACTGAAAAAATGAAAAAGGGCCGAGTCAGGATGGGGACAAAATACAAATCGTGCATATGTGTAAAGTGACTTTAGAGCCACTGAATATTTCTGCCACATGTACATAGACAGGTACTCAATAGCAGACCAAAAAAATTATGTGAAACAGAACATTATCAGAGTAGGAAGAACTACTGAACTGCTTGTTATTTGTGTCCTTAGCCTAATGTTTGAAATGTGCAAAGAATGGATTTATTTTACAAGCCTTAGCTGCAGCTTCAAATGGCAACTGATAAATCTTAAGCACATTTTCTTCAAATATTCCTCAGACTTTTTTTGTCCGCTGTTCCATTAAAGGTTTAAAACATATTTTATTGATTTGAGTAATTAGCTACTCATATGTTATTGTGTAGTTTTTCCAAAGAAGCTCTTTTGAAACATTTAATGTTAAGCACACAGATGCTATTAAAAGTAAGACTCTAGCTCTTTCATTACTATGCTTCTGTAAAACAGAAGTAGCTTTTAATTACTAATTATTACTATTACTATTATTAAGTTCATGTATGCTGGATTCTGGGACTCAATGCAGCCTTTAAAATGTCTTCAGAAGTTTTCTTTCAAACTTTTTGATTTATATGTGGAAGGCCGATTCAGTTATCTCAAATGCTCTGAAATCAGTTTTTTTTTTCAGTTATCTTCACATGAAGCATTTTATTCAGAAAAAATAATAATAACATGTCTACCTCTTCTAGCTTTTCAGTATTTCAACGACTGACCACATTCTCACATTTTCAGTTTGTCAATAAATAATGTATTTCTATTTTGTACAAGTATTCAAATATTATTGTGCTAATTCCTGTGCACTTGCAGGCATCAGGGGATTGTAAGTGCAGAAGAAGAAGAGTGGTGAGCCTGTTGGTTAGAGGTATTATTTATTTATTTATTAATGAAACAATTTGTTTTGTTTTTTTGGTTATTAAAACAGCATTTTAAAAGTGTAGGAAGATAAAGTTTCTCGTTTTAAACATTTTCCTTATTCTTGTTGGTTTTTACAGAGCAATATTCTGTGGAAAACCCCTTTTTTTCTGCAAAGCAATACAACAGCGCAATCCACAAGTCCAGCCTAAAGAAAAGCATCAAGGGTTTTAATGGCGTACAAATGTGCAGATTTGTGGAAAAGTTATGAACTGGTCACACTGCTCCATCCAATGCTTTCTAAATAAACTTTAACCTAGGATCCTCACTTTATTGGTTATAGTTGCTGCTTTCAGTTTCAGTAATAATAACAGTTTTGGCACTGAAAAGCAATTAGGTGGGAATAGTAAAATGTAAGGTTTGCATTTAAACTGAATATTTAACAAAAATCTAACTTCCACCTGAAACAGATGGCCTTGATTGCAAAAATTACCATGTTATATGTCATTAGAGCTAAAAGGTTATAATTTCAGATGTTTATTGCCCAATAAATTTGATTTGTTTTTTGGGCGCTAATAAGAACATAAAACCAGATCAAATTGGCTTTTGTGGAAAAATGTAGATATGAAGCCATAAATTTAAATGCCTTTGGTATAACCACATAAATCAGATCTGGAAACAATAAAAGTGGAAGAAAATGCGAAAAAGGCCAGTGTTTTTTATTCTATTTATTCATCAGTGTTTTGGGTGCATTTGAATGGGAAAAAAAACAATTTGCTTGGTTTTAATGTTCTATATGTTGGCAATTTTACTAAAAGCAAAAACCCAAATTTTATTGTTGGTGCTTATACAGAATTGTTAAAGCCAAGATTTCACAGAACTGGCCGTAAATGGACCAGAGAGGGCACTGGTGTGAAAAAAAGTAAATGAAAAGGTATTGGTAATAACAGATGAAAGAATGAAAGTTTAGTCTGACAGGGAAGGTTAAAGAGAGAGAGAGAGAGAGAGTGTGTGTGGGTGTGGGTGGGTGTGTGTGCGTGTGTGTGTGTGTGTGTGTGAGATTAAATACACACAGCAGAGAGGAGAGTTTTCGTCCATGTGTGTCAGACTTTTTTTTCGCTGTTGCTGGTTTCCTGTAACAGGCTGAAGAGGGTTATTTATTGCTGGAGAGCTCCGTGCCTCGCATTCTCTTTCGGTACAATTTGTGATGTGGGAGTAATACTGTTCTTCCGAAAAGCAATTAAAACCATCCAGGGTTTAAAAAAGTAGAAAAAAACAAAGAGAACGGAAAAAAAACAGCCTTACAGCCCACACCTTTTTTTGTAGAATAATGTTTCCTGTCTCTTATTTTCTGTAGGTTGTGCACATCCTCTATACATCTTGCAAGCACAGACACCAGTCCATCTCTTCACCCATTAAAAAGGCTCCATCTGATTTAATTCAGCTAAATAAAACATGTATTTCTTCAAATTTCTTTGCGTGAAAATGCTAATGCTAAAGTCATTATGTTTCAGCTTGAGCAAAGTTAAAAAGCTTTTTAATGACCTTACTCTAGTTTCAGTTTGCAAATGAATCATGCATCCCTCTCTGCCGCTCCAGATGAGTGTGGGGTAAGAGATAATTTAATGTGATGTTGTTCTGTTCCATGACCTGTTGCTTCTCGACAGATTAAAAGCTTATTGGCCCACAGTCGCACTGGTTCTTGGACTCACTAAAAGGCAGCATCGGCTTCAAACACTGAGATTAAAATACATGATGCTGATCGTTAATGTTTTATTTGATTCTGATCATGTTCAGATGTCACAAAGTTTACTATGGTGTACTTTGCACTGTAAGGAGTGATAGTTTTAGGTTCCTGGCAGGACTTAAAGTGAACTTTTGAAGATGTGAAATACTGCAGAGTTCCCCTTTAGACTGCCAAATAGACATGTAACATAAATCTGTAACACTAAGTGTATACATCCATCCATCCATCCATCCATCCAGTAAAATATACAGTGCTCTGTAAACAGATTTCTTGCTTTTTGCCATATTTAAATGTTTCATATCATCATACTAAATTGTATGACTAAGATGGCATAATTCATCTTTAATTTAAAAAAGGCTAAAAGCTGTCCAAGGGGCCAGAATGGAAACCTTTGTGAAAAGTACTAACTAATTTTGCCATATTTGGCATTTTTCCATATTGTTCCATCTTTTACATCACTGTGGAGGAGTTTCAGGCAACTCTTGAAGAATCTACTTAATTCAGCCACACATGTGTCATGATCTGTGGCTCTTAGTTTCTTGTTTGTTTTGTTAGATGTTGTCTTATCAGTTCATTCCTTTGTGTTTAGTTCTTAGTTTAGTATTTTGCTTTGTTTTAGTATATTCTGTGAGATTTCTTCCCTGTGTTCCTCCCTGTCTGCCCCTGCTAATTCTCTCGCTCCCTCAGCTCCCTGTTTTAATTCTTCTCAGCTGTTGCTCATTCTCACCTACTTGCCCATCATTTCTCTCCATTTTCTTCCTAAAGATATTTATATAGGAAGAGAGTTGAGAATATACTGTTTGGTTTTCCTTGTTTCTTTGCTGAAATCTTCCCTTATCCTACTCCATGTTTTATGCTCCTCTGCCTCAGGATTCGTACAGGTCTGTTCCAAGTGTTCCCTGTGCATTTTTGATTTTTCTTCACTAAACCTTTCTTTCACCCACCAGGTGGCTCCCGAGCTCCTGTCTGCACTGTGGTCCATCAACTCAACGCTTTGCGACACATTAGATGCTTTTTGAGCATGATGAGCTTCTTTGAAGTCATGCCACAGTCTAGATTTGGCTACTCCAAACCATTCACAGGTGCACTTCCTAGTGGGTTTTGGATCATTGTCCTGAAGGATGACCCAAGTGCTCTTCTGCTTAAGACCACAAACTGATGGTCGGACCTTCTGCTTTAGGATTCTCTGCCAGTGGGGAGAAATCATGGTTCTAATAATTACAGAAAGACACCACCTCCTGGGGAGTGGTAGCCAAGTGGTTAGAGCGGAGCGCTTGTGTTTTGAAAAGGTGACAAGAACCCTGGTTGGACTGCCACTCTTGGAACTCTTGTTAATGCCATTTCTACCCAGTGTCTTTTTTTATACAAACTGGGCCTGGGTGTGACTAGTTCTCCAAGCTTTCCATTCAATGTGAAAAGGGGAGCAATTGCTTTTTGCCAGGTTGGCAATAATAATAATGCTAAAAATTATTATTATTATTATTATTATTATTATTAGAAGTAGTAGTAGTAGTAACAGACTCAGTTGCAGAAGTTGTCATACAGTTATAATTTTGTTCACTCGAGGGCCCCAAAGGTGTATTAAAATGATTAGATTATTAACTATTATTAAATTGAATGTTGTTAACTTCGGACACATTTTTGGTGACTCAAGTAAGTAACTGTTAGTCCATTGCTGCTACTTACTCTTCCTTATGTTTCCTAGCCAAATCACAGTGCATACCAGGAGTTTGGTGCTGAGCAAAAAGTTTTTTTCATTAAAATGCTTCACATAGTCAGAGTATGCATGCAATGCTGTATTTTTTTAAATCCTAAATATTATTGCAGTGAAAGTGCTGATACTGGTTTAATACCAGGAATCGTACAAATAATGAACAGACCTTCCTGGAATAAAAAAGAATCTGATGTTCCTTTCTGGTTTCAGCAATTTACCTTGGTCTATTGTCCCTGGTTCACCAATTGCATCACTGATGTTTCTCTCAGCAACCAGTGAAGCTTTTAACAAATAGGCTATAAAAAACATAATTCAGTGCCTGGGCTCTGTGAAATGGCTGGTAGGCACCCAGCTGGTGAGCACAAAGGGGCATTTAGAGGCTACATATTACTCCTATGTGTTTGTGGAGAGCAGAACAGACCAACATCTCCACAACAAATATTCTATCTAGAAGATGAACAGATCAGGTAAGATTGAATTTACAAATAGATTTAAAAACTGGTTTAATCCTCCTGCTTTCGGAGCGAAACAGTACAGTCTGCTTTATTGCACATCTGAGCGTAAAAGTCAAAACAAAAACATTGTATTTGTATTTTAAAAGGTTAACAACAACAGCAGTAATAATTACATGATTCATTCATTCAGTGCTGATAAGCAGCTCACACTTCTATATATTTTCTAAGTAAAAGTTATTTCTTTCTCTCATATCAGTCAGAATGATGCAACTATTTCAAACACTGGGTTCATTTGAAGCTGCAAGGTCCTTGACTGTATAGATTTGCCCTTATTGATTGGGTCAAAATGTTATTTACTGACAGCTTTACTCCTGACAACTCTGTTCTTAAAGTTTGTTTCCATCTGTCTGTTTTCTCTTTTGGTTTTGTTTTAGTTTAACCACAGATATGACGGGCTCTCTTTTAATGCAAATGCATATTATTTAGTATGTAAAGAGAAGTTGGTAATATGTCTGAGCCATGGCACCTTAAAATCATATCATTTCTGTTTTAGACAGCAATTAACAGTTTTGTTTTTTAGGACAAAATTAATTTTATGCTGTAGTTTTTAAATTAAACGACAGTGCCACCTAGTGGCTTGTTTTCCAACTTACACCTTCGTGTGGAACAACCTTTCTTTTACCCACAAAGACCTGATTAAAAGGGGGGAATCCTGTTCCTATCCAGACAGTGTAGAGTGCCTCATGCCTTCATAGGTTGATAATGATGAGGATCCAGAGAGAACTACAGTGAGGATGAAACAGTTTACATGCTGAAAAATCTGCCCAATGTGCTTAGGCTAATTTCTACTAGATTATTTCCAAATTTTTTCAACAAAACCTAAAAAAAAACGATTTACTTTCATGTCATGTTAATACTTACTTTGTTATGTTATAATTTATAATGTTACCAAATTTCATTGCATTTTTGAGGGGAACCACTTCAACGCTTTAGTAAATATTAGTAAGTAATAAGTAATAAAATGATTCTTTGTAAAACCCTGACGACGTTATCATCATATGAGTATCATTTACCCCTCCTTGAACTGCCACCTTAACGAGGTGGAGGGGTTTGAGTGCCCGAATGATCCTAGAGGCTATGTTGTCAGGGGCTGAAATGCCCCTGGTAGGGTCTCCCATGGCAAACAGGCTCTAGGTGACGGGTCAGACAAAGAGCGGTTCAAGACACCCTCATGAGGATCACACGATCGAGGCACGTGACGTCGCCCGGTATGGCGGAGCTGGGGTCCCACCCTGGAGCCAGGCCTGGGGTCGGGATCCGTCAGAGAGCACCTGGTGGCTGGGTTGCTCCTCGCGGGACCTGGCCAGGCCAAACCCGAAAGAGAGACGTGAGGCCATCCCCCAGTGGGCCCACCACCTGCAGGGGGAACCGTGAGGGACTGGCGCAAAGAGGATTGGGCAGCGGACGAAGATGGAGATGCTTAGGCTGGCTCTAGGGACGTGGAATGTCACCTCACTGGGGGGGAAGGAGCCTGAGCTTGTATGGGAGGTCGAGAGATATCGACTGTAAATAGTCTGGCTCACCTCCACGCACAGCGTGGGCTCTGGAACCCATCTCCTCGAGAGGGGCTGGATTCTCTTCTACTCTGGAATGGCCCACGGGGAGAGGTGGCGGGCTGGGGTGGGTTTGCTTGTTGCCCCCCAGCTCAGGCGTATCGTGTTGGGGTTTACCCCAGTGGATGAAAAGGTCGAATCTCTGCGCCTTCGGGTTGGGGACAGGTCTCTGACTGTCGTTTCGGCCTACGGGCCGGGCGGTAGTGCGGAGTACCCGGCCTCCTTGGCGTCCCTGTCGGGGTTGCTGGATGGTGGCCCTCCCGGGGACTCCATTATTCTGTTGGGGGACTTCAACGCCAACATGGGAAAAGACAGTGACACCTGGAGAGGCGTGATTGGGAGGAATGACCCCCCCATCTGAATCCGAGTAGTGTTTCGATATTGGACTTCTGTGCTAGTCACGGAATGTCCATAATGAAGACCATGTTCAAGCATAAGGGTGTCCATCAGTGCACTTGGCACCAGGACACCCTAGGCAGGAGGTTGATGATCGACTTTGTTGTCATGTCGTCAGACCTTCGGCCGCATGTTTTGGAAACTTGGGTGAAGAGAGGGGCTGAGCTGTCCACTGATCACCACCTGGTGGTGAGTTGGATCCGCTGGAAGAGGAGAAAGCCTGACAGACTTGGCAGAGCCCTCGGCCAGGGATGTATTCAACTCCCACCTCCGGGAGAGCTTTGACCAGATTCCGGGGGATGTTGGAGGCATAGAGTCCGAGTGGACCATGTTCTCTGCATCTATTGTCCATGCTGCTACCTGTCGCTGCGGCTGTAAGGTCTGCGGTTCCCGTCGCAGCGGTAATCCCTGAACTCGGTGGTGGACACCGGCAGTAAGAGACGCTGTCAAGCTGAAGGAGTCCTATTGGCTGTGGTAGGCTTGTGGGACTCCTCAGGCGGCTGACGGGTACTGTGAGGCCAAGCGTGCCGCGGCCCGGGTTTTTCCCCTCGCCTGGGAGGGGTTCGGTGAGGCCATGGAGAAGGACTACTGGTTGGCCTCAAAGCGATTCTGGCAAACCGTCCAGCACCTCAGGAAGGGGAAGCAGTGCTTCGCCAACACTGTTTACAGTGGGGGTGGGAGGCTGCTGACCTCGACTGGGTACATTATCGGGCAGAGGAAGAAGTACTTCGAGGATCTCCTCAATCCTGCCATCACGCTTTCCCTGGTGGAAACAGAGGTTGGGGACTTGGGGTTAGACTCTTTCATCACCCAGGCTGAAGTCACCGAGGTGGTTAAAAAGCTCCGCGGTGGCAGGGCTTCGGGGGTGGATGAGATCCACCCTGAGTACCTCAAGTCTCTGGATGTTGTAGGGCTGTCATGGTTGACACGCCTCTTCAACACTGCGTGGCGGTCGGGGACAGTGCCTCTGGACTGGCAGACTGGGATGGCGGTCCCCCTTCATAAGAAGGGTGATCGGAGGACTCCCTGGTAAGGCCTACGCCAGGGTATTGGAGAGGAGAGTCCGGCCGATAGTCGAACCTCGGCTTCAGGAGGAGCAGTGTGGTTTTTCGTCCCGGCAGTGGAACACTGGACCAGCTCTATACCCTCTACAGGGTACTCGAGGGTTCATGGGAGTTTGCCCAACCGGTCCACATGTGTTTTGTGGACCTGGAGAAGAAATTCGACTGTGTCCATTGTTGTGCCCTGTGGGGGGTGCTCCAGGAGTATGGAATCAGGGGCCCTTTATTAGGGGCCATCCGGTCTCTGTACAAGCGGAGTAGGAGTTTGCTCCGCATTGCCGGCACTAAGTCGGAACTGTTCCCGTTGCATGTTGGACTCCGGGATGGGTTGTCCTTTGTCACCGGTCCTGTTCACAAGTTTCTTTCATGGACAGGATTTCTAGGTGCAGCCAAGGGCCGGAGGGACATGTATATGTTTTGAAACCCCTGCAAAATTATTCTTGTTTTTTTAGTGTCCCTTTATCACGCTACAAACACCTTGCCTTTTTAGTTTAGTTTCACATAAAAAAGTTTGATAGATATGAAAAATTATGCTGTTTAAAAAAGTAATGAAAAGGGTGGATATCTATATTATATTGAGCCTCTCTTCCTCTCTCACTCACTCACTCACACACACAGAAGTCTACAAATGGAGCAGTTCAGTGAACTGTAGAGGCACTAGTGGGATTCCTGACAGTATAATTTAACAATGAGGTTGATGCTTTTTGTCTCCCTCACATCTGCTGCTGCTTTCCTCAGTTCACAGCCGCTCTGCCGACACTCATCCATCATACAGATTCATCACTCCGCAAAGCTGTTATAACGACTAATTTGTCTTCCTCTAATTCTGTAGAAATCCACATTATTATCTACACTTTAGCATACTGGGTTTTCATTTCACTGAATAAATATCTATGCTGTTCAGTCTATAAACAGCAATAAAGAAAAATGATAAGAAGGAAAAAATCTTAGGCTTATTAAAATAAATATTTACAAAACGCATTAACAACACAAAAATCCAAAAATATCTCAGTGATGAAAAACAAAAGAATTTAAAATGAAATGATTCAGTACATAAAAAGATAAAGATTTTCTCCAAAATTAAGTTGGGAAAACATATTAGATGATCTTTCCACTGCCTTCCTATTAAATAATGTTCATATTACCATATCATTTTGTAAATAGTGTCTCTCTTAATCTAATTTGTTACATCACAAGCAAATAATTCAGTTTACACTTTAAATAGACACCTGATTAATTTGAGATCATTATTTAGTGGATGTATGAGCCCACTAGGTGTCACCCTATAGCAGAATGTGCAGAAAAGCACATTCAAATTAATTTGACAAGTTGTTTGTTCTGTTCTTCCAACTGCATGTGATGATATTTATGATGATTGATCCATATCGTCGGGAGCCCTGGCTCTTCTCTAACTCTCTCTTCTCTTCAGCTCACCCCACAGATTTTCAATAGAAGTTAGGTCGGAGGACTGAGATGGCCACAGAAGGAGGTTGATTTTGTGTCTGACACACAACATCTGTGTTAATTTGATCATATGTTTTGGATCATTATTTTGCTGAAAGACCCAGTGATAAACCACTTTCACAGCCACGTTCAGCGATGGTTTTTGTTACGATTAATATTGCTCGCTGCCCAGGGTGACACAACCCAGAGGAGCGGGTGGAGGACACCACAACAAAAAAGTTATCTCTGTTGTCAACAAAGGAGGTTTCTATTGCTTTTTTTTAGCTTTTCCAATTTTTGGGCTGGGGCTATTGTCGCTGAACCACTAAATTAATGTGCTTTTTCCACGTTTTTTAAGGAGTCTAGACTTTATCAACTGGGGTTCTAAATCTAAAATTATAAGACTGATTAAATCTGAGCTCAATTATTCTACACTGATTTACAAATCTGTTAAAACAAAGTTTGCTATTTAAAAATTTGATTTATGGATAATTGTTTTTAACACTTTTTCTTACTAATTATGTTCAGATTATCTATCCATCTGTCTGTCTATCTGTTAAGAAACCGATCCATATTTCTTTAGGTCTTAGTGACTCTTAAAATTATATTTAAAAAAAGCTTACTGTTTTGGGGGGCATATTCCTTATGTGGGGAGTGGGTTGTTTTAGTTTTTGTGTGTGGTGCGGGGGTTGGGATGAGTCTTTCTCTGGGTGCCATTCGTACAAGAATTGCCGCTGCACTCTAAGGGAAGAGAAACAGGCCAACAGCATTACAGATCCTCCACCATTCTTAACATTGGGCCGGAGGTGCTTATCTACATCCTTTTTTCTACACTAAACCCACCTGGAGTGTTTATTGCCAAAAAACTCAGCCTTAGTCTCATTTTATCAAAGCAAATGATTTTAGTTAAACTCAGCAGGTTTTCTCCCAAATAACTGGTTGGAATTTTCACATTTTCACATTTGCCAAAAAGTAGTTTCCACTATCAACATTCTCATAAGTTATTTCTACTGCAAATCATTTAAAAAGCATTTTCTAATTTGGGTTTTTGTATTAAATTATAGGAAAATTTTACTTTTTAGCAATGTCAAAAGACAATTTGGACTAAGGAAGATCATTAATATATGATGAATACATTTGTTGGGGCTTGGTGACTGGGAGTTAAAGTTGGATTTGTAATGTAAAAAAGTAATTTAAAGTGATACTTTTACATTATGAACACATAAATGTTCAAGTGTTTATCTGTATGCTTGAATAAACATAATGTCCCTAGCCATAACAAAAATTGCTGAATGACCTGCTATGCATTTTTGAACCTAAACAAAAATGATCCATGCAATATTACCCTTTTAACCACCTGTCTGTTCTGATTACAACCTGCAATCAGCAGGAAGACCCACACAGCATCACAGATAAGCCTGCTGCGGCTGCATGCTTGCGACTTGCTGCTAGACCTCTGTGAGGCTTAAGCTGCAGGTGCACCAGTTAATACAAAGCTAATTATATTGAGCTTCTGTTGAGTTAACATGATTATAGTTAAAACAACTCAGATGTTTCTTCCATTTGAATTTAATTTGTATGGACCGTGTATCTAGAGCAGGAGTCTGCAAAAAAGTGCCTCTTTGGACCCAAATCTGTCTTAATTCTCATTAGGTTGGAAACTACGCATGTGTTTTTTTGTTTTTACATTTTCCACAAGTATCAACATTCCATAGAAGAAAATTTTTCCATCTTCTTTTTGCTAAATCTTCATGTTTTTCTTTATTTTAAATACTAAAAAAATGAAATCAAAATGTCATGTAATAGATATTTATCAAAACTTATAAGCTGCTTTATTTGAAAAGGTCATGCAACATTTTTGCTCTAAATGAGATTTATTTAGCGAGACTGAGGGGAAAAATGCCTCTTTGGATTATAAAGGTTGCAGACCCCTGATCTAGAGGGAAAAGCAAGTCAAACACATTGATAAATCTAACAGGCCCAGTTTCTTGCTCATTTGTTGACACTGCCTCTGGTTAACAGTTAACCTTTTTTCATGCTTGATTTCATGGTAATTCTTGAAAAGTATTTCTGCCTCTGAAGTCAGGCAAGAGTGATGTAAGAGCCACTGCAAAAACATCTCTGTTACACTGTGTTGAAGTCTGACTGATTCTCTGCAGCTGCCGATTTATTGCTGAGCAACAAAGAAAGGCTTCCTTTGTGTCCTGGTATAAAAGCCAGGAATGTTGGACGCTCCATTAATTAGCCACTTTGTTGTGCGGTTGCATGGGGGTAGCAGTAATGATTAAGCTAACCTGTAGTCACAATAACAGAGACTAAAGAGCAGAGTTGTAGTGTAATGTCTTTTCTCTTTTAGCTTTTATTCAAAGGAGGTGTGCTGCACAGTTTTACGGTGGGGGAGAGATATAACAACCTAAAGCACAGCATTCACAAGCTTATCTAGATGCAGAAATTATCTATATGTAATTTAGGTAATTTATGTTGCTGCAGCCACCATAGTGATATCATTAATCGTGTATTTATTAGCATTCATCGTCTTCACTGATGCAAAAATTTGATTAAAATAAGACAAACAGAATAAAAAAGAAACGAACATAAACAAAATTAAAATCCAACACAAATAAATTTAAAAGTGTATTACATTTCTGGAAGCGCAAAGTAGAAATAAGTACACATTATCAGATTTTTTTTATGTTTTTTGTAAGTTTTGTCTATTTAGTCCATTTATTTCAGTAACACATTGTAAAGATTAATTACACACAGACCCATGTTTTCAAGCCTTTATTTCTGGTAAGTATGACGATTTTCAGCTTACAGCCGATAAAAACGTGACATTTCAAATTAGAATTTTATATCAGACCAATTAAAAACATTTGTACAGAAATGTGGATTTAATGAAAAGTAGATTTAATACCTGCTTAAGGGTTGTTCTTTTTTAAAAGGTACTTTCAATCTGACAAACGAGGAGCATCAAAATGCATATATTAATTTATTGAATATGACTGTATATGTATGGACGTATAATCACAATAAAGTCTCTATTATATAAGATTACACAAGCTAAAACAAAATAATATGTTACACTCTGGTGCAGTTTGTAGAACTGTTGCCTTGCAGCAACCGGGCCTGACTAAGGATCTTTTTCCATGGAGTTTGCATGTGTGGGTTCGTTACATGTACTCCGGCTTCCTCCCACAGTCCAAAAACATGACTGTTTAGTTAACTGATTAGGAGTGAGTGTGTGTGTGTGTGTGTGTGTCCGGTTGTTTGTCCTGTGTGTCTCTGTGTAGCCCTGTGATGGACTGGCGAGATCTCCAGGGTGTACCCCGCCTCCTTCCCAATGACTGCTGGAGATAGGCACCAGCGCCCCTGCACCCCTGCAAGGATAAGCTGGGTCAAGACAATGGACTGATGGATATTTTAACCTGTGACCAAGCCTGCAATACAATGGGTACAAAAAAGGCATAAAAACTGTGGGAAGAGTATATGTTCCTTAATTTAAGAAAAACTAATTTTATCTTTGCATTGACCGATTTATTTCCCGCTGAAGCTTGAAGAGTTTGTTGGAATGACCCAGGAGAGTATGTTTTAAATAAAATGAAACCAAACAGTCTCGTCTCAAAAAAAGGCTGCTGGCAATAGTTGTACAGGTTGTTGTAGAACAGTAGGGGGCGGTAAAACTGTTCACATGTGCAATAAATGGCAGTTTTAATTGTGGGCACTAAAGTTGGAAATTAATACATCTCAGAAGAGTCTCCTTGCATGTTACATATGCTGCCGTCTGTATCTGCATGTTGACAGACATCTCTGTCAACATGTCTCTGTTATGGAGACACAGCAGCCTCCTCCTTCTCTGTGAGCTGCAGCTGTCGTGATCTTTGGGTTTTGTTAGCTTTATCTTGCTTTTGTGCTTATTTGCTCTCATGTTCATGTTGTTTATCTAAACCTGGTCACTACCCTTCAGCTTACTGATTCCTTAATTTAATTATTAGCTCTTCCACTCTACCCAGTCACGTGTATTTAGTTTTTCTTCATCAAATGCTCGTGTGCCATCTTTTCTTTCTTCCAATTGTGTTTTTTCCAATGTTTTTGTTCTGGTTTGTGTTTTTCAGTGTGTGTTCTTTGATTTCATGTGTGGTGACATTAGTTTTGATCAAAGTTAGGCACTTTGCAAGCAAAGCTTTTTTCTTTACTGTTTTTTAAGGAACTTCCAGCAATATTGCTTAAGACTGAAGGATTTTCTTTGGACTTTTGCTTTTTCCACTCATTTTTAGTTTTCTGTTTGTTAAACCTCTTAACTCTGACTGAATCATTCAATGGATAGAAATGGTCCTAATCACAAGGGAAGAGCTAGCCAATTTACCAAATAACCAGTTTAACATTCAGTCTTTAGTCACTTTGTTACTAGCAGTATTATAAGCCGCAGGAGGTTGCCTCTCTCAGGACCATTTGTCCCATTACTTAAAGTAAATGGTTTGGACTGTATTTTCTTTCATCAATTATACAATTATTCTAAAAAAAAAACAGCAGGATACAAAAATGTCCATTTCCATTACAGGATTTCACCAAAATAAAAAAGCTAGTGCTTCTGCATGGTGCACACCTGATGTCAAGGCAGACTGCAAGTGATGGTATATAATTGTTAGCAAGGAAGGTCAACACATGGTCTGGGTTTCAAGGTAAAACTTGGATCATAATGCTGGACCTCTAACATGTTCTGAGTTGGATTTTGAAGGATTGCATCCAATCAGACATACTTTTTACCTGAACCGCTGCAAAAGGCTTTAGTCATATGTTTGAGCCCGAATATAACTTTTATGATTCTTGAGGTATTATAGATGGTAACATGAGGGAGAGGCTGAAACAAGTGATGACAAGGACAATGATTGTCTTCAAAGCTAAAGGTATTTTAACTGATTTCCTCATCTAATCTCCATTCATAAACACTGTATTCTTCTGCTTTTGCCTCAATTGAGTGACTTCGTATCACAGCTGTTAAATTAATGATTTACAAATCTACTTTTCTAAAAATTAAATACTCTACAAAGTGCACAAAAAGAGTGGATGACTTAATTTTGTTTTGGTGAGGGGGTTTCTGCAGCCGTACAGAACAGTAACCCCCGATGAAAAACCAATTGGTATTAAAAATCCAAAGATTTGAACTTTGAACTCTTTAGTTACACTTAGCCATAAAAGTTGGTATGTTGTAAGAGTGGTTTTATAGAGAGTAAACAACACAGTTACGTGAAAAATGTAGGATATGCCACATGCCGTCCCTGTGCAGATGCTGCACAGGGACAGCATGTTGCTTGGTGGTGCAGCTGGTCCCCCATGTGTGGAAACCCTTGGTCCTCGACAGAGAGGTCAGGGATTCAAGTCCTGACATTGGGACCTGTGCTGCGTCTCTTTCCCCAATTATCTCTCTCTACCCATTTGCTGTCTGAAACATTTGGGGCACACTAAAGGCCACTAGTGCCACAAAATCAAAAAAACAAAAGAAAGAGACTGGACCTGTTATGGGAGGTGTCCATGATGAAAACAATTCCTCTCCAGCTTGGGCAAACTGAAGTTTGCCCAAGCTGTTTGAGTCAAAGCCCAGATCTAGATCTCATTGAGATGCTGCAGGGTGACGTCAAACAGGCTGTACATGCAGGAGAACCCCTCAAACATCTCAAAGCTGAAAGTGAGAAGACTTTCCTCAGACAGGTGTCAGACTGGTTGGTGGCTACAAGAAGTGTCTCATTTCAACTAAACAATGTAAGACTGAGATGAAGGGGTAGGGCGTCCTAATTTTTTCCTCAGTTAGTATACATTTTTGTTGATATGGTTTGTTTAATGAGTAAACCAAGATTAATGTCAGGTGTTTACCTGTAATGTAATTACCTTCCTTGCCACTGATTAAAAAAAAGATTACACATCTACACTCACCGGCCACTTTATTAGGTACACCTGTACAACTGCTCATTAACGCAAATTTCTAATCAGCCAATCACATGGCAGCAATAAATCTTTAGGCATGTAGATTTTGTCTAAACGAGGCGCAGTTAAAAACCGAGCATCAAATGGGGAAGAAAGGGTTTTTAAGGACTTAAAAGGGGGCATGGTTTTGTTGGTGCTAGACAGGGGGGTCAAAGATTTAAAAAATGCTGATCTACTGGGGTTTTTTCAGCACTCCCATTCAAAGGTTTACAGAGAATGGTCCAAAAAAGAGAAAATATCCGGGGAAAGGGCAGTTCTGTGGAGCAAATGCTTTTGATCCCCAAAGGTCAGAAGAGAAACCAGATGGTTCAAACTGATAAAAAGGCAACAGTAACTCAAATAACCATTTTTTACAACCAAGCATGCAGAAGACATTCTGAACGCACAAACACAAACCCCTTGAGCGGAGGGTACAGCAGCAGAAAAACCACCAGGTGCCAAGAACCAAAAACAGGAAACGGGGGTACTTTTCACACAGACTCCCCAAAATTTGGACAACAGAAGTTTGGAAAAACGTTGCGGGTTGAGGTTCGATTTTGCTGCAAATTCGGAGGTAGGGTCAAAATTTGGTGTCAACAACATGAAAGCATGGACCTCCTTTTTGTATAAACGGTTCAGGCAGTGGTTGGTGGTGTAAGGTGTGGGGGATTTTTTTTTGGCATTTTTGGGCACCTTAGTACCAACTGACATTGTGTAAAACCCCAAGTCTCCTGAGGTTTTTTGCTGACCTGTCCACCCCTTTATAAACCACAGTGTACCCTCTTTGATAGTTACTTCCAGCAGGATAACGCTCCATGTATAAAGCCGAATCGGGTTTCTTGAACAGAAAATGATTCACGTACTAAATTGGCCCCTCCACAGTCCAGATCTAATCATCCAAATGACCCCTTTGGAGTGGTGGACGGGAGTTTGGGTATCAGGATTGAAAGCCAACAAATCTGCGCATCTTGTGTCATCATCTCAATATGGCCCAAAACTCCCTCGGGAAATTTTTTTCCCTCCCTTTTTAAATCTATGCCACGAAGGATTAAGGCAGTTCTGAAGGCAAAAGGGGGTCCAACCTCGTACTAGCAAAGTGTACCTAATAAAGTTTTTGAAGATTTTGTGGGAAAAGTGAAAAAATTTGCCAGTACTATAAATCTTTCAAATGTCTCTGGGGATCTGGCAAAATGTGAGTGCTCCCAACCTCCATCACCACACAGAGGCTTCCTAAAAAAAAAGGAATGTATTCCCATGTGCAACATGCTGTAAAATCATACTCTACCGATAAAACCTTGTAATACTGCTGTAGTGGTTATTTCTGTTTTTTGCAAATGCTTTAACTGCAAGCTCTCGTTACAGAGGGAGTATGAGAGCAGCAATTGAGATAAATCATATTTTTGTCAATGGCATCTCAGTGTTTGAACAGAAAGAACAAGACCAACAGGTGAAATGAGGTGTTCCACCTCTAAAGCTGCTTAACAATGATAAAATGTTCTGTTAGACTGCTCATGCTGTCCATGTGCACACTGAGCTGAGCAAGTGCAGTCAAATGCAGCCAGAGAAATAAATCACCTACTCATGAAGGTTGAAATTGTTGTTATTCTGCCCACATACTTATATAAATCACAGTCAGAATCAAGTTTACTGCCAAGTCACTTCATGCACTGACAAGGATTTGTTTCTTTCTGCTGATTGGAGATTTGGTTCATAAAACCTTAGAATAAATAACACCTTTAAAAATAAAATCTTCTTAAACAGTGTAAAGCAATCTTACACACAAACAGTGCCTTCCAAAACTGTTCATACCCAGTTAACCCTTTGTTTTCACATTTTATTATGCTAATATTATTATGCTCAAATTTCAATGTACTTTAGTAGGTTTATATGAGATGGACCAAAACAAAGTAGTGCATGATTAAAATGAATTGGAAGGCAAACACAGACTATACAAGCAGTTTCAGAATCAGAATCAGAATCAGAATCAGCTTTATTGCCAAGTTTGTACATACAAACAAGGAATTTGACTCCGGTACACTTTGCTCTTTAGTTTTTGTTTTTGCACTACAGAATATACATATTTACAATGTACAATATACACATATATAAATAAAAATAAAAAGGTGCATTTGCAACATCTGTATGCTGTTGTTTGTTTTTTATTGAATGTTCAACAGGGAAACAGCCTGGGGGAAGAAACTGTCTCTGTGGCGGCTGGTTTTAGTGAACAGCGCTCTGTAGCGTCGGCCTGAAGGCAGAACTCTAAACAGTTTATGTGCAGGGTGTGTGGGGTCTGCAGAGATTTTAGCAGCTCTTTTCCTGACCCTAGACCTGTATAAGTCCTGGATGGAGGGAAGGTCAGCCCTGATGATTCTCTCTGCAGTCCTGATTATTCGTCTGGACCTGTCCTGTTTTGTGGATGAACCGAACCACACGGAGATGGATGAAGACAGGACAGACTGAATGATGGCAGTGTAGAAGATGACCAGCAGCTCCTGTGGAAGGTTGTACTTCTTGAGTTGCCTCAGGAAGTACAGTCTCTGCTGGGCCTTCTTCCGAACAGTGTCTATGTGTGAAGACCATCTCAGGTCCTCAGAGATGGTGGTTCCTAAGAACCTGAAGTGATCCACAGCCGACACGGTGTTGTTGAGGATGGTGAGGGGGGTGTATGGAGGTGGTGTTTTCCGAAAGCCCACCACCATCTCCACAGTCTTGAGTGGGTTTAGTTCCAGGCAGTTCTGACTACACCAGTGTACCAGCCGATCCACCTCCTGTCTGTATGCAGACTCCTCACCGTCCTGGATCAGTCCAATGACAGTGGTGTCATCTGCAAACTTCAGGAGTTTCACGGACGAGTCCGCTGAGGTGCAGTCATTTGTGTACAGGGAGAAGAGGAGTGGGGATAGAACACACCCCTGGGGGGCACCAGTACTTATTGATCTAAAGCAGTTTGACTGGGTCATTCCAACACATGAATATACTTTAATCAAAACCACTCTATTGTATCTCTGGCTGTGTGTTTAGGGCCTTTGCCCTGCTGGAAAGTGAACATCTGCCCCAGTTTTAAGTCTTTAGCAGCCTCTAACAAGTTTTCTTCCAGGCTTTCCCTGAATTTAGCTCCATCCATTGTCCCATCAACTCTGATCAGCTTTCCTCTTCCATGGTACTGCCACTACCATGTTTTGCGATTCAAAGTATTTGTTTTCCAACATACAAAGCATTTAAATGAAGACATAATAGTTGCATTTTGGTCCCACAGCACATTCTTTCGTGTTTACTGTGTGACGATGCTGGTTTTGGTAATTTAAAAGAGATTCTGAAATGTAATCTGTAATACATAATATTTATAGCAGCTATATTACAATATTTCAAAGTGTCCCTCCAGGCCGTGGTTTCTAAAAAAATATTCACTTCATGGGATAAAGATCTTCCATCTCCTTGCCTTTGTCTTGCTTTTCCACAGAGTGGAAATCTCTTCCTCCCTCCCTTGGCTGTAAACTTACTGACCCTCTCTGCTGCAGCAGTACAGCTCATCTCTGCACCGACTCCCTCTGTGGAGAAAATCAATAAGCACGGGTCAAAACAGCCACTGAAAGAAGGAGTAACACTATAAAACAGGCAGCTCATGATCTGTTGAGCATCCAATGATGGTCTTGTTAAGCACTAAATTGTGTTCTTGGTTAGGTTTAATTGTCTTTTTAGTGGAGTGGAGAATGTCTTCTCTTTGAGTGATCTGATGTTTGTCTAATTAGATTAAAATGACAACACAGAGGATTATATAAAGTGAATTTTAACCAAGATTCATTCTCTCACACAGACAGGAAATGTCTGATAAGCTTAATGTGAAGACAACAGTCCTCTTTCCACAGAAGCTTCTCACCTCCAGCATTACCAGCAATCATTGTGAATGTATCTCTGGCTCCTCGCCTGCTGTTGTTCATGCTAAACTCAGGCTTCTTATCAGGTGTCAGATATGGGTTTGGTGTCACTGAAGTCCTGTCTACCCCCCTCCACCACCTCCTCACCACAAAAATAATTGAACAAACACAATAAAAAACAGCCCCTGTAGACATCCTAGCTTTATTAAAAATGTCAAAGGAAAAGGTTCATTTAGTGTTTAGATTAGAATCCAGGATTGTTCGGCATCTCTGAATATAATGCATTCATATCAAAATGCTAACACACCCCTGTTAAAATGTCAACTTGTCGAAAAAAGTGAGACTATGATCAATTATTTGAAAACTCTTTCTACCTTTACTGTAAATTTAACTGAAAAAGATAAACAAAGCTCTTAGGAGGGAAAAAAGTTGCAATAACTTTATACTGTGCATCCAGTGTTCATTGGTAGGAGCAGCATCGTGTCTCATCTTGACTTGGTCATATTTTCCCACTATACTTTGCAAAAGATCTCTAAAACTATCAGATTATGAGTATATCTCTTGTCCACAGTCCTTTTCATGTGACCCCATAGATGTTCTTTCATATTCAGCTTTCTAGCAAACACCTGAAGGTTTGGGGTCACTGCAGCTGTTCGTTCTATCTAAATAAAAGCAATCCAACTCACCACCACCACAGCATTTAGGGAAAGATTAAGGGCAGATTTGGATGTTTTCTCTCACATTTGGAGATATGAAGAACACAGGATATTTTTGTAATATCCTGTCAGTCTCCTGGCAGCCTCCCTGAAAAGCTTATATCTAAATGTAAAATAGAATTGTAAAATATAAAAAGCTGTGGATTTTTATATTCTTCTCCTGACAGATACATTTGTAAATTTTTAAGAAAATCTCTTATCCTGATGAAACAATCGTGTCTATGGTTGGTTCTTTTTTCCCCTTTTCCCACAAATATACATAAACAAGGATGGGAAACTGAATCTGTTTGACGTTTTATGTGTTTACTTATTGTTTATTGTTGAGCAGGTGAAAAAATGTACAATACAATTTTTAATGGTTTACTGGTTGGTTTTTAAAAAATTCTCTTTTGGCTAACAAGTACTTTTGACTTGACGATTTTGACACGATATTAGAGTTGAAATGGAAACTTTAGCAGAAGGAGCAAACAATAACAAACATTTGACCAACAACCTGACATTATAAATCCCAAACCAACTGGATTACAGGATGCAAGACATACACTGGTGTTTAGATCTCTTTCTTTTTGTTGCGGTTGAAAGTCATACATCAAATTATTGTTTTTCCACAAGATTACTGTCTAAAGTAAATTTATTCCAGGTTAGGTTGCTAAAACAACTTCTGTTGTTGCTCAGTGTACCTCAAACGGACTCTTTCTTAAAGCTTGGAAAGCCCCACAGCCATCCGTGGGAACACACTACATCAAAGCCGCTTGCTCAGTACGGGATAAGTGAATGAACTGTTCAGATGTAACATTGTCTCTTTGACATTATTGGCAATTAGCTGCTGATAAGTGGCAGGAAAGGCGGCAGACAGCGTGCGAATGTCACCACAGGGCTTACAGAGATAGATACGACACTGCATACTGAACAGAACAAGGTCATGGAGTTAATGCTGTCACACAAACACATCAGGAGACATCAAAAGTCTTAACACAAATAATCCAATAAAGAACAACCTGTAAATACAGCAAATAATCACAAACAAACACAACATGCATTTATCAGAGTTCCTAAACTGAAAAATATAAAACTATTTATTGTATTTATTTATAGAAGGCTGCAGGGCTCTGAAACCTCATCAACAGACAATTTCTGGGGAAAAATATGTAAATTTCTCATATTTTAGAAATCCTGTTAGTAGTTTGTATGTGTGATGGAAAACTAACACTGTACATCACCCTGAATGCACCATCTAGTCAATGAAACTTGGTGGTGGCAGTATCATGCTGTTGGTATGCCATTCTACAGCAGGGAAGCTATTTTGGAGTTGATGGAAAGACAGGTGGAGACTGGGGTGGAAGCTCACATGCAGAGCTAGAATGATTTAGAATAAAGCAGTTGCAAGAATGTCCTAGTCCAAGTTCAGACCTAAATCCAATTGTGAATCTGTGTAAAGAAAATGGATGTTCAGGGATGCTCTCCATTCAATCTGATAGAGCTTGAGCTGGTTTTCAAAGAAAAGTGTGGAAAAGGATTCAGTTGCTAGATTTGCAAAGTTGGTAGAGGCAAACTCCAAAAGGCTTGCAGCTGTAACTACAGTGAAAGGTTGTTTCCACAAAGTAATGACTGAGGGTGGCTAAATACAAATGCATACCACATGTTTCAGACTTTTGCTTAAAAAAAAAGAAAACCAGGTATCTTTTGTTTTCCAGTTTACTATAATACACAACTTTGTGTTAGTCTATCGCATAAAATCCCAAATGAAATACAAAATTTATTATAAATCTACCAGATTAAGATTTAAAGAAATTTTTATTCAAGAAAGAATGTTGTTACTGAAAGTAAATTACACAGGCTTCTTCTAAAATATAACAAGACTATGTATAAGTTGTGTAATCTTTCAAAATGTTTTTTCCTTGTCTTGTTCACATTTCAACATAAAAATTGCATGTCAAGAATTGTTTATACTGTTCTTAATCAGTTGAGAAGCATTTATTGGCATTACAACATTGAATGCTACTTTTATTTGATGAATAGCTTTTTGCATGTTTTAACTGGTATCCCTGATGATTCACCTTATGCGATGAGTCTTTAAGGTTGGAAGGCCACTCACCAACACCCTAATCTTTAGCTCTCTCCACACATTCAAGTCAGAATTCTGACTAGGTCTCTCCAAAGCATTAACATTGCTTCCAGTCGGAAGAAAACCAGTTCGAGAAATTAAGATATTACTTAAACGTACAGGGGTTGGACAATGAAACTGAAACACCTGGTTTTAGACCACAATAATTTATTAGTATGGTGTAGGGCCTCCTTTTGCGGCCAATACAGTGTCAAGTCGTCTTGGGAATGACATATACAAGTCCTGCACAGTGGTCAGAGGGATTTTAAGCCATTCTTCTTGCAGGATAGTGGCCAGGTCACTACGTGATACTGGTGGAGGAAAACGTTTCCTGACTCGCTCCTCCAAAACACCCCAAAGTGGCTCAATAATATTTAGATCTGGTGACTGTGCAGGCCATGGGAGATGTTCAACTTCACTTTCATGTTCATCAAACCAATCTTTCACCAGTCTTGCTGTGTGTATTGATGCATTGTCATCCTGATACACGGCACTGCCTTCAGGATACAATGTTTGAACCACTGTATGCACATGGTCCTCAAGAATGGTTCGGTAGTCCTTGGCAATGATGTGCCCATCTAGCACAAGTATTGGGCCAAGGGAATGCCATGATATGGCAGCCTAAACCATCACTGATCCACCCCCATGCTTCACTCTGGGCATGCAACAGTCTGGGTGGTGCGCTTCTTTAGGGCTTCTCCACACCGTAACTCTCCCGGATGTGGGGAAAACAGTAAAGGTGGACTCATCAGAGAACAATACATGTTTCACATCGTCCGCAGCCCAAGATTTGCGCTCCTTGCACCATTGAAACCGACGTTTGACATTGGCATGAGTGACCAAAGGTTTGGCTATAGCAGCCCGGCCGTGTATATTGACCCTGTGGAGCTCCCGACGGAAAGGTCTGGTGGAAACAGGAGAGTTGAGGTGCACATTTAATTCTGCCGTGATTTGGGCAGCCGTGGTTTTATGTTTTTTGGATACAATCCGGGTTAGCACCCGAACATCCCTTTCAGACAGCTTCCTCTTGCGTCCACAGTTAATCCTGTTGGATGTGGTTCGTCCTTCTTGGTGGTATGCTGACATTACCCTGGATACCGTGGCTCTTGATACATCACAAAGACTTTCTGTCTTGGTCACAGATGCGTCAGCAAGACGTGCACCAACAATTTGTCCTCTTTTGAACTCTGGTATGTCACCCATAATGTTGTGTGCATTTCAATATTTTGAGCAAAACTGTGCTCTTACTCTGCTAATTGAACCTTCACACTCTGCTCTTACTGGTGCAATGTGCAATCAAAGAAGACTGGCTACCAGGCTGGTCCAATTTAGCCATGAAACCTCCCACACTAAAATGACAGGTTTTTTCAGTTTCATTGTCCAACCCCTGTAAATCTTCCACTGGCAGAAATAATTGTGGGCCTAACTGTAAATTGAAGGTAGTGGTTGTAACACAATAAAAGTGAAAAGGCTCAAGAGATATGAAGACTTTTGCAGTTAAATCCTATTTAAACTGATTACCACGACTATTAAAAACTCAGAAGAGAAGAATCAGAAAATCATTACAGTGCAGAATAAATGCAGCTCATCTTAGAGAAGAGAGCTGCAAATGAGTGAAGGATAAGATCTTTAAAAGTCTCAGAATAACAGCTGCTTTGCTTACCAAGCACAACAGAGACAAAATAAATGGAGTGGATTTATATATTGCTTTTTTAGTAATACTGACCACTAGAAAGATGCCGATATTTTGACCTATAGATGAAGTATTTGAGCTTAGTTTTTTAAATCCTCACTAAAAAGCTGCCTGTGGAGGGTAACAAAGTCCGTATGGCCTCATTTTTAAACATGTGCCATCCTGCTTTTCTTTTCATTAAGCCAAGAAAAAGAAACTGGGAGGAAAGTTTGAGGACAGAGATTTTGACAGCAGACTCTCACCGATAATTGTGTGATGATTTATCAAGAAAGACAAATGGAATGTAATCTTGCATGTATGGATCTGTGAAAAAGCATCAGGTCACTTCCTCTGATCATTTGTCAGAGTTGTAGCTCAATGAAGGGAAGAAAAGAGGACATTTCGCTCAGAAGTTGCAGACGATTCAAAAAGGTTTGGAAATGAGGTGTGCTTTTGGGTATAGAGTACGAAATAACACAGCACTCTAAATATTTTCCCCCAGCATGCATGAAGCAAAAATCATGTGGAAATGTCTCCCCACCTTTGAAGCGTCGCCAAGGGGGCGGCTATTTATACAGCCATCACTTGTTGTCTTGAAAGTGCACGCCTTGTGCTGTTGCGTCGATCCTCACTGTACACAGGCGTATAAACATGGCCTGAGCTCACAACACAAGGCTCCTTATCGACAGGAACCCAAAGTTCCTCTGGTGGAAATGTCTTTGTTCCCCCTCGGCTGCCACACAATGAGCGCAGACTCTCTGGAGTCTGCCAAAGGCGCTGCAAGTGAAGGCCTTCGTTCATTCCACACATAGCACAGCGAAGGCACTGACCTTGGCAAACGGCTATTAAAATTGTTCTCCATTGAAACGCATTTGCGTACAGTCACCTTGGCAGAGAAGAACAGGCACTTGTTTGCAGCAAAACATGTTGAGATAAAACTGCAGTTAAAAAAAAACCTAATGGAGGCAAGGTCTGTTTATCTGGTACTAAGAAGGATCTCTTAATTCTTTATTGCGGTGTGACTTTAACAATATCAATCAACAGGAAGGTCAATAACTAAAGGAATAACTACCATGTACTTTTAGCAAATAACTTTATTTTAAGTAACAGGGATGAAAACACCATTGTGCAGATACATGTTTGCAGTTGTTCCTCGGGAATAGCACATAATTATCATTTGCTTTAATTAATGATTGTTTCGTGATATTTGTCTTAATAGGAAACAGATTTTTCCGTGATCTTTTAAAATGGTCTTGATAATTATTTCTGCAGACTTTGTGAAAATCTTTCAAAGCCCTTCATTGGACTCTGGATGCCTTTTCACTCCATTTCAATCCAATGGGATAAAATTATGCTGTTGCTGCACAGAAATAGGACCTTTCAGGGCTCGGCTACAACAGTGTCTGTCAAACACAGTTTTTGTTTCCCATTTCTTTGGCTGAATCAGAAAAATACAAAACAGTCAGAAAACAATATTTTATTACCAAGCTAATTCCCAAATGCTAGTGTATCTAAAACACATTTATATGGCTCTAAACTAGGGCTGCTTGACATTACAAAAAATTGAACTGCCACATTGTTGTTACATTTTGCAGTGTTGATATCAGTTGAGGTTAACATTTTCTGGACTTTTTTTTGGGACAGAATTAGAAACATCTAGTCCAGTCCCACATGTAAAGTTCTTCTATAATTTATGATGTACTTACATGTACTGTAAGTGCATTGGTATCAACAGTGTACATTTCACAGTGAGCTACTGCATAAAGACTTGGTAACTTTTGCAGTGAAGAAACTCGATCACTTGACTAACTTTCGCTGAAAGCTCAATGCCCTCTATTCTAGTGCATTAGTGCCCTCAAGAGGTCCGATAAATACAAGCCAATTTAATCAGAAAAGTCAGACTCTCCTGCTGTCGGACTGACTTCAAACGTTCAGCAAGTTGAGGTGAGTGGTGCTGACAGATCATCCGGAAATCCTAAGTCTAAAATGAGGTAAAGTTGTTATGGTGTCATAAGACCTTATACAACTTATTGTTCCCTCACTTGACAACTTTATAAATTTGTTTAAGCACATATTATATTTTAATGACTAGAAAGCATATCGTTTGTAATGCAGTCCCATATTGGTGTGTACGTGCTACTATAGCGTGCTACTGCTAAATTGCTTTTTGCTGCGATGTCATGGTCATGTTTTTTTATACTTGACTGCCTGACCATCTGAGAGTTCAGTACTATTTCGACGAGCTATGGGTTCCCCCAAGTGGTCAAGAAACATTTCACAACTTTTCGAACTCTGTCATTAGAATGACTTCAAGCCTTAATGTCAAAGTGAAGGAATCTTCACCACTGCAGACTGAACATCTGCAAATCGTAGCATGAGGATAAGTAAAGCATCATTATGCCATTACTGCGGTATTTGAGTATTTTAAATGAACGTTCGTTGCAGTGATGCCTATGACCGGAATTTATTGCGTCTCTGACATGTGACAATTTTTTTGCAATTCCAAATAAATTTTTGGTGTGAATTGGACAGAAAACAGTTGGAATAGCAGAAAAAATGGTCCTTCAGAAAACTCTCAGGAGTATTGATGAATATTATTATAAAAGATCATAAGAAAGTCTGGCTCCTTGGAAGCAAATTGTAAAGGCATTAGACACGGTTTAAAGCTTTTTGCACAGTACTGTATACTATTGCAAGCAAATCTTGTATGACTGAACTTTTATTCCTACTTGAACCACCCTCAGCAATATTCAAGATGCTCCAGCTTTATGACACATTCAGCCACTCAGACTCCAAGGAAAGTAAAACCTCTTACGTGCTGTGGAGTATCAGCACGGGTGGAGACAAACATGCTCACACAGTGAATCTCCCTAATGACTCGCCTCACGGCAGCAATCCGTCGTAGCGACACAGAGGGCGAAATCCTGTTACAGCTGGCTTTACATGATGCCTTTTAACGATATTACACACACCCCTCTCAAGTCTAGATCCAATTTCCCATCAAATAAGATGGCACACACAGCGACGCTCTTACATGGCTGTCTGCCTCTAATGTTGAAAAAAGAAAAAGTATTAAGTAAAAAGTTTTTGTCCTCAGTGCATCAGGGCTCAGGGCAGAGTGGAAGCCTCCCTTGACTCTTGTGTGTTTTGCTTTCAGTCTCATAACTATGGGATAAACTATCCTGTGGTAAATTGGCGTGCTTAGAAATTGTACCACAGTAATTGATTTATGTGATTTTTGCAGTTGGTAATAAGTTGGATAAATGATTTGTTTTGCCTCAAGGTTCATAACTTCTGGTTATTTATCCTGATTAAGCGATAAACAGTAAGAAATAATAAGCTTCAGTTATGAAGTAATGACCCTAACAACACGTATTTTTAAGGAGAAGAGTATAAAATATATATATTTGTGCTTGTTGTTTTTTTGGCCAAAAAATATATTTAAAAGTCACACTAGATCATGACAATAGATCTGACAATTAATTAGTAATTGAAGGGATAATACTTGAAAATTGTGACAGTAATTGACTAAAGGTCTCAGTTTTGAGAAATAACTAAATAAACTGGATATTTATAACAAGAGGGGGCAAATACTAACATCTATGGTTAGAATAATTAATCTCCCACCCTCATCATCAGTTAATGAAAAATAGGACGGAGGCTGTTTAAGCTTCAGCCACATGTTTGTGTGCAAGATAAAGCATCCCCGTTGTTAAGTCATCTGCCACATTGGGCATCTTTCCAGGCAGCACATCCATCCACTTGCTATTCCCAGCTGTGCCCTCATTCGCTCCCTGCCAGCATTCGGGTCCTTACATGACCTAAAAAGAGCGTAATTAAGAGATTTCTTACTAGCCTTGTTGTACTTCCACTGTAAGTGTACCCTGCTTTTTATTTATTGAGTTTTTTCTTTGCAGTGTGCTTCTGAAAACTTAAATTAAATCTGATTGATGCATGATTTTTGCAGCTGCAGCCACTTGCATCAATAACATTGTATATTAAAGGTGCATGGTAGCTGTTATCATCTTTTCATTAAGAGAATGTAACTGAATCGATTGAGCCCAGATGAAGGTGACCTATGATCAGCTGTTCAAAGTCAAAACTCTCAAGTGTCGAATTGACAAGATTGATTAGAGTTGCACTGGTTTCTGATTAATTGATTTTCTTTTCTCCTCCAGAGAGCATCTGGTTTACCACTTTCCATTAACTCAGGAAGGACACAAGAAAGAAACTCAGCTTCACACTTACTCAGCTTTTGGACTTTTAAAATTAAGAAGAAAATCTTTGACATACTCCCGAAGATGATTACTTCATCCTCAACAAGTGAGACAACATTGGAAGTAACTGTAGAACCTGATCTGTGTTTGGACTGTTTTGATCCTGTGGAGCTTCCAGAGTTATCAGAAATATTAGCTTCATCTAAACCTTCAACTTGTATGTTAGACCCAATCCCAACCAAATTATTTAAGGAAGTGTTCCCTCTGATTATCAGCCCCATTTTAGATATGATTAATTTATCTTTAGTAAATGGGTATGTACCACAAGCTTTTAAGGTAGCTGTAATTAAACCTTTGCTTAAGAAACCTTCGCTTGATCGAGATGACTTAATAAATTACAGACCGATATCCAATCTTCCATTCTTATCTAAAATTCTTGAGAAAATAGTTGCTAATCAAATGTGTGAGCATTTACACAGCAATGACCTGTTTGAAGAGTTTCAGTCAGGTTTCAGAGCTCATCATAGCACTGAAACAGCTCTGCTGAAAGTCACTAATGATATTCTTATTGCCTCAGATAATGGACTTGTGTCTGTACTGGTTCTGTTAGATCTCAGTGCTGCATTTGATACAGTTGATCATAATATTCTCTTAGAAAGGCTGGAATATGCTGTAGGGATCGGGGGAACAGCGCTAGGCTGGTTTAAATCTTATTTGTCTGACAGATTCCAGTTTGTTCATGTAAATGATAAATTATCTTTAAACTCCAGGGTTAATTGTGGAGTACCACAGGGTTCAGTACTTGGGCCAATTCTCTTTACTATATATATGCTTCCAATAGGTAAAATTATCAGGCAGCATAGAATAAATTTTCACTGTTACGCTGATGATACTCAGCTTTACTTATCCATAAATCCTGATGAGCCCAACCAGTTAAATAGACTACAAGCATGTCTTGAAGACATAAAAACTTGGATGACTTTAAATTTTCTGCTTCTAAATTCAGACAAGACAGAAGTTGTCGTCTTTGGACTGGAGTCTTTAAAAAAGAAACTGCTTAGTCAATCACTTAACCTGGATGGCAATAAATTGACCTCCGATAATAAAGTAAAAAACCTTGGTGTTATTTTTGACCAGGACATGTCATTTAAATCCCATATTAAACAGGTTTCTAGGATTTCCTTTTTCATCTCCGGAACATTGCCAAAAAATTAGAAATATCCTGTCCAGGAGTGACGCTGAAAAACTAGTCCATGCATTTGTTTTTTTCAAGGCTGGGACTATTGTAATTCTTTACTATCAGGATGTCCACAAAATGCAGTTAAAAGCCTTCAGCTGATTCAAAATGCTGCAGCAAGAGTTCTGATGAAAATTTAAAAAGAGAGATCATATTTCCCCTACTTTAGCTTCCCTTCATTGGCTCCCTGTTAAATCCAGAATAGAATTTGAAATTCTCCTCCTCACATATAAAGCCCTTAATGATTTAGCTCCATCATACATCAGAGATCTCATTGTTCCATATATTCCTAACAGAGCACTTTGTTCTCAAACTGCAGGTTTACTGGTGGTTCCTAGAGTCTCTAGAAGTAGAATGGGAGGCAGATCCTTTAGTTATCAGGCTCCTCTCCTCAGTTACGGTTGAGGTGCAAACACACCCTCCATTTCTGCTACCTGTATGACCCTCTCTCTTTTCCAATGGTTATGGTCAATCTGACAGAGAGAGGTATCCCAATCGTTGTGGTTTTTAGTATAACAATGGCCATCAGTGGGCTCTAGATGGACAAACTGTCTACTTTTAAGGCTAGGTTTAAAACTTTCCTTTTTGATAAAGCTTATAGTTAGAGTGGCTTAGGTTATCCTGAGCTATCTCTGTAGTTATGCTGCTATAGGCTTAGGCTGCTGGAGGACATAATGACCACTTTCACCCTCTTCGCTACATTCTCACACTGCTCTCCAATTTAGCATTATTTGCTGTTATCTCAGCTTTTAACTTTGTTCTCTCTCTTTTCTCTTCCTAGAAGCTACACCTGGCCTGACTCTGTGTCTACCTGTAACACCTTTCTGGAGAGGGGAATCCTCCAAGCTTCTGCTGGCAACAACTTAATGCTCACCCTCTACCGATGATCCACATGGCCCTGTCTTTCAGTGTTTAACCCTTTCTCCCTCCTAGACATAGCTACTGACTGAGCTTTTACTGTGACTAACTTTCTGTGCTCTCTTCAGACTCTAAACTTAAAAACTGGCTCAGAGTTTATCTGTTCCTTCTTTCTAGGTGAAACGACTAAAGGAGCTACATCCATTAACATTTACCTTTTCCTTCCCATAGAAAGTACTCCTGGATCAGTGCTTCTTTGTTCTCTTTGTGTCTCTGCTCTGTTCTCTCTAACCCCCAGTCGGTCGTGGCAGATGGCCGCTCACACTGAGCCTGGTTCTGCTGGAGGTTTCTTCCTGTTAAAAGGGAGTTTTTCCTCTCCACTGTCGCTACATGCATGCTCAGTATGAGGGATTGCTGCAAAGTCAAAGCCAGTGACTGTCCACTGTCTCTACATGTTCATCCGGGAGGAGTGAATGCTGCAAGTCACTGACTGGATGCAATCTGCTGGGTTTCCTTTCCTTAGATAGAAAAACTTTTTATCCAATTTGAATAAATAATAGAATCTGGCTGCACTGTTCAATGATTAAGATTAATTGGAATTTATGTACCTGACTTTTGTGAAGTGCCTTGAGACGACATGTGTTGTGAATTGGCGCTATATAAATAAACTCAATTGAATTGAATTGAATTAAAATTTTTTGTGGCAGTAGTCGCCTTTACTTTTCGAAAGTAGGCAGACAGGAAGTAGGGTGGAGAAGGGGAAAGAAAAGCAGCACAGGTCCCGAGGTTGGGACTCAAACCCAGGACAGCTGCACTGAGAACTGAAGCATCCACAAATGGGTCGAGCGCCCTACTGTTGTGCCACATGCCGCACCCAGCATGTAGCTTTTTGAGATTGATATTTTCTCATTGTTTTATCAGAAAAAGTAGAGTTAGATTTAAAAAAAATCAATGTTGGTCTCCAGTGTGCAACACAAAAATGCTAATGAAAAGTACAACACAAAAAATAGGCCATTTTTAAAGAGGATAACAGATAAAGTTGAAAAATATTTTAAATATTTTAACTAAGATGTCACAGGCTGGCAGTTTTATCTTATGTTTTAATATTTTGTGTTTCATTCGTATGTTTTCAGTTTTTTCTTGTTGACCGACAACAATCTGTACTTGAATCCAATTCAAATCCTCTGGCATGACCTTTAGGATGTTGATCATACTCAAAAAGCATTCATTGTGGCCAAATTAAGTGAATTCTCCAAAGAAAAAGGCCAAAATTCCTCCTCAGCCAAATAAAAGATTGCCACTTAATAAAGCTTGATGGAAGTCCATGGTAGCAAGGGTGGTACAACCATTTATTTGTGCATGGAGTTTGCATCTTGTCCCTGTGCATGCGTGGGTTCTCCCTGGGTACTTCGGCTTCCTCCCACAGTCCAAAAACATGACTGTTAATTGGTTAATTGGTCTCTCTCATGGATAGAGAGATGGATAGAGTTTGGAGCTAATGGTTAAATAATGAGTGTCAAAATAAAAAAATATGAACTTTCTACAGCAAAAGTTAAATGTTCTAAATTAAATCTATTGAAAAGAAGTTGGATGTTTATTGCAAAAAGCAACTTTCCTGTCTTGACATTACTTACAATACACTTAAGCAAGACTTTGATGCTTCCACAATAATCTGATACGCCTCAGACCATAATATTTTTGGGAAGGTTTTGATCTTTACACCAGAAATTAGAGCAAGAAAAGTACAGAAAACTTAAAAAATGCTATTTGGAGTGCTAAATGAAAATATCTGGGAATATATGCAGTAAATAATAATATAATAGGCAAAAGCATGCTCCATGAGCAGTTCACCAAGCTGTTACATGCTTGAGCTGGGTTGGGTTTTTGCTAATAATCATGGACATTTTATTACTTTAGTGGCTATACTGAGGGGCGCTGCTGTATAACTTTCCTTTTCTCGCTTTTCAAATCAAGGATTCAGGGCAATTATGGGTATACTTAACATTTTCCTTTTCTTCAGCACATTACGTCTGCAGCACACTCTGCGGCTCATCAATACTTACCGTAGCTCAAGGCAACACATTTCTAAGACATGCCCAAACCGAGGCTAGGCAGGAATGTGTGATATTTCAAGGTCATGCATCCATTATTTCTTTATTCACACTAAACCAAGTGAGTCAAGGATGAGTCATACAGGAGTGCCAAATAAAAAGATAAGCTAATAGACGTAGGTGTACATAAAGCTATTCACCTTTTCAACAATTATGAATTTTTCCATTACCAAATAAAAATCCTAAATGTTTCCTAACCAACTGCAGTTCCAGTCAGAAGTTTACATGCAACCATCGTGGCAAGAATGCCTTATAATTTGAGGTTTAAACTGATTGGTTTAAACTGGATGCTTGGATGTTGAAAACCAGGCCTATACTAGGACACCAACGGTTCCATCGCCGCACAGCACTCTGCTCCGCACAACAGCTGTAGTGTTTCCCCTTTGCCCTGCAATGGATTGGCAACCTGTCCAGGGTGTACCCTGCCTCTCGTCCGTAGATTGCTGGAGATAGGCACCAGCTCCCCCGTGACACACTATAGAATAAGCGGTATAGAAGTTGAATGAATGAATGAATGAATGGTTTAAAATGTTTTCTTTTTCAGAATGTACTGATAGTATGACATAAAACAAGAATTTGGTTAAAAAGTTTAATTTTTTTTTCAATTCTTTTTAAAAATCATACATATAGGCTAAAACATACACATACACCCCACTAATATTATATACTTTGTGCCATGAAAAAGTATTTCCACCTTACAGAGTTCTTGCTCATTTATGTCATGCCTAAATGTGTCAGATCAAACACATTTTGTTATAAGCCAAAAACAAATTGAGCAAATAATATTATTGGTCAAATAGCTCAGTCTTTGTCTCATCTGACCATCAACATTTTCCCCAGAGGGCATTTAGATTGCAAGTGTGGGCAGCTGTGTTCACACTTGCAATCCAGCAGGATCATTGTCCTGTTGGAACACCCAACAGCCTCCAAGTTTCAACTGGTTAACTGTTGATTTTAAAATTAAGTAGAAAAATTTAGAGGTAATCCTTCCTCTTCATCATTACATTTACTTTGGCAGCAAACCAAACCCTTGACAGTGCAATACCACCACATTGCTGTTTCCCAGGCGACAAAGTTGCTCTTTACATGCTGTTGAATAATAAGCTACAGATCACAAGCTAACTTCAGCATTGTCATGTTAGAAAGCATTATGTTTCAGTTTCAATCTATTATAGGAATGCTTTAACTAAGCTGTATGGCTCTTATCAAATCAAATCATCTTTTTATTTATAGAGCGCTTTACAAATCCAAAGTGACCAAAGTGCTGTACCGGCCCATAAAATAAAAGGGGAAAAGAAAACATGAAAGAAGCAATTAATTGCAACATCTACAGTAAAACTAATACAGTAAGAGCCGTTAAAACCATAAAAAGATGAAAATAAAAATGAAAACAGGAAAAAAAAGCCAAGTTAAAAAGATGAGACTTTACCAGAGATTTGAAATCATTCAAGGGATTGGCCATCCTTACAGTAAGTGGAACATCATTCTAAAATTTGGGAGCTGCAACAGAGAAAGCTCTATCTCCTCGGCTCACAAGACGAGTCCCAGGAGATGCATGACCGTTAAACATTTAAAAACCAAATGCAAAATCTTAAAAACAATCCTGAAATTTACAGGCAGGGAGGACAGTAGTAATGTGGTCAGGTTTTCTTTTACCAGTCAGTAGAAGGTCAGCAGCGTTTTGGATCAACTGCTGACGAGGAATAAAACAGTTGTTCATCCCAATGTAGAGTGAGTTGCAGTAGCCAGTCTAGGAGTAACAAAGAGTAAATCACCCTTTCAAGAAAACTATGAGGTAGATAGTGTAATATCACTGATCTGAGTACAGTTTGTTTGGGTGTTTATCTCTCTTATTTCCTTCCAAGGTGTGACCGGCAGGTGCAGCAGCTGCAGCTCTTTAGGCTATTCAGAAGGAGCTTAGAGAGGACCCGGATCCCTGAGACAGACGCCATATCGTTTGCTCGCATGAGCAATAATCAGGCTCACACCTTTGCGTGTGTTTTTCCTCTCAATCCAAGTTTAATCACCTTTCCGTCTTCCTTCACAGAGTCTCCAGAAGAACCCTTGGATGTTTGTTTGGAACTCCGGAGATCCGTTTCCTGAAGTTAGCGTTTGCTGGGGAACTATTTCTTGGACTACGATCCTTGTTCCACAGCTGCTCCAACAGCCCTCCTGGTTACTATCTAAAAGACCCTCACCTTCACCGCTCCTTCGCTCACCTGCCTGTCCACTCTCCCTTACTCCACCGCACCTTAGACTTCTCCTGGAAGGAGAAGGAAAGCAATAATCTTCACAAAACCTAAACGCCTGTCAATCTCAGTTCAGTGGAGTGACTTACCTTTCCCTGGATCATACTAAACTTCTAGAACAGTAAACTCATCTCTATTTGAACATTAACTTTCAATTCAAACCATCCTAACCACTTCCTCTCCCTCTAATGGCCACTTGAAGACCAACCTTGAGTCCTGACAATCTCCTCTTTTCATCCTTGTTTGTCAAATAAACAAACCTTCTCTCTTAATATCAGTGATGAGGAATCCTCCAAGAAATTATATAGCCTCAGACAAGGTTATCGATCTGTTACTGATCTTGTGGTTGACTTCTGCACCCTGGCGGCTAAATCTGGGTAAAACTCACTGGCTCTGAATGGAGCTTTTCTCAGTGCACTCAATGAAAATCTTAAGGATGAACTGTCTTGTAAAGACAAACCACAAACCTTAAATGATCTGATTTCCCTAACTGTCTGCGTTGATAACTGAGAGATGGAAAAAGGCTATGATGTGTCACCTCTTCCAGCGCTACTTACTCTCCATCTCTTGTTATTCTCCATCTCAGAACAACTACTTCTGAGGCGGGGCACCGATCCTCACCACCCCAGCAGGGTGCTCACAAACCTATGCAAATTGAAAACACCATGAGAAAGGCAGCAAAGAATGAACTCAGGTTGTCAGTTTGGCTAATTTATTTTTTCCCTGTCCGCCCAAAAGCCCGCCAGTAAAGAGGGGTTTACAGGCGGGGGATAACAAGCAGAAAAAAAATCTTTCATCAGTTTCGATCAAGACTGCTATCCAGCTTGTTCCTTAGTTCACTCACAATCAGAAGAAACTTTAATCAGGCCTGATTTTGTTGAACAATGCAACATTCCTCTTCCAAAAATAAATTCAATTCAATTCAGTTTATTTATATAGCGCCAATTCACAACACGTCGTCTCAAGGCACTTCACAAAAGTCAGGTACATACATTACAATTAATCCGAATCATTGAACAGTGCAGTCAGATTCAGTTATTTATTCAAATTGGATAAAAAGTTTGTCTATCTAAGGAAACCCAGCAGATTGCATCCAGTCAGTGACTTGCAGCATTCACTCCTCCCGGATGAACATGTAGAGACAGTGGACAGTCACTGGCTTTGACTTTGCAGCAATCCCTCATACTGAGCATGCATGTAGCGACAGTGGAGAGGAAAAACTCCCTTTTAACAGGAAGAAACCTCCAGCAGAACCAGGCTCAGTGTGAGCGGCCATCTGCCACGACCGACTGGGGGTTAGAGAGAACAGAGCAGAGACACAAAGAGAACAAAGAAGCACTGATCCAGGAGTACTTTCTATGGGAAGGAAAAGGTAAATGTTAATGGATGTAGCTCCTTTAGTCGTTTCACCTAGAAAGAAGGAACAGATAAACTCTGAGCCAGTTTTTAAGTTTAGAGTCTGAAGAGAGCACAGAAAGTTAGTCACAGTAAAAGCTCAGTCAGTAGCTATGTCTAGGAGGGAGAAAGGGTTAAACACTGAAAGACAGGGCCATGTGGATCATCGGTAGAGGGTGAGCATTAAGTTGTTGCCAGCAGAAGCTTGGAGGATTCCCCTCTCCAGAAAGGTGTTACAGGTAGACACAGAGTCAGGCCAGGTGTAGCTTCTAGGAAGAGAAAAGAGAGAGAACAAAGTTAAAAGCTGAGATAACAGCAAATAATGCTAAATTGGAGAGCAGTGTGAGAATGTAGCGAAGAGGGTGAAAGTGGTCATTATGTCCTCCAGCAGCCTAAGCCTATAGCAGCATAACTACAGAGATAGCTCAGGATAACCTAAGCCAAAACCTAAAATTAACCTCTCCCATGTGTTTCAGTCCTCAATGGAAGCCCACTGCAGACCATAACTCACCAGATTATTTCCCTTACGTTTGTCATCTCAGGCAATCACCACGAACACATTTCTTTCTTTGTTTTCTGCACGTGAGGCTCACCCATTGTTCTTGGTTTTCCCTGGTTACAGAAACACAATCCCCACAAACTGGTCAGAGTTCCAAGTCAAGGCCTGGAGTCCCATTTTTCTATCCCACCTGCCTGCAGTTTGCCATCTAATCATCATCTTCGTCAGTTGTGAGTACTCAGAATTTCCCTGATCTTTCCAAGGTTCCACCTGACTATCATGACCTCCAGAGTGTTTTAATTAGAGATCTTACACTATCTCTTCCACCCCATCACCATACGATTGCTCCATAGATCTTCTTCCAGGTACCATGCTCCCATCCAGTCTCTCATTCCAAGAGAGATGCCTTGGAGCAATACATTAAAAACTCTCTCAATGCAGGCATCATTTGACCCTCCTCCTCTCCTAGGGGCAATGGGTTTTTCTTTGTCGGAAAAAAAAGGACAAATCCCTCAGACCTTGCATTGATTGCTGCTGACTTAATCAAATCATTTTATTTGCCCCTGATCTCTTCCTCTTTGAAATCCATTCAAGAAGCAACTATCTTTTATTCTACAGATTTGCAGAATGCTTATCATCTCATTTACATAAGAGAAGGATATGAATGGAAAACTGTTTTTAAGACACATCTAGGGCACATTGAGTACCTGATAATGCCTTGACTAATGCCCCTGAAGTTTTTCAGGCATTAGTTAATAATATTCTCAAAGATTTCCTTAAACAGTTTGTTTTCGTCTACCTTGATAATATTCTGATCTATTCCAAGAATCTTCAGGAACACACATGTAAGAGAGGTTCTCCAGAGATTTCTCAAAAACCACCTTTATGTTAATCCTGAGAAGTATGACTTCCACTGCACCTCTATAATGTTCCTAGGTTGCGTTTTCGAGTCCTAAAAGCAAAATATGTCAAAGATTATTCCACATGTAATGGACAGATTTATGAAAATACTGCCCTTAGCTAGCATCAAGCATTATTAAAAGAGAAACAGCAGCAAAAAACTAACTACACTTTGGGTAAGGGTGGTCAAATAAAACTGTATCATCTTAAAAGTCTGATAAATAGATAATGATGCAGTTTAATAGATCATTTTAATTAGATGTTCCTTTTCCCAAGAGTACTAGAGGTCTTGAGCTTTGTAAAGTTTTCAGAGACCCAAAAAATTACAGAAATAGTCAGCAATTAGGATCAAAAAGCAGTTCTCATGCAGTTGAGACAGTATTTAAACCATTAATGGGATATACGTATACTGGAAATATACTGGCCTATGTAACTTTGCTCAGGGTAAGCAGCATTTTATCAATAAAGGTATAGAGTGAGTTCATGTTCTATGCATAAAATAGGACTAGCAGTTGGAAACATGGGATCTGAAAGGAGAAATGTGATGGCTAAAGTCCAAATAAGGCAAACTGTAGTAACAAAATCATGAAAACCTACCAATTTTTAATTAATGTTGTCAAGCTGAACTACAGGTTGAAATGCAGTACAACAGATGTTGGACATTCTACACACTAGTACGAAAAAATTTGATTCATTTCTGTGGACTGTTAAGTCAAACTGACAATATTATATTGCGGTTGTTTGGCACTTTTAGAGTCGCATAACTCAAATAAACGCTGCCAGATGCAGATCCTGATGTCAGATTTAAGAGCAGATTAAACTCTCCACGTCAGAAATCCAGAGACTTCCGTGCTGCCCTTTTAGTACTGTTTCTCAGCTTTTAATTTTATTTCACTGTACTTACTGGCAACTCGGTTCAGAAAGGCTCCTGAGAGTACTTTACACTGCCAGAAATCACTGGGAGAGGTGCAAATTGACCTTGCATATCCCCGTTCAGCGTATTAAGTTTCATTGCATGCTCTTGCTTGATCGTGTACAAACAGACATGCATGGAATATGTGGAGGAAAATATACAGGAGGATGGAAAAGTACATGGTGACACCAACACAGCACAGTCTGTCAGTTCATATAAAGATAGGTGTGGGGTGAGCATTGTATACACTATATTTAAGTAACATGAAGTCATGATTTCACTTCTACCCACCAGCTGTCTAGGAACAGATTCTCAACAAAAATAACTTCCTAGAAGGGCTGCACATGACCTGGCACTATGCCATCACATGAAGATGTGTGCCAGTGTGTCTACACTATGTGCAGAAAAGTTCTTCAGGCTGTGTTTGGGCAACAGATGCAAATTCACAGATTGTTTATCCTCCTTTCTCTTTTTGACCTCTCTAGATCCCTGACTGTTGTCTGTGGGTGTCATGCCCTGTCTACATGAAGTCATGCATGTGAAGGGGGTAAGCAGTGTTCCTGTTATAAGACATATTTTTGAAGTTTATTTTAATTAGTATTAAACTCATATATTCTATTGTTTATTTAAATATAAAAAGTTAATTAAATAAATTGAAACCTGCACATTTGTCTTATTGTTATTAGTGGCATTTGTGATATTTTTAGCTGACAAAAAAAAGGAGTCATTATAGCTTACAGATACAAAACCATAGAGTTCCACAAGGTTGTGTACTTGAACCCATGCTTTTGCCTTTATTTATGCAACCATGAGGGAAAACTGTTAGGACGTAATTATTTTTCATTGCATAGCAAATGAAAACCATGTATGATCACCTATAATTTTATCAAAAGCCTACAAACATATTTTGACTTTTACATTTTAAAAACCATAAAATTCTGGGATCACATTAAAAAGCCATTTTATTGTGGAAGATATGACTGGCAGTAATTTGCTTTTCACTTCAAGCTAATGTGTCCTACTGGTATCAAGAAGTTGATACAATAGACCATTGGGGACCCATGAGTGAATGCACTGTTAGGATGGGACTATTGATGTTTATTGATGATAAAACAGTGCAGATATTCATTAGTTTTGAGTTTTTCATAGACTTTTTCATTCAGTGTTCAACAGGTTTCCAGAAACGATAAATGCAACTTCAAGAATTCAAGTGTGGTATGGGGTTCTTACACAGTTTGAAGAAGTTGGACATTTGATTGGTTTTTCATGTCTGGATATGTATGGAAAAAATAAGAGCACAGAAATGTTTTTCCAGACTTCCAGGCATGCCCAACTCCAGTCCTCGAGAGCTGCAACGTTTAGATACATTCCATTTCCAACACACCTGAATCAAATGAATGGCTCATTTGCAGGGCTCTACAGGCTGAATGGCGTGTTGATGACGGAATTCAACCATCTGATTCAGGTGTGTTGGAGCAGAGATGGATTTAAAAGCTCTCAAGGACTGGAGTCGGGGACCCCTTGGTCCATCTCAAAGTCATAGTTGAGTTTCAAGAACCAAGAACTCTGGAAATTTGTGTCAGAAAAAGTACCTGAAAAAAGTCTCTTCGCTTTTCTTAAAGTTAGCATGAAATCAAACCATAACTGTCTTATTCTCCTTTCACCAAACAGTCCCAAGACTACTATCACTAGCCAGCCCTATTATGCCTACTATCGAGTTGGTGTCCTCCGTATATCCCTGTGCAGAAAGAGTGTGTTTGTGTTACTGCAGTGGCAAGACAGACCTGCAGTGCTAGTAAACATACCCCATACAAACACACACAGTCTGTGTACTGTGGCTTGTTTTGCTGCTTCAGTCAGTCAGCTTGCAGTGGTGTGTGCATACATAGACTTTCAGTAAGTGTGTGTTTGTTTAAAGGGGCAAAAGGGCTTAGCCTAAAACCCTGTTACCCAGCTGCCTCCACTGTCAGATGGTCCCAAAGACCCACATCAACAGATGTACAGGGCAGTTACGGGGAGCAGAGCTCACCAAATATTCTCACAGTCTACAGGCAGCAGTCTGTCTGTTTGCACAGAAGGTGCACATGAAAAAGTCATGCAAACATAACTGATAATGCGCACAGTGAAAAAACAGGCCAGCAGCAGTTGAGTTTAATTTTCTCTCCAGCTGCTTTTATCCATTTTGAGACGATCATAGTAGCGTAGTACTACGTGTTTACAAGCACACTAAGCAGAAATGTCCTTGGCTGCGACAAGGAGCCACTTTTGGAATCTGGTGTCAGTTTACCAATGCAGTCTGGAATCACTGGGGGTTATTGATGTTGACAGGCACAAAGACAGCTTGGCAACACACCTCTACTGCCTTTTACCAAGCAATGGCACTGTTTACACAGCTCTATAATTTACCATTAGATATAAAAAGGGATCAACATCAAACAACAATGGGTTCTACTCAGGTCAACAGCTTAGGAGAAAATCTTTTCAACATCATATTTTTTCAGTCTGTGTGACTTGACTTAACATCAGGTCAAACTTAACTTAAACTTAAGTGAAATCTATGAAGGATATTTCATTCAGAAATTTAATTAAATATTTAATTTACTGTAATAAGTGGTCACCAGTATCAACCATATAGTTGAAACCAAATGTTTATATAAAAAGACATTAATAATAATCTTAAATCAGAGTAAATGTTTCCTGTTTAGATAATTTAGGGTTACTTTTTTTTTTTTGTCTTTGCTACATGCCAGAATAACGAGTAGGAAAATTTTGGGGGACTTAAAAAGAATTACTTTAATCAAATCCAGAAGTTTACTTACAATAAGCTTACTATGCCTTTAAACAGCTTGAGACAGCCCAGATAATGGCAGCATGGCTTTGTAAGCTTCTAATGGTTAGCTTAAAACATCTGAGTTGAATGGATGTAGGGTCATATTCAATTAATTAGAATATGGGTTCAGACGAAAACTCGTTTTCAGATTAAAAGCACCCTTTGAAAATAACAACCATTAAGCTGGTATTAAGCATATTCTTCATTAAACCCATGTTTATGTCTTAAACATGTATTTATTTATTAGTCTAATGTAATTTTCTAATCTTAAATGTCGTATTTTTATAAGAAACAGATCCTGCTTTAAGAATAAAGCTCATCTTCAACTGTAGTTAAACAAGGGAAGATGGAAAGATAGACATCAAAAATAAGGTTGGGATGCATAAACCAGATCCTATTTACAGGATATGATAGTGCTGATCTACATATCTATAAACATCATCAGCTTCCTTCCCCCCCTTGAATAACGACACAAACGCTTCCATAAAGCTAGCTGTGTAACTCGATCCGGCCTTTCCGACAAGAGAAGGTCCCATTAGCACCAGCCTGGGGCACCCATGGGATTCCAGGAGGTAAAGCGTCCCACCACACCAACACCCCGTCAGAGGCAATCACGCCAGCCTCCCATTGGCGGAGAATGGATCGGCCCAGAGCAGGAGAGGAGGTTCTATTGGTGTAGTGGGAGTGAGAGCCAGCCATGGCAGGATGTGGGCAGAGTGGTGAGGTTATTGGATCAATCGATCGAGATCCTCCTCAGCCCATACAGAGAGAAAGGGCAGGTTATACAGGGCCACCTGAAAAAATGAATCACCAAGTAAATGTAAAAAAGTTAGGGTTGAGTCTTGTAACCTACTTAACATGTATGTTTTACTGAGATTTAAATTCTCCAGATACATTACTTGGCTTACTGTGGGAGTAGAACAAATATCCTGTAACAGCTTTTGTTTGTTTGCTTGGCTTTTGTTGTAAATGACCAACAGTTCAGCTAATCTCTTAAGAGGTTTCCTAAAAACTATTTTATCAATCAGGGTACCAACTCTATTAACATTTCTTTTTAAGTTGCAAAAACAACTTTTTTACTTAGGTCAATTGATGTTAAACGCAGACGTCAAGAATTCTAATGAATGTTTATGTAATTTTTTTTTCTTGAGACCACAAAGAAAAGATGACAATATTGTTTTCTTAAGATGATGAATAATATTCATCTCAACATATGTTGAGAAAGAATTTTTTTTTTTAAGTTTTTTGCCATTTTGTTATGACAGTTGAGGCTAATATAACAATAAAATTAATTTATGACACGTGATTTTCAGCTAGAATGAGATATCAACACCACTATCTCGATTACTGATGAAGTCCCTTATTGTTTAGAGCTTTCAGATAATTTCTGGTTATCCCAAGAAAAAACACTTTTTTAGGATGAAATTAATCAAAGTATTATCAGTTTATCATGAGAGTAAACATGACATAATAAAACCATCACAATGACAAATCGCTGTATTTGGAGAAGATTGTTTTTGTAGTCTTCAGAGCTTTCCAGGAAAATAACATTGTACTGACAAACAATAATGGCAGTGTGATCTGGAGCTGCTTTGCCGCTTCAGGATCTGGACGATTTACGCTCATTGACGGGCCCATGAATTCTGCTCTTTACCTGAACATCTTGATGGTGAATGTCTAACCATCAGTTTGTGACCTTAAGCTCAATAGCACCTGGGTTATGCAGCAGGAAAATTATCCAAAACACACCTGCCGGTCCACCACTGACTAAAAAACAAAGAGTGGCCCAGTGAAAGTCCAGACTTGAATCTGATTAGGAAGCCGTGGAATAGCCTTAATCGGGCAGCTCTTATGCAAAAACACCCAAATGTGACTGCAAAGAAGGCCAGTGTGCATCAACTTTGATGTAAAACTCTCACTGCCAGTTATAACAAAGGCTTGAGAGCAGATGTTGCTGCTAAAGGTGGCACAACTAGTTATTAGGTTTACACAGAATGACTATCGAGCAGTGGCCTGACATCACATGCCATGAAGGCACTGGAGAGGCTTGTCCTAAAACACAATCAGTGGTGGAACCACATTTGGACCCCCTTCAGTTTGCATACCAGCCACGTATTGGAGTTGACTGCACCATCATCTACATGCTGCACAGAGCCTACTCACACCTGGACAGGGCAGGCAGCACTGCGGAAGTCATGACCTGGATTGGGGACTACCTCACTAGTCGACCACACTCTACACCTCAGATTGGAGGTACAGCTCACAATTCCGGCGCCGGCAGAAGTTCTCGGATGTCTCTGCCATTGCGGGCTGCATCACCAGTAACCAGGAGGTTGAATATAGGAGCGTGAGGTCAGCTTTGTTTTCTTTTGTATTGAAACCCTGACACAATTATTTCCTGCAGAATCAATAAAGGAATATTACTTTTCACATAGGGCCAGCTAGTTTTGAATAGCTTTTTTCCCCCCTTTAAAAATGAAATAATTTTAAAAGAGTATTTTGCATTTACTCTGGTTATCTTTGTCAGATCATGAAATATTTTGTGATCTGAAAAAATAGTTTGGCAAACAAAGCCAAATTAAGAAATATGGTAGGTGGCACAGTAAATTTTAATTATATAATAGATCTTTAACATTATTTGCAGAAACACACAGAGAAAGTCAGCAAGTCTGCTTAAAACTGTGAGTCAGCCTAGATTGACCAATTCATTTCAAACTGCAAAGAAAATAGGTTTTGTTTTCGGTTGAACATTTGGGAAAGGTTTTTATGATTGTACTACAGTGCTGAACCAGTCTTATTGACTCGGGAGGCTTCCTGTAGCACTGGACACTAAGAGTTAACTGAATTAGAGCTCTAAAGGTCTGCCATCCCTCCTGGAAACTACAGGTACATTTACAAAAGGATTATCAAGTTCCCCTTAGTTCACAAAACGTACTTTAAAATAATTTCTCTTGGGTTTTCACAAATTTTTAATCTGTAGTACAGAACTAAATATGGAAGCCAAAACTGATCTAAACGAGTGGGATGGAAATTTCAAACAGAAAACTCTGAAACTCACTGAAAGACAGAAAGCTTTTTACTTTGTACAAATTTTACTGATGTCCCTTGAACAACAATTGTATACAATATGCATATTCAACAATGATGCATCTTTAATTCTTTATTTTTGCTGTCCCATTTACAGAAATACAATGGCGTTTTGAGACATTAACATGGTGTGAAAAAGGGGGTAAAAACTTTTGCCCTTTGAAATCGAGTTGGTAACTGAATAAAACATTTGCATGACAGCAAAAAATATTCCTGCATCTGCAAACATTGTTCTCTTCATTCATGCCTTTGAACCAAACATGAAGCAAATGCACTAAATCCACATTTGACCCACTGAGTTCCACATTCAGAACTGCTGAATTTTTATTTTCTCCAAACCGTAGACAAGCGAGAGAAATGGAGAGTTTTACTCTGGCGAATAAAACACGCCATCATACACCACACGAGAAAATGATGTTCCTTAACAAGTGGAAACAAACCAACAGCAAAAAAGTTAAACACAAATAGGAAATGTAATAAATTATTACATTAAGGCACCTGAAATTAAAGGATTTTTGATGGGGTTAGAAATGGTTTGAAAACTTTAAGGCTTTTTGTTACATAAAAGCTTATAAGAATCTTAAAGAGTGTCCCCACCTGCATTGTAATAGCGGTATTTAACTATAAGGGAATTATTCTGTTTTATAATTTAAATCCTGTAAATTACTAACAAAATAAAACAAAAAGGATCTCAGTACCAAACCATTTTTAAACTCTTCAAAAAATCCTTCATAGGTGGTACCTCTTTGTAAAGAACTGTGGGACTCTGGATATTGTTATAAAACCTGCTTATATCAACTGACATAAATAAAAGAAATGACATTGTAAAAAAAAATAAAAATATTAATAAAAATGTGTGACTTGTCTTTAAGTTACTTATTTCAAATATACACAGCGACTCATTTAAGTATTTACAAGTATGTACAGCATACTAGTCATTTCGGCTTTGATCAAATACCTTGAATGGCATTGCTGTGAAATTGAACTCTTTAATGTACAAGAATCCCTTCGAGATCAGAGAACAAGGAGGTCAAACTGGGCAGCACGACTTGGAGCCACGACAGCTCTCAGAAAAAGGCACTTGCTACCAACTCAAATACTGCAAAATATTACAAATACAGCTTTCAGCCAAGACAACTGAGACACAGGAGAAAAGAAATAAACGACAACAAAAAAAAAAAAAAACATGGAAGGCCACGTAGTAGGCACTGGGGTTTCTGTCCCCTCTTCCCCTCCAGGCCAATGTTTTGGTAAGGCATGACAGCCACAGGTGGAACGGTGGGCAAAGCTGGAAGGTGACGGAGAAAACAGTCCATTTTCGTCCAAATCCTTAGAGTGCACTGACATTTTAACAAAATCATAACGGCCTGTAAACAATCTTTTTACAGCTTTTTTTTAACTCCATTTTAATAATTCAAATGTTACTTAAATAGCAGAATTCCATAACCAAAAAAAGCAGGGAGCTTCTTTCGCCTCCTGAAATAATATTACATTTCAGCGCCTTCTGTACGCAACGAAAAGCAACAAATAAGGAGCAAAAATAAGATGTTCACTGTGCTTGAACCTCCTGAATGAGGGAAAATAAAAATTAAAAATGAAATAATTTTCGGCGACAGTGACAAAAACATATAAAGCAAAGCAAAGAATGGCTTCTTAAACACAAAGCCTTGTTTTCTTTTCAAAAGTATTAAACATAATAGAATAGTAGCTGCCTTGCAGCTTCACTTGCTTCTTGTTCTTTCTTTAATTTTCTTACACACAATGGTCTTTGAGCTCTTTCTGACTAGTCAAGACGGCGCTGACATTTTTCCAGCAGTTGTTTTTAGGGTTGTAGCCTTGGGTCCGGTGGGGTGGTTTAAGAGGTAAACTGGAACTGTGTAGGGTACAGATCACTCCCCCACTGGACTGCACAGCAGTTTTAGAGTACTTATAAACGAGCTCCTTTCCTGCCTCTGCTCCACCGCACTCCTCCTCAAGCTCACCCTCCGTCTCCTCCTCCTCATCATCACACGTCCGATAGGAGTGACCCATGAGTTTTTTGCGCTCCTGCTCGACCTCCCTGTTGTTCTCTTTCAGCTGTTGCTGCTGCTGACGTCCCACGACGAGGCGCAGTGGTTCCCACTGGTTGTTTACGTTACTGTCAGGAGCCAATTGCGTGGTCCTCTCACACTCTTTTCTCCGTTTCCGTGTCCACCACACACATACGATGACGCAGAAGAGGCAGAGCAAACAGAAGAGGGAGCACAGAAGAGGCACCAGGTAAGCTGTGGTGTACAAGACAGGAAAGAAAAATTAGTAAACTAAACAGGAGCTCTACCAAATCCTTGGGATATACCTTCCGTCATCAATACTCACCCACTGTAGGGGGCATGATCTGTTTCTCTACTTTCACCTCTATGACTGCCAGCATTACGGTGCTGTTGTGTCTCTTAGATAAGGTGCCCACAATGGCACTGGCAGCCTCCTGGATTAGACTGTGGTCTTGGAGATTCTCTGGCTGAAAAGACTTTGAGCAAAAACAGAACACAGAAAAGCTCAAAAAAAGAGAAGCAGAAGTCATGTGCAAGACTTTTTTTGAGAAAACGTCTACATTCTAGTCGTCAACAAACAAGTTCACACAGTGCAGATGTTTTAAATCTGGTGATTGTTGAGACAATCTAAGTAAACAATGGGCTTTGCCCCAACTGGTAATTTGCTTAATAAGAAAGTAAACTGAAACTGAACTGGAGAAAGCTCCTAGCTTTGAATGATACAACTTTAAGGCTTTTAATAAGGAAATTTTCCTGAACCATCCAAATTTATCTTAGTTCATCTCAACCGTTATGGTACCATTATGGTAGTAATGTTGATTTACTGTAATTCTAAATGTTTTGTTTTTAATAGCTGGTTAGGTCTGCATATTAGTTGATCTTGAAGTCTTGTTTCAACAGATATACTTGATAAGCGACAGTGAATTCTCCGATACCCTTTAACTAAAGTATACATTTTTTGGAAACAAAAAATGCTAATCCAACATTAAATAGAAAAACAAGCTGCACTGTGCCCTTGGTTAAAATGTGGCAATATAGAATATGTAATATGTGCTGTAGTTGGGTAATTTACTTACAATAGCCACCTCTACAGCATCTGGATTTGAATTGGAGAGGTCGCACAAAATAAGAAGGGCATGGTCTTTTGCCAAGCTTCTGGTGTCAGGAAAATACCTCAGCTCAAAGCAAATATTCTCCACAGTGGTCCCCTGCATATACGCATACAAGCACATGCATAGACTTATCAGTACCAGTACAAATTTCAAGAGAACTCAAAACCGAGGCTGCTAAAGGAAAAATTATACATGAGCGATGACTCACAGGCGGTACTTTGTCTCTGTTGAAAACAAGAGTTATGCGGCCACAGCTGTTGTCCAAATGGACGCTGTTTGGCTGGCACTTGGTGGTTGCTTGGGGAGGTGGGGGTCCAGCCATCGAACAAACCCCCCACTGATCACAAGGGTGGGAGAAGCAGGTGTAGTAGCTGTGCTCCAGACACTCCTGTCCAGCTGAACAGGATTTCTGTTCCTTTTTCTGGTCTGATTGGTCGAGCCGGCAGGGGCGGCGACCACACACCACCTGGCGACATAGGGTCAAAATGTAAAACTTTTTTGCCAGATAATTTCATTTCCACCACTAATTTTACATTTCTTGTTTAGGTTAACTAGTAAATTTATTTGTTCTTTGAATTTTAAAACTCAAACTGCATGAAAAGTCTTCGTACAGGTTTCCACAGACTGTGTATTTCTATTCTACTATGATGCACTGTTGAGGTGCTGGCAATTTTTAATCAGCATGAAGTGGCCTTAGGAAAACCCATCTACTAAAAACTACCGTGAGTGTTTAGAAGAGCCTGTGTACCTTTGTGCAGTGCACTTTGCCATTGATGCAATGACAGTTGTTGCACTCCTCCTCCCAATGGCTACCATGGGGAAACTGCAGCCCAGCATAGTGACAAGTCTTCCCAGTGCCTATGACTACAAACAAGCAGGCAAGTTCATGTTGAGCTTTAGCAACTGGATATTTGCAGTAATGGTTGAGAAAATTAATTGGTGCAATAATGAGAATACTAAAAAACAAGCTGTATTAAAGTCTGACAAAGATAAAGATAATTACATTCTTGGCATCTGGCTCCTGATCTACCAAGAGGACACATGCACCGGAAGCCATTGATCTCATCCACACACGTGGCTCCATAGGCACAGGGGGAAGACTGGCACTCGTTAATATCTATATGGAGAAAGAAGAGCACCAAAAATAAATTTCAGCACTAGTTTGCATGAGATCAGTCTAAAACGTACTAGTATTTCCAGCAAAAGTACCAGTTCACAGTGAAGACTCCGACCAATACTAGTAAGGGGATTTAAGAAACTGTGAAACATGCAAAATTATATTAGGGGTCAGGAGCGTCTCTAGAACTGCAAAGCTCTTGAATTCTAGATCCATCTATGCTCCGGCAGAAACATGGATCATGACTGACAAGAACAAGGTCCAACATACAAGCAGTCAAAACGTGCTCCCTCTGTGAGGTAGCAAACATATGCCTTGTGATCCCCCAAGAGCTAATAGGGAGATGGATGTCTGGGTTTCCCCTTTCTGGACCTGTTGTGCCTGTGACCCGAAGTGGAATAAGAGGCCAAAACCATGGAAGGTTTTATCAGGGTCTGGTAGATCAATGCCACGGAGCATAAAATATTGGAAAGATCTCAGCTTCTGGATGCCCTAAAAATCTGTAGGAAACCTTTGGTCTTTGTTGTCCATATTATCATGAAAACTCAATATAGATGAGAATTCTCATTTTCAAGCTAGATAACAAAGGTGAACACTATCCGGTCCAAACAAAGGAACAGAAGAGTTTCAGGGTCACTGGGTAATTTGTCTTCTGTGTGTGAAAGCTTGACCGTGTGAGTATGGAGGAGGAATGACCTCTGACCCTTGAGGTGTCAAAGAACAAAGAAAAGGGTAGAGGGCTAGCTTTTAGCTGTCAATTTGTCCGATTCATTTTGGACATTACCATTCTTGAAGCTGCCTCCCTTAATACATCCTACTATACAGTGATGCCAAGAAAATATTAGCATCTAGGGCATTTTGAACATTTAACTTTTTTTTTTAAGCAGTTACAGGGTATTTCAGTATTTTACTCACTTATTCTGCAGTCTGGACCAGCAAACCCAGGGGCACACTCACAGCGAAACCAGTTGACTCCATCCACACAGATCCCACCATTGTAACTACAGGGGGAAAGAAGCATGATTGGATGAGGCTGGACATCCTTTCCAGCTGCAGCAGAGTACGTCGTTTGTGGGTGTGCATGTTAGTGGTGCAGGTCACAAAGCTCAATTCAGCTCATCAATACAAGCCTCCACCTTTCAGATGCTAATAGGTGTGTCCAGTCCCTCCCCTCCCCTCCTCTCATCATGCCTTCCCTCCATTCCTCCTCAAAGCTGCACTCCCCTCAGGTCGCACAGTAAGAATGAACCCTTACAACTCCCCTTTCCAACTAACCACCCCCCCCACGCATTCACCACAGGGTCGGTGGGACTCTTGTCCTCCCCACAAAACTCCCACCTCTCACTGTCCTATTCAATATCAGAGCCCACCTCATCTCTCCCCCCTGTGAGATGACCCCCCGTTGAGGCTTGATTTTAAAGGCAGGATCCACTGGACTTCAAGGTCCGTCACCACTACAGCCAACAACGTCTTTGTGAAGTGTGGCGATGATGCAGGGAGACAAGAAAAGATGTGTGCAAGTGCGCAAGATGATAAGCATTACATACCATGGATGAGGATTGCAGTCATCGATGTCTGTTGAAGAAAAAAATAAAATTTATTAAAGGTAGTTTGGAGAAACTAATTATTTACTGTGCATTAATTTAGAGAATATAACACCACTGAGGGGGAAATGAAGCCAAATCATCTTGACATAATGCAATTTTCTGCACACAAAATTCAATACAACATATCTTTATTTGTAGTATATTTCATTGTGTTGCAAATGTTGTGAAAGTTTTGGCCTGAATTTGCAGACTACAATAATTAATCCTTGCTTCTGTCACGTGTAATACTATGACCCTTAAAAGTCTTGCACAGATGTGAAAGTTTTCCAAGAGTTTAAAAAATCCTCTTGGAATGTAAAGTGTCTTCAATAAAGATGCGCAGAGATATACCTGACTGATTAGTGGTCTGTAAGTCAGAACCTAAAATGAAGATCTTTTTTGCAATCAGTGAATGCAACAGACCAAGCACTGCCAGGTGGCACAGAGAGCAATTTTCTTCATTGTGGAGGTATTTAGTGAGTGAAGAATCAAAGTGCGCCATTTTCAGTATCGGTGAGGTGTATAAATAAAGTCTGAGGAATCACAAAGGCTTTAAGAACATAACTTTAAAAAGAAAAGTATTTTGTACGGCTGCATCTTGACTGTGTATTTAGGCTGCCACACCAGAAAGACTCAATCAAGGAGCATCGTGTAGGAAAAATTAATTTCTTGTGATATGATGCATTTCTACATTGAGGCAAACAAAAAAGTTTGAGAGCTATAACCAGTCTTGTAAAAATCAATAAAACCAACCACAAAATCTTTTATTTTTTAGCCTTGTAGATTAGATGCACTGATCAATGGCCCCTTAGATAAAAGAATAACTTAAGCTACAGTGCATTTCCTGCTAGTTACATTAAAAGCGATGCAAGGGTACTAACTTTGTCCACAGGTGAGGCCCTCCCAGCCCTCTTTGCAGATACAGGAGAATGTGTCTCCTGCTCCCACGCACGTCCCACCGTTGGAACAAGGACTAGAGGCACAAGTGCTGTTTTTGGCTGCAAAAAGTGGGAGGAGGAAAAAAAAATTACAGAGATGCACGCAAGCATTAACACTAGATTTCCCTGGAAATCAGAGGCAGCTATCTTTAAAACCTGGCAGGAAAAGACACTGCAGAACATACTCTGTAATTACAGACAACCAAGTAAAATCATGAAAACAGTAGCAGGAGTAATGCATTTGAAACATTAAAAATGTTTAGAATTTCCCCACTAGCAACATGGGAGATAAATCTCAGCAGCTTCCATCACAACTAAATACATATCAGATTTCACACTCTTACACTAGCTGAAGCAAAAACACATATCATTATGTGCATTAACCTCTAGGGAAACGAATCGTTCCTTATAACGCCTCACCTGTGTTGCATGTGTTTCCTCCCCAGCCAGGTGGGCAGGAACAGCGGAAGGCATCTCCGTGGTCGTAGCAGGTGCCTCCATTACTACAGGTGGTTTCATCACACTGACTCTCACCTGGACATAAACAAACCAAAAGACAACTCATTAACGTTTCACCAACCACAATATGAACATCATATGAACACCAGTTTACTTTCTTAGACTTCCAGTGACTACCAATTTTTTGACCAGTGCAAATTTGTAACAACTAGTTGTAAATAGACCCCATAAATGAGCTGAATATGGTGGCCATAACATGCAAACATGTGCTGCTGAAGGGAGCTGAAAGCTGTTGACAAACACCCACACTAACAAGAGGGAACATAACTCACGGGAATGGCAGGTCTTGCCCTTCCAGTCACCGGTGCACTCGCAGTAGAAGTCATTCACCAAGTCAATGCAGCGTCCACCATTTTTGCAAGGGTTGTGTCTGCACTCGTTGACGTCTGAGGAAGGAGAATGATGACTCACTCTTCTATTCAATAATAACCTAACTCCAACCCATACAAAGAGATTAGGCGCAGTGCAACTAGGGGCTCCACCCCAGGTGTTATTTTCTCTTATGAGAGCTGCAGAAATTTTCCGAACAGAAGACGAACTCACTGAGGTCACAGAGCTGACCCTCCCAGCCATCCAGACAGAAGCACTGAAAAGAGTTTAATCCATCAATGCAGGTCCCACCGTTCTTACATGGGTTGCTGACGCAGTCGTTGAGATCTGAAACAAATGAAAGATTTTTTGTTTCCATTTAGCAAATAGTTGAGAAAGTGTTTTGCTCTGAAGATGACATCTTCAAAAGCATAATATATTTATTCATTCCAAATCAGGAACCTACATGATTTTATAGCATAAGTTGGTACATACTTTCATGACAGTAGATGCCACTGAAACCCGGATCACAGATGCAGGTAAAATTGCCCGAGGGCTGGCTAATGCAGCGCCCGCGTGGACCGCAGACGTTGGAAGAAACGTGCTGCACTCCTCCAGAGTCATTGGCGGGTACTGCAACAATGCAGCTGTCAATTACTGAAAAGGAGAAAACAAAGGTTTAAATACATTTTTTACCCCACAAAATGTTTTTGCATTGTTACATGGCCGCTTAATTCTTGAGGCACCTTGACATGTTGTAGTTTGGCAGGTCTCCTTTACATGCTCACATGTTTTACCCTCATAGCCTTCGGGACAAGCACAGTAGAAGTCCTGGTCCATGCTGTGGCACATGGCCCCATTCTCACAGGGGTTTGAATCACAAGGATCGTTGGAGGGCCAGTGAGATATCTATGGGAAGTGAAAAGAAGGGGATGTTCTGTCACACACATTGCATTGAACAGATCACCCTAAAAAAAACAACCTGAAGATTAAAAAGGTTTATTTAACCCGCCAAATAATGATTGCCAACAGTTACAGGCCAAACAATGTCCAGACACATTTGCACCATGCAATTACCCACTATGAACAACTATTACAGACTTATATCTGTTAGGGAATGAAGAAAAAAAACTTCAAGAAGAAATTCTGAGACAGTGTTTTGAATATTAACAAAAAAAAAAACAATCTGTATTTCGATTGTTTTTTAGATTTTTGTGTTAATGACCATCTCCAGGGCTCACACAAAAAAAACTAAGCTTGTTAGCTAGAAAGGTTTTTTTTGTCAAGCCTGATAATTGTTTAAAGGCACAGTTTGATTCAAACCAGAGAGAGACTCAAAAATCAGTAAGAAAAAATAAATTTCATTACAAATTAATTACAAATTGGATAGAAAAACATCCATTTTAAAAACAAATTCTCACTGCTTCAAAGAAAGAAGAGAAAAATGATGGATTCATCACAAAGCTAATGGTAAGGCTAATCTTGACTTGGCCAAGTTTTTCATTTAAAGTAGATGGAAAACTTCTGACACAGATTTAACTATAGGCCGAGTATAGCTGTTGAGAAAATGTATGGCATAATTAAAACAAGAATGTGGTGCGCAAGTTTGATTTTATTGTGGATATTCTTTAATCCTCACAGGGTAAAAAACAATGCCTACAGGCAAGGAAGTTGCACCTAGACCTCAAGCTTTTTGCAGCCATCATCAAGAATCTGTCGTAATCCTGGCTGGATATTTGAACCCTCTTCTTGGAGAAACTGAACTTAATCTTATTGAATTCCTGACATGAAACTGGCTTAGTTCAGAAATATTTATTAGGGTTGAGGTCCAGGCTTTAGCAAAGACATTCCAAAACCGGTTCTGATGTGTTAATACTGATGGAAAATCAAACTGTGGCAAAGTTTCAACTAACTACCTGTTAACTGGAGGTGAAGTTGGAGAATTTGGTATCAGTACCACTGTCAGTGAAACAGAGCCTCAGCATGATGCTGCCAAAACCATGCTTGACAGGTGGTACAGTGTTCTTAAGTCTGAAAGCCTCAATCATTCTTCTTGCCCCTGGGGTCATATAGTTCAGTTTTTGTCATGATAGTTTTTTTCCTCCAGACGACCTTTGGATTGTCAGTGAAATCCGCTCCAAAAGTAAGCTTAAAGGCTTTTATTTTCAAGCAGGGGCACCCTCAGTCTATGGCTATGTAAAACAGGCTTCACAGCAGACAGCAGTTTCCAGGTCGTGAAAGAGTTAAGCCTGCTGTCAATTCTCAATATTGTAACCAACTTCTTTTCTTCTGAGGGTCAGAGTTTGGCTCAGATGGTTGAATCTTGGACGCAAGTGTGTTTAAACAAGATAAGCATCTCAAAAAACACATCAAAGTTGGTTTTAAAATCAAGGCTGGTTTTGAAATGGATAAAGCAGGCCCAACATCGCTGCACATAAAAAAGCCATTAAGATAGAGAAGCAAGAAAAACCCAAGAGGCAGTGAAGAAAGAAGACCTTAAGTATGTTCAGATGAGCAGCTTAGTGTCCTCAAGCCTGCATTGTTGTTCTGAACAAAACAAAGGTGAGCAAACTAATTGAGCCTCAAAAAACCATCACTAAGCTCATCAAGGGAATCCATGCGTTTGGTTCCCTAATCCTGCAAGATTATTCTGAGACGAAATCCTTTCTGAGGACAGAGTGTGAGAAACGAAGCAGGCAAAGAGAAAGATTATCTACAATGAGAGCAAATACCAACTGCGGTCCATCACAAAGAGTCACAGTGAACAATAATAGAGATACATCATCCTAGCTAGAGGCCAACATGACTTGCTACCATTATTTAAATACTGAATTGCAGAGTTTAGAGAGAAAAATCTCTGTTTATGTAAACAGAGGACTACTGTGCATAAACTTTGGGTTGGACCTGGACCTTACTGCCATTTAAGGTGGTGAACAAGAGAGGTTAGCAGGGCAACAGGGTGGTCGAATCTGTGGTCATATGGTTTACTTTACCGAAACTGTCGGGCGTAAATCCCCCCCAAGATTGCAGTGCGTTGGCGGGTCATATCTGAGTGTGCCAATACATCATTGTATTATGCTGCTTGGATTGTTCAACACAAAATGAATTATTCTGAAGTTCAAGGTAGTGATAAATTGTTACATGTTATGATTCAAATATAAAAAATAAAATGGCTTTACATTGCACTGAACTTCATTTTTTATATCAAATACATCTGAGGGCTTCTGTGAAGTTTCATGAGTTCAAAAAGTCCAATAATTTGTTATGAGAGTTTTTTTGATTTCTAGACTTTTCTAAATTTCACTTGAAAAACACATTGAAAATCAAAGTAAAATGCACCAATATTCTTCAGTGTCTAATGAATCAGTCTGCGTTTTCCATCAGGATCAGATCAAGACTTGGGCAAAAACTCTTACACAATCAAATTTCTAATGACCTGACAAGAGATACTAATCAGAGAAATATGATGCTGCGGGGCATCGTAGTTTTGGCACGACAGGACAAGAATGTACATCATGCTGTAGCAGGCATCGCAGCTCTGCAGTGTGTGGGCAGAACTCCAGCATCTCCTCATTCAGGGAGGCTTACATTTATAGTAGAGATGCTAAATCTGGATTGGCCCAAGTACAGCAATGTCCTCCATTCAGGGTCCTAGAGATGCACTAAAGTGTCAGTTTCCTCACTGATAACCTACATTCAGATACATACTTTGTGTATAAAAGGCGTCGAAAAAGACCCGCTGAAACCGTATGAAAAGATCAGAAGTCTCAAGTAGAAAAAAGAAGGCTTGGCTTGCAATGTTGGGGATGGATTACATTACACAACCAGTGAAGATCACAGTAGCCATTTGGTATGTTGGGTCAGATTACTGTTAAATGCTGAAGCAGTTTGTAGTTTTTCACCACTGTATGACATGTCATCAAAAGACAACGTGAAACCAACTGCAGTGCCTTAATTGAAAAATGCTGAAATAAAAAAAGATACCCAAGTAGCATTAACTTTAACTTTCTATTTACCACAATAAAAACTTTTATTGTGCAGAGTTCCAGTTTAGTTAAAAAGCCCCAGTACTAGAGGGGTCATTGATGCATCCAGTGTGCAAGAAGCAAAAATACACAATAGTGGATTAACTGGGTGCACTGTTTCTAGAAAACCACTAGTTTTTCTTACCAAAGATAAAAAAGGTTCAAATAAGCAAAATCTAATAAAACTAAAGAATCTGAAATCACTGTAAGATATTCCAGTCTGGATTTGCCCAGTCCATATATGGCATTTTCCATGCTAGTCTAATACCACAGCTGTCCTCATGTCCCCCCCAAACCAAAAAAAAAAAAAAAAAAAACACAAAAAAACTTGGAATATGCTCCCTTAACTTTTTCTACATTTGGAATAAAGGCAACACAAATCTCTAAATGTGTTAAGAATCTACTTAAGTCCAGAACTATGGAGGAACTTTGACCAAATCCTTGTATTTTAGATGTTAAACTTGAGATAATTTAATCCAATTTTGACTCTTTAGAAAACTTTTATAATGGACAGAAAGCTTATATGATGACCCCAGCGTTGTTGGAGACTAAGCTCTAGCCTGTCACGATATTCTCAGCGGTGACATATCATTTGCATCTTGTCCAGCCTTCTTGCACCATTTTGATTTCCTAAAAAGTGTCTAAAATGCTGCCATAAAAACTATTACATGTGTTGCCAGCCAGTCCAAAAGGCATTGGTATTTATCACCTTTATCAGCACTACACCTTAGCTCAAGAACTACTTCCCTTTTACAACTTCAAAATAAGAGTCTCAAACGTTGAAATGGTGCCATGGTTTGTAACTTCATATCCAGGATTTTTAATAGTAGCATGAAGTCATCCCACCAGACAATGTCACATGAGGTCAAATGTGCTTTGAGAGACATCATTTAGAATAATATTGTCAAGCATAGCATGAGATGTTACTAAGCCCTTACACATTGGGGTATAAAACCTTTTAAAACTTTTCTAGTTTTAAAATTTGCTTTTGGGGTGTCAGACTTTTGAAGTGGTCTCCATCAAAAGTTGTCCAGGATTTCTGAATCTCTCCCAAAGTTTTTCTTTGCACTTATGACGTTTTGTACAGTCATTTACCGGAACTTTACAGCATGTTTTGCAGCTGAATGTAGACTAGCAAGGTAGAAAGGAAATATTTGTAATTGATTAAGAATTGGACTCAAAATTAGTGAAAAAGCAGCCAGAAGGAGAACTCCAGAGCACCCAGGAATCCAGTTTAAAAGATTACAAGAGAGTCTGGTACTTTGGAAATGCACTATAAAGAAATAAAAGTTTGTTGCATGTGTCTCACCTCACACAGTTGGCCACCAAACTCTGGTGGGCATTTACATACGAAACCGTCCAACACCGCGTGGCACTGGCCGCCGTTCTGGCACGGTCTGCTGTCACATTTATTTCTCTGAAGATCGCAGTGATTGCCAACAAAACCAGGGGGACACTGGCAGTGGTAACCCCTGGGCCCATTCTAAAGAGTACACAAGCAATAAAAAAAAGTTCAATGGCGTAACAGATCTCTGTAAATTTGACCTTTTTGGTTCAAGAACAAAAAAAAAACAAACCATACCTTACAGGTTCCTCCATTCTGGCACCGACCTTGGCAGCCGTTGATGTCTGAAGAGAATGACGATGACAAATGTCAAATTTACTAGGTAAAAGCGTTACATTTTTGCAGTGTGCAGATTTAGCTGAAGACTGAAAATAGAAACATGTGAAGTCAAGCAAGTGCCATATAAAACTGGAAGAGTTAGGCAGCATGCACATCAGTACTAGAGGTTGAGTTTGCCAAAGCAAGAATCAAACAGATTACATGTGTGGAAGTGAAGCCAAATTACACCCATGTTGCATCTTTAGGAGGAAAAGAAAGAAGGAACCGAAGTTCAGTAGATGTCATTATTGGAAGAAAAGCAAAGTCACCATAGAAGTGACGCTGAATTAAAGTAAAGAAATACTGACTGATGTTACAGTTTTGGCCCGACCATCCCCGGAAACAGTTGCAGTGATATCCACCAATGAGATTTTTGCAAGATATAGCGTTCACACAGGGCTGTCCTGCACATTCATTTGCATCTGTGAAGGCAGGAGGCAAATGGAGTCCATCAATTGAAGGAAAAGTAGAAAAAGACAGTGGAGGTGGACAAGATACAATGGTCCAAGGATTAAAGAGAAAAATAAAAGAACCAGCATGTAGTGCTATAATTGTTTTAGGTAATTTTGATTAGACCATTAATTGTGTGACTAGTATGCATGGGCTGTATAATAAAGGCTTAGTCAATTCAACAGCAATCTGGATATTTTGACACAAATTATGTTGTAGATGGGACTGTTGTGCTAATTTACTGGAAGAGAACAACTTCCCTCTGTGCATTATCGAGCTCAGCCTGTCGATACCTTCAGGACCAATACTGCTAATGAGCTTGTCTTATGTGCTGTATCGTATGCTGGATGTTATCCAGTAAAACACTCAATCCAGCGCCTCAGAGTGAAAAAAGCTACTTTTCCCCAAACTGATGCTTATGGTTACTGATGCACCACCACTGTCACCTGGGATGAAGTCCAGACATGGACTCCAATGACTCCAATCTATGGTTAAAACCAATTTTTTCAAACAGAGGTCGTTGCTTCAAACAAACGTCCCCAAAGAGAGGTGCAGTGTGAACTGAAGTGGACCACAGTACACTGGGAACAACTGCTGGTGACTACTTATTCTACCATCCATTTACCTCTGAAGTTGGAACTTCGATCTGGGAATGGCATAAAACCCAACCATGTTCTGATTGTAAGTTGGAAAAGCTGTGGGATTTTCCAATCAATGTGCTTTTGACCAACCTAACTACTATTAGCAAGACCAACTAAGAATGCAGCTTTCTGCAGTTGATATTAAGCAGAAATGTTTTCAGTAAAAGAAGCTGTACAGTACTGTGTGAGAGAAAGATTTCACTAGATACAAATGTTGAGGAATGTTGGATTTCTAATGGGTTGGTGAGAAACGTTCCACCTTCCTATGAGGACTGGGGTATGCAAACTGTGGCTCTTTAGACGTCCTCTGGCTCAATGACCGAAAAATTATATAGAAATTACTAAAGTTTTTAAACATAAAAGTTAACAGAAAAGACTGCTATTTTTATGTTTTTATTCATTTGTGCAGACTCTCAACGATACCAATGGCACTCCAGGTTTAGAATGTTATCTCTTTACTGGAACACAAATAAGCGGAAAAAAATTGTTGCACAAGCATAAAGAGATAGAGACTATGGGGGAGGCAATCAGCAGTAGCAGGATGTCCTGCAACACACACCTACATGGCTGTCCTCTCTGAAACCCAACACTCCACTCACACAAGCTCCAGGTAAGACAGAAGGCCTATACCTGCCTGTAAACAGAGACTGGAGCTTGTAAGATGATACTGAACACTTGGGATCTCTTTCCTGCCTGTACCCCCAGACACACATACAAGCACAACAATGTTGTTTATTGGTCATAATACATTTCCTAGCTTGGTGCCGGTCACGTCCGCTTTTTGGACGGGGAGCGATGCAGGGACGAAAGCCACAGCCAGAGACAAAAACTGTAGCTTATATAGTCAGAAAGCCATCAGCTCATTTTATTGTTATAACTTCAAAACTATCTCAATACAAGACATACAAGATAATTCCACTGGATCATTATCTGAAGATAAAATCAACTTCATTTTGTCTTGTAACCAAGTCAATATTTCAGTATTATTTAATGTTGAGCTCCTTGTTTTGAATTCGGTTATTTTTTCGTCTCCTCTTTAGATAGAGATATTTTAATCTAGGTTTAAATAAAATTTCGGTAATTTAAATATAACTAAAATAAGAAAAAAAATCCTACAGATTTCAAACGATTAAAATCAACACGGTATTGGTGGTTATCATTTTTAGTGACATATTCTGAAGGGCTATTTATACTCAAGGCAAATTATTTATGTTGGATGGGTGGAAGCTTTGCACCACCGGTAGCAACATCACAGTGCTTATTCCTTGTTGCAGTTGAGTGACTTTGCATCAATCCCTCATACTGAGCAATCACGTGGCGGCAGTGGAAAGTAAGTACTCCCTTTTCATGTTTAATTTAAGCTTTAAATCACAATAACTGCTTCATCTTCTCATTTTATCCAAAGTTTCTTTGTGTTATCTGTACTTAATTATCTTGACATAGTAAATGGTCCATTCTTGAGAAACCAGGTTCATTTATTTCAACCCCCCATAAGTCATGACAGTGATGCTGGCAGCTTGTCCAAGCTAAAAAGATTCATCATAAGCCACAGCTTCACTGTTATAGAAGATCCCAGAAGGTCATGAGAGTGCTACTTCATTTTGCATCATAATCACACTGTCAAAAAAAATTCTCAAAGAATAAAATATAAAATCAAGATGTTTGGCTAATGATCTGGAGAAAAATCGCAGTGTATCACATTAGGTAGCACCATTGTAGGCTTTTAAACATTAGTAATGTAAAAATAGTGAGCAGTATGTATTTACATTCATTCAAGTACTTTTTTGTTCAGGGAACACAAATGTTTTTCCATACTCCCATTTTATTTTTTCCATATTTAAAAGTGGAAAATACAATAAGGACATTCCATACTCTCTGAAACCGTAAAAAGCCTGTAATGTACAGGATGTTAACCACCAACCAACTGCCATTTAGAGGCCTTTTAAAAGTTTTAGCCAATTCAACATGAAGATCTAAAAGCAGAATTGCCTTGAAAACATGTGAATATTATTATTAAATGTCAGCTTACCTATCTGGCAGGTCTTCCCTTCCCACTGTGGGGGGCAAATACACTCGAAGCCATCCTCCAGGTCGATACAGGTCCCACCCTGAGCACATGGACTGGACGCACATTCAGCCAAATCTAGAGAAGCCAAAATTGTTAATTTCTGACTAACTTTAAATAAGACTGAACTTGTATTTACTGAAGTAGTCACAACTGCCTTAAGACCAGTGATGTATGGTTTATACATGTCAATAAGTGTTTAAAAAGATAATTTACAAAAAAAAACAAAACGGTGAAACAACTCACTTTTGTCACAGATGGGACCCTCCCAGCCGGGGGGACACAGACACTCATAGCCTGCAGCAACCTCAAGGCACGTCCCACCATTTGAGCAGGGGTTGGAGACACAGGAGTGCTCAGCTGAAAGCAACAGAGCAACAGAATTTTAGGAAAGAAAGTTGTTTTTGAAGCTAAAATTTCATTATTTGATTCCCTCTGTGTGTATATTTGTTTGCTTCAACAGCTTTTATTATGTTACTGGGGATGGAGAATTGATATTTTTATGAATATAAAAAATTAAAACCTGAAACAACAGATCTTCTTAAAAACAAAACAAATATCTCACCTATCTCACAGTTCTTTCCAGAGTAGCCCTGTGGACAGGCGCAGAAAAACAGGTTTGGTTCAGTGTTCAAGCAGGTTCCTCCGTTGATGCATGGCTGGTGGCGACCGCAGTAATTCAGATCTGATGAACAACAGCAGGGAGACGAAGAATTAAAAACTACTCTGAAGTGGGGATAAAATTAGTTGGTCAATAATGAGCAGAGATGCTCGGAGAAATCAGCTAATGACCTTAAAACTTCTAAACTAAAAATCTAACTTTTACCCCCACCATAATAAGCTCTACCAGATGCCAGTGAGAGCAACACTCTTCAGAGTGGATGCTGTTACTGAGGGAAAAAACAAAAAATGTTAGCAGTTTCTAATATCGGGGTTTAAAATGTCAGCTATTTAAAAAGGAAACTATTTTTCATGAAATGTTTAGACGTGTGTGGTCCATTAGAGCATGAGACACAGCAAGACTTATACTGAGTAACTGGAAGGCTGACTGTATTACAGCAAAGACCCTGTTTTTCTCCTAATATAGGTAATATATGACCGCTCATGAAAAGAATACTGTAGATAAATATTTTTAATGTTGTCTTATATCTTTCTCTATTATAGTTCTTTAGGAGAAAGCTCATTGGACAAAAGTCTGTATCAGCAGGTCAAAACCTGGGAAATCAAAAATCTCCACTTTGTCAACACTGCAACTCTTCATCTTAAGTTCTCTTGTGGGGAAAAAAATTATTTCTGATCTGCTGCAATGAGCCCAAGGAGAAAGAAGATGGCTTCATACTTAACCAATCAAACACCTCTTGGTAAAACCTTGCTGTCACACTGCACTTAAGACATTCCATCCCATCATCTCCAATATAAATTCAATGCTTAAATAAAAGTTGAAAGTCTGCAGTCAGTATTTTGTGCGTGGACGACCTCTGTGCAGCCACCTCCATGTGTTATTTTTTTCTGGGATTTCCCAGAAATATCGTTGCAGCCTTCGCTTAGAATCGTGTACCAGCTGCCTGCGTTGGCAGGAGGTGTTTTCTCAACCCCCCTGTTGCACTGCTTTGTGACTAATTTTCTGTATTTGCCGGCTGAAGACAGGTGGTTGAAAATAAACAGCACAAACCAACCTCTTATTTGCACATATTAAATAAATGCAATGGTTGTGTTTTTTTTCCTTCCTTTAAATAACAAAAAATAAAATCAATTAAACCCTAAATGATCCTGTCACACAAGACTCTGGCTCAAGACAGGTTCCCCAAAAGCCTGGTAAATAAATGAGCAGGAATCTGTCTACACTGGGGATCTCAGGACCTGTTCTCATCCGCTGAAGCCATCTGTGACGAAGGCATGTGGGGGAATCAGGTGTCCCTGTCGCTGCTCAGATCACACGGACAGTAAAACTATCCAGCTTCTGGTTTCCAGGCAGAGAGAGAAGCCAGCAAAGATGATGCTGACTTTATTTTAAATTACTTAATCTTGTGATAAATTACAGCTAGGGCTTACTATACTGTTCCTTATTACCAATGTGGCTTCATGTACTATTAAAATGCTTAGCAGCTCCATCTCTGCCATCTCTTTGACTAAATTATAACCTTGTTATATTCCATGTCAACAACTGGTCATCAGTGGAGTACAGCAATAGGTTCATGGCATCGCCCAGGTTTTGCCATTTATTATTCGACCAAGCAATTTTAAAATTATTTTTGCCAAATAAATATAAATAACATTAAAATCAGTGATGTCTGACCATTTAGTATACAGAAATTCCAGTTAGCTTTAAACTCAGACTAAATCAATGATTTGCTTCACTCCAACTGAAACGTGGATTTTGTCAGCTGTTCCACCTCTACTAAATAAAAGACTTTAATCAGGATGTGTTTTTGAGAGCAATGTCAGAGTTTGATAAAGCTAATACAGAAGGGATGAAAACATGCAGGTAAAATTCAAAGATTCTTTTAAACCCATATCTGTCAGAGGTATGAATAATTTAGGGCTTAAATGTACAAATATATTGATTGAGGCACCTTTAGCCATAATTACAGCCTTTGCTCCCATTTTTCTCTGCAGATCCTCTCCAATCAAGTGTGGCTGATATCTTTACAATTGTAAAGGTCATTTTAAGGTCTTTCCAGAGATGTTCAATTGTTCCGGTCTTTGACTGGGCCACTCAAAGACAATCACCATGTTGCTGCCACAACTATGCTCTACACTAGAGATTGGTGTTGTTCAGGTGATGAGCATTGCATGCTTTTCTTGAGACATGACACTTTTGAGTTCAGACGAAAAATTGTATTTTTGTTTTAGACAAAGAATTCTACCGTCTATCTGGCCAGTGTACCATAAAGGCCCGATTGGTGGAGTGCATTAATAATGATTGACCTTGTGGATGGATCCATCACCACATGTCTGCCTATTGGCCATTAGGTTCTTTGATACCCATCTGACCAGTGGCCTTTTCCTTGGTTAGGTGGCCAGATCCAGGGTGGTTCCTGATGGGTCCAAATGTATTCTATTACTGAATAATGGAGACCATAGAGCTTTTCCTCACTTTCAGTAATTCAATAGTTTTTTTTTTTCTTCTTAAGGTTTACGTCTTGACATAAGCCAATCTTGGAAGTCTAATAATTTATTTGATTTTATAGCTTTGTTTCTATTCTAATATGCACCGTCAACTGTGATTACTTATATTGACAAGAAATTTCAAATCATGGTCGGTCAACTGCATTTACTACAAGTGGACTCTAATCAAGCTGAAGAAACATTTAAAGTGTGATCAGTGGAAACAGAATACACCTGAATTCAGTTCTGAGACTCATGGCAAAGAAAGCAAATACTTATGTACATGTGACTTTTTTATTTTTAATAAATTTAATGTCTTTGGAATGTTCAAGCGTCAACTTTCAAAACATCTCAGCCACTTATTCAATCATTGGTTTAGATTTTAATCAACAATCAAATTAGTTTAGAGTATACCGTATGTGAATGATCAAGATAAAACTACGACCTTAATGTTCAACTTGGAGGAAAACACATTTCTGTTTACCATGATTAAAAGAAACTTTCTATATTTTACAAAAAACAAGAGTGCATACCTTTGTCACACCATAGACCGCCCCAGTTTGTTTCGCAGTTGCACTGCCAGGGCTGGTTGCAGGTGCCATGCACGCATCCGGGATGGACCAGACATTCATCGCAGAACTGGCCATTCCAGCCATACTTACACCTGTTCAAAAACAGACGCATGAGAATGCGGCTCCTTCTTTCGATCATGGAGCACACACACCAGGTATGGCTCAGTTCTCCATATGAACAGACACTGTTACAGCCTTAATAAATTTGCAGCACTGCCCATTTTTCACACCTCTGATTTAAGCCAAGGTCTAAGTTCTGCCCAAAGCATCTTATATAAATACTGTTATGGTTAAATATGTATTTGGCTGACAATAACAGTATTTATGTAAAAATGGTATTAAAATCATTATAGAAAATCAACCTTAAACTGTTTTTTTGTTTAAACAGGAACCTATTCTTACCCTATAATGGATTCTGAAGTAGTGATCAATTAAAATAATAAAATTTAGTCCAGCGGGGAAGGGCACGAGGAGAAAGCTAATCATTTGCAGTGAGTTAAAGATAGCCAACTCAGCAGAAAAGTTAAAAAACTTTTTTGCTAAAACAATAATAAATACATAAAATAAACAATTTCTGTTAATAGTTCATCAAAAAAACAAACACTAGCTTTCTGTTTCTGTTGGAGAACGGAGAATTAACTTAGTAGTGAGGTACTAAATAATGTTGGCCAACACCACTCATTTGAGGAGTCAAATGAGAAGAGCCCTTTAGGTCCGAGCCACCTGCAGCCTAGTTAACAGAGCAGATAGAGTGACACAAGTACAAAAAGCTGATATTTAGCTGGATAATTAGTCAGGCTATGAAGAAGGGGAAAAAAAGGTATATTCTGTGCAATAAGCAGGTTTTCTTAAAAAGACTTGATTTAGAGGCGGTTAATCTAAAGTTTTGATAAAGCATGAATAAAAAATTCAAAACAATTAAATCAACATATATGATATAACATTTTAGCAGGACTAAGCCGTGCTTTGCTTTTCCACTTAAATAAAGAGAACTACTACGGGAACACACCATGCTTTTCCACTTCAATAAAAGCAGTTGGATCATGAAACACTTTTGTTTTGAATTTCTGTGTAAATACCGTGATACAATGAAACCGTGGTAATTTTATCAAGGTTATCACACCATGAGAATTATCATACAGGACTAATCCAACATGTCCAATCTCGCCAATTGTTTTCTCATTCACTTCCATGGATGAAGCACAGTGAAAGTTAACCTTCAAGTCACCATTCTCTGTCTCTGACATAGGCACTGACATTACAGCTCAAACTGGATATTTACATTAATTTTATGAAAAAAACTTTTTCCCCTCTCACTGTCTGACATTAAATAGGACTGATTTTTTTTCATTTTGGGGCTGGTTGGATTATTAAAATTTATATTTGCTAAATGCCAGAAGATTTAGAGGACTTGTATTATGTTATCTTAAAAGAAAAACATTTTAATTGCTATTTATCTCTCTAAAAGATAAATATAACAACCAGAAAAGTCCAATAATATTTGATGGGCTCTTTTTTTGAAAACAGAAAAAGAAATTTCTCTGTCGAGAAACAAACCATTGAACTTCAACAATGCTGAATCAAAACAGATTTTAAATTTGGCTTCATATGATGCCAAACAAAGATGATGTACCAAATCAATCAATGCATTATTGAACAAAGCCCTAATATAACTTAAATGCACATGGACTCCTATTAGGCCCATGGCCTCCTGCCAAGCAATCCATGTGTATGTTGACATTCCAGGGCAGGAGAGGTTAAGTATACTTCCATGGGCTCCCGTGCGCAAGCAGGAGTCTGGTTTTGAAGAAGAGTGGCGGCTACAAGGGTGGTAAACTTGTTTAGGGAGTGAGTGGTTGGAGACAACTGTGTATATACACACAGCGTCTGCAGTGCAGCCTCTGATTCGTACGCTGCTATTCCAAAGCCGGGGTGTCTTCGTGCCAGCTGTCTTGTCAATTGACAGCTATTTTGAGCCCCCTGCAGACGGCACCGCTGCCTTTCTGAGAGACGAAGCCTTTGGAAATCTGCCACTCTTAAGCAGTGGGGCACTAGGAAAATACATGGCCTGCTTCTGGACATGAATGTAAGCTAGAGCTGGGACATAAGAAAACACCTAGAAGGATTTCTGGTTCTTAAGAGCAACAAAACGTCTAATTTATGGGTAATATCCGACTCACATTTACACCTAATATACTTCTAAACTGTTTCCGTGTGTCAAAATATCAACAAGGTGGGTTTGAGTCAAAGTTTGCAAAACCTTTTCAAAATGATTCAATGCTCTGCACATCCAAGGTGATTCCTAGGACAAGCCTCTTAAATGTGTTCAAACAGGCCCAGGGCGGTATAGTCAAAAGTCTGAATGGAGCACTGTAAAAACAGGCACGCACAAGCTTTTATGTACCAGCTTTAAGGAGTGACGTACTAGAAGGAATTAAAAAAAAGAAAAAAAAGGGTGGTAAATGATTTAATGCCGGCTTTTTGTGCCCTGAGGAATCGTTAAATTTGTGCTCCTGCAGGACACCCTTTTACTGCCGCTCCCCTATTCATGTCACCCATCCTGTTGACGTTTTACATGAATAAGTTGCAGTTTGCTAACCGGAATGAGAAGGACATGTAAAAAGTGAAGCAGCTTCCTAACTCCGGTTCATCATCCTTTTTTTTTTTCCCCTCAATAAAAAAAGGGAGATTATTGTGTCCTCACATCCGGCAGGTGGGGAAAGAGGAGTTTCCACAGATGACAACGGGATGTACACGCATCCTGGAAGCAAGGGACCAGCAGGGACGTTGCGCGTCACTTTATTTAACTGTCATTTCCACTTTGAGGGAATGTAAATAACACAGCAGGGTATTCATTTCCTCTGCTGCCCCTTGCCCTTCAAGGAGGACTGCAATGCGGACAGGGGAAACTGGGATCTGACAATTCCCGGCACGGTTTACAGCGATGCAATTTCAACAAGCAGAAGAGCGTCTTTCTTTGGTCCAAGGTGCAGAGAGCTGATGAGGTGCTTGGCATTCTGAGGAGGATTTTGACCTGCTAAAAATACCAGAAGGCAGGCGCGGCTTCAGCCTTGCCTTCAGAAGGGACCTGGGAGATGCCCACAAGGGAAGGAGAGGCTGACACGAAAAACAACAAGCCTCACCAAGTTGATGCTGCCTCCGCTCGGAATGCAAAACCTTGTCTTTTCCCTATTTTTTTTTTTAGGGTGGTCTAAAAGATCGCTATGGTTTCAACTGCTGTAAAAACTTTCTTTAAATTTAAAAAGGGTCTCAAAAAAGCAAGTAAAAGGGTGGTAGGAATTTAAATACAAAGAAAACAGGAAATAATGGTTTTCATAATTAAAATTACCACAAAAAGTTAATGACGAGTATGATTTAAAAAAAAAAAAAATCTCTTACTCGCATTCGCCTGGGACCGAGCAGTTGGCATGTAACAGGTTGCAGCCTCGTCTGCAGATCGCTGGAAAGAGAAAATAAAACAATATATTCTCATATGGAAAAATGTCAACGAAAATGCATAGTTTAAACAAGTGCAAGAAAACAAGATTATTAACGGCACTCTGAAAAGACAACTTCACGACTTGCATGCAAAAATCTACCCAACTTTTAAAAACAACTCCACCTTTTCATCACCCATTTTTTCACTCGTTGCCTTCTAAGGTTAGTTAACTCATTTAGAGGGGACCCCCTGAGTCTCCCCTGATGCCACCTACAAGCAAGGCTACACCCAGTGTTGCATTTTTAGACAAGTATAATTTTACCACTCATTACACAGCCACCACAAACAAGCAAGAAAAAATGTTGGACAACAGGAGTAATTATTAAGGTAACAAAGAGATATAAGCAGATTCTCACTTTTAAACGCTAGCATCAGAAAATAAATCATGGCCTAACCTGTCCTGCAGTCTGTGCCCATCCAGCCATCTAGGCACACCTGAGTCCCTGAAGGGTCGCAGCGATAGTGTCCGAAGTAGTCATCCCGAGGAACGCAGAGCTTGTTGCACTTGTTCCCGTAGTAGTTCTCATCGCAGCGCACCCGGATGCGGTAGACCAGGCGAGCCACCGGCCCATCGTAATCGAGGGTCTGCCAGCTATCACCGGGATTGATTGTACCAGTGTGAACGCCGCGCTCAATCAGCAGCTCCTCGTCGTCTGAAACAAGCATAAGATGACGGCACATCACGTCAAGGGGGTGACTTAGTTTTGGTCAAAGTTTGAGAAAACACATTAAGGCTCTGCAGTTAACAACAGTGTCTTAAATTCAAATTTAACACACTTCAAGTTGAGAGCTAGCAGAAAAATTGTTAAAGTAGGAAAGCTGAAGCAGAACATTTTCAGCTCACCTGGCTGTCCAGAAACTTTAAAAAAATGGATCTCTACATATGGTTCTTCCAACGCATTAAGTGACATTAGTCAACACTGACAACACCTCTTGGTGTTAATGGCGTTACTGAGGGAAAACAAGATTATTCATTTTCAGAATCAGTGCAGTCTTTGAGCTGAAGCCAGAAGATGTGCTCAAAAAAAGTGTAGGAACCCATTGAAAAGAAAACTGTTTTCTAAGATATATAAAAAACAACATATCTAGCATCAACATATTGCACTAACCACACCATTCTTTAATGTGAAAAGTCACAATGAAAACAGATCAAAAATAAAATCAGAGGAAGCACAAAAGCTGTAAGAAGTTACTTAAACGTTTTCTGCGCTGGCATTGTTGGCTTTTTAATCAGATGGCTACTTTTAAACAAGGTGAGAGACTTCAGCAGATAACAGGAAGGCTAAACCACAGTCACAGATATAGGATCCTAAACACCTTAAATGTCAACTCTGGAAAACTTTTTTTCCATCCATCATCCCATTGTCTTTGATTTATGCAAGATTGGGTCACAGGGTTAATAGGTCCAATAGACACCCAGACCACCCTCAACCCAGTGTCGCTCTTCAGCTCATTCAGGGGCATTCCAAGGCATTGCCCAGCTAGAAGGGATGTATAGTCCTTCCAGTGACCTCTGGCTCTTCTCCTGGGTCTCTACCCAGTGGGACATGACCAGAAAATCTTCAAAGAAGGCCTCCTAATTAGATGCCTTAACCATCTCAATGGAATCCTTTCGATGCAGAGGTGCCACCGATTTACTACAAGCCTCACCTGGATAATTTTACTATACACCTCTTCTCTAAGGGTAATTCCAGCTGCCCTACAAAAGAAGCCAATTTCAGCTGCTTCTACCTGGGATCTTGTTCTTTCGATCATGATTTAAGTGCAAGGTAGTAAAACGAGAGACAAATTACACCTGCTTTCCCCAAAGAGACATAAGTCCACACAAAAAAAAATAAAAACAAAAACATAACTCATTCGCAATGTTTCTACATAATCGAGCCTTTGTCTTTGTTTCCTTCTGATTCTTACAAAATGTTGTTGCTTTTTTGGTTCTCATTTATGTTATTATACATGATCTAATAACCATAGGTGAGGATGGACAGACTGCTCTTACTTCACCATGACAGGCCAGAGCAGCGCCTGCATTATTGCAAGAGAGTTTATATTTTCAGCCACCCAAAATTAACTGAAAAAAACAAAATACTATTTTACGTCCTTTATGAGGTCTACAAACAATGACCAGCCTCAAATGTTACATGTTACAACCTTTGATATCCCATGGAGCTGAACATTGAATTAATCCATCTTAAGTTAACTTTAGACCTGCATCCTCACGTGGATGTTGGTTATCATCAGCATCTAGCTTACAGCATTCTCAGAAATGTTACAGTGGGAAAACAAATTGATTTATCAAAGTGAGCTCAAAGCAGACAATCAGTGTGGAGTGACCCCCGTGATTTCTTTTTCTCCATGGTTTTGGACTCGTTGGAAACAGGAACACGCACATGCCTGCACCTTCCTCTGCTGGGGACTTACACAATGTCAGACAGAATTAAGCAACAACAACAGAAATAACCCTCGCCAGTTGCCAGATAGAGAACAATGGGCTCTGGGCCCAAGCCGGTCTCTGCTACCAAGTGTCTAAACAGTGAGCCAGTTCGCCCAGTCCACTCCACTTCCTGTTCGATAAACACAAAACAGCCAGCTGCCTTTCCTGAGGACACAGGAGGGGGGGCAGAGCCAGACGGGAGGATGTGACGGAGAAGAGGAATCTACTGACAGAACGACACATCGGTTCTTGTGTAGAACTAGACTAGCCTGATGCTGAGTCATGCCAAGATGTTCTGCTTCATGTCTATTAGACTTAAAGTCATGTCCTCAATATCAAACATACAAAATAATCCATGCACAACATAGGCTGTCTGGATGGCCAAAGAGTCAGGCAGTGAGCAAGAGGAAAATCTCTGAGTAAAAGAAAAAACGTCGGACAGGAGACACTCCCTTAATCCATTGACGGCATATTTTACCAGGGTGCTACAATTGATCGACCAGTGATCGAAACCTAGCCAAATTCTATTGATTCCTCGTGACCAGTGACCAACAGGTCAAAGTGTGAAAACTCAGTTTTCTGCATCTTGATTAATTCAGAGGCTTCTAATAAGGCAGAACAAAAGAAATCCCTCACCAAGTCACAGGTTTAAGACCTTAGACACCAGTTTACCACTGGAAAACAATGCTAATCTACAAGAAGCAATCCTTTTAACCTACATGGCAGCAGTACAAGTGGAAATAAACATTATTATAGATGTACCCTCAATAAATCTAGACATTTATGGCAGAAATTGAACTACTTTCAAGGTGCATGAAGAGGGACAAAGATCTGGGTAGGTGAGGACTCCAGCAACACTTTTAGTGCTGCAAATGCAGCTTTTTAAAACGCCTGTGGCCTTCAGAGTCATTGGATAAACCTGTAGGTCTGCAAGTATGTTTCAAATATTGTATTACAATATGATATGATCAAGGAAGAATAAAAAAAAAAACATTTATACTGCACCTCAGGACTTATCACAGTCTGTTGAATTTTTTTTATTTGGCAGTTCTCCCATTTGACCTTAACCCGACCTTTTAAACAAACATGGGTTCAAAATGATGGCAAAAAAAGGCCTATATGCTCCATTAAACACAAAAGGTGTGGTTCACTTAACCATAAAATACAGCACCTCTCAGAAAAATCTGCAGCTCTGCTGATACATGTGCAAAAAGCGTGTCTCAACACATGTCCAGTCAGTCACACTGTAGATGCACCTTCACAAACTCCACAAAAAAAAACAAAAAACACACCTACATTTCTCCAATATTTCATTATAGTAGATCATTATCAGACGATGCTGTAACAACCTTTAAAGAATCTGTTTCACTTTTAATCTCCTCATCATCACTGAAAAGCACAGTGGAGGGCAATAATTTTGTTTCTGCCCCTTCACAAATTGATTACCTTGTTCCTAGTGTTACTTCATCATTGCGTGGTGCATTAGACAATGCAGCCCCCTTGAAAAAGAAGGTAATTATTCATAGGAGGCAGGCTCCTTGGTTTAATTTAGATCTGTGTACTTTAAAGCACAATGTTAGAAAACTGGAGAGAAAATGGTGCACTACACAACTAGAGGATTCCTACTTAATCTGGAAAAATAGCCTACTGTTGTATAAAAAGACACTTCACCAAGCTAGAACAGCTTATTTCTCATTAATAGAAGAGAACAAGAATAATCCTAGGTTTCTCTTTAGTACAGTTGCTAACACAGAGTCATAGCTCTGTTGAGTCATCCATTCCCTTAGCTCTCAGCAGTCATGACTTTATGGGATTCTTCTTAAATAAAATTGATTCTATTAAAAATAAAATCTTTGACATACTCCCGAAGATGATTACTTCATCCTCAGCAAGTGAGACAACATTGGAAATATCTGTAGAACCTGATCTGTGTTTGGACTGTTTTGTTCCTGTGGAGCTTCCTGAGTTATCAGAAATATTAGCTTCATCTAAACCTTCAACTTGTATGTTAGACCCAATCCCAACCAAATTATTTAAGGAAGTGTTCCCTCTGATTACCAGCCCCATTTTAGACATGATTAATCTATCTTTAGTAAATGGATATGTACCACAAGCTTTTAAGGTAGCTGTAATTAAACCTTTACTTAAGAAACCTTCCCTTGATCGAGATGACTTGAAAAATTACAGACTTATAGCCAATCTTCCATTCTTATCTAAAATTCTTGAGAAAATAGTTGCTAATCAAATGTGTGAGCATTTACACAGCAATGACCTGTTTGAAGAGTTTCAGTCAGGCTTCAGGGCTCATCATAGCACTGAAACAGCTCTGCTGAAAGTCATTGATGATATTCTTATGGACTTGTGTCTGGGAGGAGGGAATGCTGCAAGTCACTGATTGGATGCAATCTGCTGGGTTTCCTTAGACAGAAAAACTTTTTATCCAATTTGAATAAATAACTGACTGCACTATTCAATGGTTAGGACTAATTAGAATGTATGTACCTGACTTTTGTGAAGTGCCTTGAGTGTGTTGTGAATTGGCGTTATATAAATAAAACTGAATTGAATTTCTTCGAAAACTTATTCAGAATATAACACTAACACAATATTGACTGCAAAGCACTGGTGTTCATTTCTGCATTTATGTTTTTTTGTCATAAATTTAAAAACAGCAGCCTAGTATTTTGACCCCAGTACCGTTACAGACAGCTGATCTGAATCACATCCAAGTAAGGCTTTTAACTCCACAAACATTAGCTTTTATATCTATGAATAATGAAGTAAGGCCCTCAGACAACTCTTAATTCTTAGAAACACTTTATCCCCTTAACATATTCAGTTTAGTTTTAAGATGCACAGAAGATCAAGAACATGCAAGAAAATGGTATTACTAATTAAGACCTACTAATAGACTGTCATTTGAATTGCTGTTGCTCAATGCCACACCCCATTTACCTTTGGAAGACCAGCAACTGAACTTTTTGGTCTACGTTGGTTTTGAATAATTTAAAATTACCCGTCATACTGAACTACAACACCCCAATGTGAGACATGGTGGTGACGGCAGAATCTTGCTCTGGAGATGATTTTCTTAAGCAGAGAGACAGAAGCTGTTTATTAGATCTGACTGGGGCAGAGCTTTAAGTTCCAGCAGAGCAATACAACCGGATCTGCATTGGAAGGGCTCAGATCGAAGCACATTCATGTGATAGAACGGTCCAGATAAAGTGCAGACCGAGAACCAGTTGAAAACCTGTGACAGATCTTCCTCTGATGCTCTACATCCAATCTGACCGAGTTCGAGCTATTTTTCTAAAGAAGAATGGGTAAAACTTTTAGTTTCTAGATGTGCAGCTCTGGTAGAGACTTACCTTTAAAGGACCTGGAGCTGTAATTGCAGCAATATAGTTCTACCACGTATCGACTCAGAAAGGCTGAATACAAATGCACTTATAAGGCTTTTATTTGTAAAAACTTTCGAAAACGAATTATTCCTTTTACAAGCAATACAAAATGTTGTTTTGGTCTGACAAAATCCTGATAAAACACATTTATGCTTTCTTTCGTAATGCGGCAAAATGTGAAAATATCTCAAGAGGGTATGATTTCTCTTATAAGGTACAGTGTAACCTGTAGTTACAATTTCTTAAACGCCACGACATGTGCACCAACATTTACAATTGAGGTAAAAAAAACAAACCAAAATGAATAAGTATATATCAAGTTTAACCCATCTACCAGGCCAATGCTCAATCACTTTCACTTTACGAATACTTTCTGGTACAACCTGGATCTTACAGACGTTAAGATAGAAAAAGAAAACTCATTATTATTATAAAATTCCAGGCTTGGTTTAGATCTGCAATGTAAGCTTTACAAAGCTTTAAGCAATGGATGAAAATGTATAAAACAAGCACTTCTTTAATTTTGTATAGGAAGCTGCAGTTTACTTTACTCCTAAAAAAGTGACAAAATGAACACTTGGACCAGAAACATCCATTTAAGTTCTTTACAGCGACTTGGCTCAGAGTTAAATATTACAAGCTGGAAGGAAACCAACTGGAATGTTTCAAACAACAATTAGGCCTCAGATCCATCAGAGCTGCAAAATTACTCAACTAATGTAACAACAAGAGAGCACACAGAGCTAATCAAAGAGTGATTATGTCAAAATCTATTTATTCTCCATTGTCCTTATCCATGGGCGGAAGTCTGTTTGATGAGGGCGCCAAAACAGGATGCAAAAACTTCATATAAACAAGGCCGAAGATGGGCAGAAAGAAATGGTCAAACACTGTAGATTCTGAGTTAATTAACAAGACGCTCATGAACAATTCTTGGTGTCTTCACAGATCAAAGCTGCACCCAGACATGCAGATATTACAGCCAATGAGGGTTCTTCCTCAAGATGGGGCTACTGCACAGATGTGGAAAAAAACCTTTTATAGGAGTCGACCATGCAGACATGCTCAAAAAAAAAAAAAAAAAAAAAAAAAAAACAGGAAACCACTGGTCAAAAATGACAATTAGAGTCAACATTACTGAGATTCAAGGTTTACACTCTGAGAAGATTTATAGGGCAGATTTCAGCATGAAGTCAAACCAGCTCCCACAAAAGAGAAACAAAGCGGCCTCTTCTGACTAAACCTTCAACTCCATCAGGCAACTGCATACATGTGCAAATGCATTAATCTGCAAAGATTTAAAAGACAAGATTTCCTATTTTTCTTTTAAAAGAGACAAACATGTGCATCATTCTAAACTGGTCTTGCTCAATAGTTCAAGAATTTTCTGAGGTCTTACCAAGTTTCTAATTTTAGCATCGGCTGCTTTTTATAAAATATGTTCTATTTATGAAAGGCTTAGTATGGTGTGTTGCTGAGGACCTTTTCCTCGGTATTGCTATTGCATTCTTCAAGCCCTGGATGAAGGGCATCAGCGAGCAGCATACAATTAAACTACTTTAAAGCTTCACGTTTGTAAAGAGATCATGTTGGTGTATAAATGTTTTTTGTGGGGTGAGGCTTTCTGGCCTTCCTACATTGTTCATGTCACTTTTAAGGGCCAGAGTTCTTTTTAAGTGGTCTTGGTCAGTGGTTGTTCATGCTTTCTGATAAGTTTCAAAGATTTTCCTTGGAGTTTGGCTGCTTTTTCCACTCTGTTAACCAGTCAACCCCCGAAAAAAGAAAGAAGCAATTTTTACTCTGATAATTTTTTTGTTACAGACTGCAAATAACAAAATTCTAATATTTGGAACGATTAAATGCAACATACCGAAGATCAGAAGGTTTAACAGGTGAAAAACTGTATTTGGTGATTCTTAAGGAGCCATTAGCTGAAAACCTGGCACACAGATGATCAAAATCAGGCTCTACGCAAGAGGTTTAAAAATCAATTAGGGGTGGTTCAAAATCTTGGCACAGTATGGGGATGGAATCATGAAATTACAATCATTTTCAACCCAAAGCCTAAAATTAAATAATAGATCCGCTAGAAACATGTTTTTTTCTGTACCATATACTGTATCAATTATGTACTAAAAAAAAAATGGACAAAAACCATCCTCGTTTTCTAGCCAATGTTTAACAGCAACTCAGCAGCAGGAAATATTTATGTATTTATTTATTTTTATTGGTAGTCAACTTCCCACTTTTGGAATATATGAACCAGGACCCAAATAGTGTTTCAATTGTCAAAAATCCTTTCAAAACCATGGTCTCTCTCCTCTAAGTCGTACAGAGGAAGTGGTTAATAATGCAGGTGTTCCTGATATAATTAGAGAACAATTTCTTAATAGCCTGTTTCATGATGAGCCTCTGACTGTGGCAAAGATCATCAGACAGGAGCAACAAACTTGATACCTAAATGATCTAGACTATCTTCTATGTCAAATAAATGCAAAAAGAATCAGGGAAAACAGAATATTTAAAAGAAAGCAAATGAAATAAATGAAGGACAACCAGTGTCACTGAGAACTTGTATATTGAAGCTACAGCAATGAAATATTAACTTACTATTGCGTGTGTCGTTGTCCCAGTCCCAGGCCTCCACAATCAACGAAAACGCCCGCTGTAGAAGAGGTAAAAAAAAAAAAAAAAAAAAGACATGAAATTCAAGACACAATAGCAACAATTTATCTATTTTTAATACTTTGCACAAAATGGCTTAATTTAGTTTTCGCACTGGATTAGTGACCTTGCAAATATGAAAATCTAATTATTAATAACACAACCATTAGTTCTCTAATGATCTCCAACCTTACTGCATTTCACATATGCTCCTAAAAGATGAATTTACTCCTGATGCACCATATCAGTGCAAAAATAAACTTTAAGAATAATGTTTCTTGCTCTATAAACGTATATTACTATAAAACAGTTTAGCCTTTAGATTAACTGAGAAGTAAAAGATAAGCAAAAAACGTTGAGGGAAAAAAAAGGAAAGCATCATTTCCGTCATCTAATTCCTAAAAAACTGTCACACACACAAACAGATGATGCAAAAATCAATTTTATTGCTACTACAGAGTCTGGCATTCAACTTGGCTCAACTACACAGAGTAGTGCTTGAGTTACAGCGCCAATGAAACCCAATGATTCAGAAATAAGAGAGCATGCTACAGTAGGTCCAACTATGAGCAGCCAAAAGTAGCAACTGGAGAGGAGTTTGGAGTAGCGCATCAACCAGCGTGACGCCTTTAACTTTCCTCTGGCTCTGCATGTAGTGCCACAAATATCAATTTTCTTGCACTTTTCAGCTCAATAGTGGAACTTTGCCAGTTCTAAACGTTTCAATTTCAATTTTAAGAATGAGCTTTCTTAAAACTGGTTATGTAGCTTCGTTTTCAAACAGCTTTGTAAATGACTATCAGCACTTGTCTTCTCCAAGGGGAGATGCACATGTGCCCCTTTTCCATGGAATCTCCTCCGGCCGGCTCTACTCCACTCGGTCCGTTTTGCAACCCTTTCCATTACTGGCTTTTCGAGCCCGGTACTTGCTTTCTTGGTACCCGCTCGTCAGCAGGTCCCATCGGGGCTGAGCAGGGCCAAAATGTGATGTGAACAGACTTGCTATTCACTGATTGGCCATGAGCGTGCTGAGCCATATGTCAACACGCTCCATGAGAACGTGTTCGCCGAGGTAGCGGAGAGAATGACAAGCCATGGGTTTTAATGCACATCGCAGTGCCTGGAAAAGCTTAAGAAAAAAACAAAAAAACTCAAGAGCGACTACAAAAATATCAAGGACGCAATAGCCGGAGCTGTTCAAACTAAAAGCCGTGGCAGTGGATCTTAGTTGAAAGACATGATGCGGGATGGTGAATGTTTATTTTACTTTGCATGTCTGTACTTAAAACTTCTCATATTTGCTAGGCTCACACCGAACCATAAGATAGTAAGGGTTAATAGCGGCACAGCGCACAGCTGATGGCTGGAGCCGGGGCTTTAGGCCATAGCTCCAGCTGTCAGTGAGTCAATGGAAACAACGGCTATCATGCAGAGTAGCGAGATCGAACGGCATAGAGCCGTGCGGTGCTGGAACCGTGAAAGGAAAAGAGGCAGTGGAGTCATTTAAACAGTGTCAAGAGTCAAAATGAAACAAAGTCATTAGGAAAATGGGTTAATAAAAGACGGTCAATATGATTGTGGGCTAGAAACCACAGGAAAGGTTAGCTGAACAACCTTTGTGCTAGTTTGAAGAAAATAGTGTTGTAAACCTTTGAATCCAAGAAAAAAGGCAAACCAAGCTGCTCCCAAATATACAGCGCCCTCCATAATTACTGGCACCCCTGATGATGTGAAAAAGGCCTTAAATCTTTTACTGTGGTGGCAATATTTTACACAGAAAAATCTGCAACTGTTCTATAATGGTGAGCCTTTGGAAATTTTAAATTTTAAAAAAACAGACAAATTTGGGTCCCTCCTTAGACTCATTTGTCACAGCCTCAATGGTTTTAAACCTTTTAATTTGTGTTCTGACTGTAGGGCTGCACAACATACCAATAATACACATTGACACATGGCATTGGTGCAATCTTAATATTGCAAGGAATTGTTTAGAATACAATTTTTGTTGTGTTTTAGATTGAAAGTTTTGAAAATTCCCACTCCGGCACAAGACAGAGGTGCAAAAATGGGATTTTATCCCCAACTAATATTACTGAAATAATTAATAACATTTAATTATTTTTTTATATGTAGCCATACTATAGATGGACAGGAGAATAGGAGAATAGCCATTTTACTTTTAGCCAGTTACTGAATAAAGAGCAAAACTCTTCTGCATCATGTCATCGAGTCATGTTCTTTCGTCTTTCCACTTTTGATGAATGGCTGAATGAAACAGGCCTTTGTGTCGTATTTATATCCTGGCAAACAGGGAGTTTGAAAGTGCCCAGGCTCTCAGAGCAATATCAAAAAACTTACGCACAAATAGTTCATTGTTAGAGGGGCTACTAACGGCACATCAGCTATTTTAGTAAAAAACAGTTTAACTTTTTTGCACATTTAATAAATTTGTACTCAAACAATTTAAATATTTCAACATCACTTAAATAAAGTTATTATAGAAAAACAAAAAAACAAAACTGAAAACACTGAAAATGATTAATCTGGACGAAGACCAGAATAATGACCTAAACCTGGGGTCAGAGTAGATTACTGCCATACACTGTGCTTCAATTTGGAACTACAAAATATATTTTACATTTATTTCTTATGCAAATGAGTTTCAGTGTCTTCCTGACAAACATTAAAATACATTTTTCTAAAGACCCCGAAGGTTCGACTGCCAATAACCAACTCACTTTGCCAGCACGAACTGCACAAGATGAACTGGCTTAGTCCTTGGTTGCCAGACAGGGAGGTAAATCACTGGTAAGTGGATTATCACGTTTCACACAAAGTTATGCTTTACACTTGTAGGGTGTTGATGGACACTGGTAGCTCTCCATTGAAGATTAGAAATTGGGGGAAAAATCATAAATATGCTTCAAAGTTTTAGGGTAACGTTTAAATAACTCTTAAAAAGGGATTCAATGCCTTTTTATATTAAAGTCAAAGCTGTGAATTTCTTTATTTAGATAATTCAACCCTATTTAAGCTTGAAGTAATGTAAAACAATTTATTGCTGTAGTACAAAAACAGGATTGGAAATAACAGAATAATAGAAATCAACCACTGATTATCATAGGCATTATTTTAATACATTTTTTATTTAGATAGTCTTTTAGACCATGGAGACTGTAAAACATGAACAGTTGTGTGCATTCTGCACAAACACTGCAGAGGCTGGTTTGAGTAAATGTAAATGTACACACAGATGGGAACAACCAAAGCAAACCAGCATCACTGCTAGGCAACCAGCTGACCTAAATAGCACTCATTACATCACTACCAGTGACAGTTGTAGTAGCCATAGTGTGACTGCTGTGACCTCTAGTGTAATGTCACTGATGGGATGTTGGAGTGGGGCGGGGCTGGTTAAGAGGGGGAAAAAATGGATTTGTGAATGCATGAGTCAAGCTGGGGTAAAGAAACAGGGGAGAGAAGGGCGGCAAAATGTGTGTTTGTAAGTCTGTGTTGTTGATCTGGGGGACCAACAAGCTGGTAGGCTGGTTGCTGCTGGGCTGTGGGATTAAGCAGGCTTGTCTGGCTGTGGGTGGTGGCAGGAGGAAGGGGAGGGGAGTGCTTTTGTCGAAGACCATGGGTAACGAGAGAATAGCAGGGAAGATGATGGGTTAGCAGAGGAGCTAAAGAGCTAAAGAGTATTTAGGTATTTAGGTGCAGGCAGCACAGTTGCATGACATCCTATCAACAGGTAAAATGCTCAAAGTCGAAATGGTGCAGAGATTGATGAGGTGAGAACCAAAAAGTGAGATAAAAGAGAAAACTTAATATCTACAATGTAATGTCCAGGTTGATGTTGCAGGAAACTCGATCTATCCATCCATCCAATTGCAGACGTGCAGCAGACGTGAAGCAGATGCAGCCTCAGCGATGGATTATGTGACATGAACGTGCATCATCCTACGACACGTAGCTCGGCTTCTGACCTTTCCACCCATCCCCCCACTACAAAATGAAAGGCTGGTTGCTCCTGTCTACGCATGTGGGTGGGTGTGTGTGCCAATGCATAGAAAAAGAACTGATTGGCAATACATGCATCGTTGGCTGAAAACTTCTGGATAAATCCATGTATAAAAAGGGGTAAAAAAGCAAAACAAAGTGAAGTAAAGCAGGTGGTCTTACTGTAATTTTGTATATTTACAGTTTACAAACATCTAGACTTGCTTGCATGCCTACATGCAGTAAACAGTCCAGGAAATAGTCTCAAAGTCAGAAGAGCAAAGCCATTGACTAGACTGGTTTCCCACAGACCATCCCAGTCTGTGATTAGCTGGATTAAGTGACAGCTGCCCAAATGGTTGGAACAAGATAGATGGATGGGCAGTGGGATAAAGGGGAGGACTGGGGGAGGGAACGGGGAAAGGCTACCAAACAAAGACCCTTGTCCCAACACCGTAACTCACCCCCATTCCAATCAAAACCATTGTCCGTGAAGAGACACAGTCAGCACGAGGACAATTAGTGTCAGCATATGTGCTGCCGAGCCTGAGGACAGTTGCAGGACAGCCGCCAGTGGTTACTCCACCAAGTCATCATGGTAAATCCAAATGCAATGCACTTCAGAAAAATATACATGAACTCAATCTGCCCGTTTTCTAAACATTTCCACAAGGTAGAAATATTTGATAAGTCACATTTGTCTGACAATCCAAAGAACACACTTCAGGTCAAAGCTTCAAAATCCTACCGGTTCCCCTACTGGATTAGAGGATTTAGACAGAGGAATCCTAGTTTTTAAGTAAAGAATTGGAACATGGCAGAAAAACGTGAGGTATCTTTGCTTAATGCAACAAGATAAAATCCAGGTGAAATATCTTTAGGCCACATGGCTTAAAAAGCCTTTTTCAATGACTTCAGGTATCTATTCTAACTCTTAACAATGGACTACAATTGTGAAAAGGGTGAAGATGTGGTGTTTGCGATGCCTGGGGAGAGACACAGGTGTAGGTTCCCACGCCAGATGAAGGGGTGGACAGATGAGTGGAAGGTAGTCGTTGAAGTATAAAAAGGGACGGGGGGTCAGAGGGAGAGATGGCAGTGGGAAGTGGAAGCTGGGGCAGGTTGGGGTCACTAAGCATGGGATCTGCACGCTTCTTTCTGAAAAGAGGGGTCAGCCCTCTGCATGTGGGGTGATGTGCGTGTTTGCATTCAAAGAATACTAAGAATGTGAGATCCGGGTCTGGTGTGTAATCCCATGCCTGATCCCAGTCTGCCAACAATTCAGCACCATCGGAGTCCGCGTTGTAGACTGGAGCTTTGATTGACTCAGCAGTCTCTTGGGGAAGGCTGAGAGTGCAAATGTTGATTGAAGTTGAAAGTCTTTCATATGTGATGTTTTTTGACCCCTTGAACAGATACAATTCGCATACTGGTACTCTGAAGAAAAACACCTTCTGTGACCTTGGTATATCTCCGTTTCCCATGTCACAGTGAGGTGACCTGATCATCCACCTCTGTGTTCCCAGCTCGTCCACTGGGGGTGTTCATCTGACATCCCCTGATTTATTGCCTTCTGATGGGACACAAGGTCAAACGTGATCCATCCAGTTGCCTGTAATAGTGGTTTCTGTGAATCTTCATTAATCTGTGATGATCAATCCCATCTCTTGGTTTTGCAATGGCTGCATAGCAGCTTGTACAAACTGTAGTATTCCCAAACAGCCTTCGATGCTCCAAGTATCACTTTAAGATATTGATTGAAACCAGTATCCATCAACCTGGATAGAAATCTATAAATTATCTCAATCAATGCTTAAAGCCCCCAGTCACTATTTTTGGTTTATAATTAAACGATCCTAGTGAAAACAGTTATTTGTTCCTCTTCACAAAAAAACATTACAATTTATAGACAATTTACAAGAAGACAGTTCAAGATGTTTTTAGGCCAAATGAGAATTTTTGAATCTGAGATTTGAAGGGAGACTCTTAGTCCTTGCCAAACTTGCTTCTTTTCTTTTTCGCCAAGAAGATAGGGAAAAAATATCCCCTTCACCTTGCTCCTCAATCTGCTCGAGGGCAAAGATCAAAGACCTCCAGGGGCAAAATCCAAGCATATGTGGAGATGATCTTGGCAGGTAGATGAGAAATTCTTTCAGATTTTTTGACCATGTCTTAAAGCCTGCTCAAACATCTCATAGTAAATGAAAAAAAAAAGGCCAACATTATAACTGGCTTTTGTAAATGCATATTTCAGCCCTTTTGATAAAAGGCAGAGGTAAAGATTTGACATGAATGCAAGAGGTCAATATGCACAGAAACTAAAAGAACCAGCCCAGGTAAACATACAAATTATTTTATGAAAAAGTCAAAGCCAGCTACACATATACACCATGGGTTGAAGAGGCAGAGCTCTCTCTACATAGAAAGATGGAGGGATGGGTTCTGCTTATCCAGTGCTTGCCAGAATCCCAAGCCAAGAGATGTGTCGCGGAAGGCCAGGCATTTGGCTGGCTGTTGTATACCGGCTGTGCGCACACATACACGGCCCATTGAGCATGCTGCTACTATGCCAACAGGGTCATTACCCATGCACTTCCAATACAACAAACCCCTCCTTCTCCTGGTGCTAATTAACCAGCATGATCCAAGACTATGCAACACGTGAAAACAAACACCAGTACGCAAACGTTCGCTTGGTGAGAGCAGTGTAAATGAGTTCGCAAGTAAACCACAGTCATGTCAATGCAAATATTCACCAGTTTATAAGTGCTAAAACTCAAATTAACCATTTGGTTAGAAATGGTAAGGTTACAGAACCCAGATTCAAACTCCTAGCACCGGAATGGTAGATTATCAATGGGTTAATCTTGGATAAATGTGTTGATTTATGAAAACAGCAAACCTCATATCGAAGGTCATGCTAGTGACCAATAAAAGCAACAAAAGCATCACCTTAAAGAAAGGTCAAGCCTGTTTATCTTGTGCATTTGAATGTTAATTACTTCCTCTAGCATTAGCTTGCCTCAAGCCTGAGAGCTACCACAGCCATAAGCATGCTTCAGAAACATTAACAGGCCAATTCCTGATCCAAGGCAACACGGCGCCCGACTGGAGTGCAGCACAGCACCGCCTCCAGCCGAGCGCCATTATCATTTCAAACAGGTTCAACAGTACGGTGACAATTTAACTGGCCGTGTAATGACATGCTTTAATTACCGCCACAAGGAACCTCTAGCACCTGCACACCATACATTTAACAAGAGGCAGGGGAGAGCAGCAAATGAATTGCACACATACAGAGATGAGGCATTTGCAGAACATTTGTTGATGGCAGGATCCAAATTATGTTCCATGGCCCTCTGGTCATAAAGGTAACAGTCTGCTTGGTTAAAAGCTAATCATACTGTCACAGTTTTGCCAAAAGTTGCAGTGAAGAATATTTGTTAATCAAAATGTGCAATTCTACCTGTCCAACAGACAAAGTAAGAGAATATAACCATTAACTTTAAAACAGAATCCGCTCAATAACAACTAAAGATGTACATAAGTAAATGTGCAACATAGTAAAACTGTGCACCTGCCAGTTAGAGACTGCTGTGTTTTTGATTTGACCAGCTACATAACGTGGCTGAACCCATTTGGATTTACTAGCAGGGCTGGCAGATGTTAAAGTACACAACGAGTGGTAGGGACATTGCGATGAAGGACAAGAAAGGAAAAGGTCAGGAAAACGTAGGTTTAAAATAATCAAAATAGTCATAGCAAAGCTCAGCAATAGTATTGCAATTACATTTTTCGCCTGATATAGTGCAGCCCTACATCCTCAACATATGGAATCACAATCAATGTGTGCATTACCACAGTGGCAAGGAGTATTTCCTTAGTTAGCGAGAAGCTAGAGCTCACAGAGAGTTGTGAGGACATCGTGTTATTGTAAAGAAAACAAAAAGGCTACGGATTAAGATTTCTCATAGATATCGTTATTGCCATTTTCAGCAACGGTAGTGTAAATATTTCGCTGAAGCAGTGCAGCCCTACTACTGTCCAAATGATAAAATGGTGGATCTGACAAGAAATACCTGTATCCTGATGTTGTGGTGCATTTACGTGTTAAAATCCAAAGCCCTAATTGAAGTAGCGGAGACTACCAACAGTTTGTTACCATGGAGACTGAATGCCGGCTGGTGGATAAACACTGCTGAGTGGCACTGATTTCTTAGGAAGTCCTCTGTTTGCTACCTTTCAAGTGCTGTTTGATTACCTAAATATCTAAAGTGCAACACTACTTCATCCACAATGAAGAAATACAATTTCATCGCCTTTCACAGTTTTTATATAAAATAAATGAAATTAATTTCTATGACTTCCCTCCTTAGGTCAAAAAGCAACAAAAATGCTTCCTTCTTCTATTTAGTTGTCCAACTGTTGCTTGAGGTATTTCTGCAATGGACAATACTACAGCCATCTACAATGAGCCCATTAAAAATTTAAAAGCAGTCCTACTTGGGAACATAGCCATTCTTTGTCGATTGCCAAGACAACAAAAACCTGCAGCTTGGATAAACCAGGTGGGGTTTCATGTGTCTCCCCACCTCACTTCATCTTTACATATAGACTTCTCCACAATGAGTTTACAAAAAAGAAAAGTCTCCATGGCAGCTAAATTTGAATACTGGTTTAAGCGTTCAAGAACGATAAAGCCATGTAATCGTATACTAGCCATTCAATGGGTGGTGGTTTGTTTAAGCTGTTGTTTAGACTAAGGCACTGATGTGAGGAGGATAAATACAGGGATTTATTCATGTTTTGTGTTTACAGGATGTCTCAAAGATTTTGCTTCTGCTGACAAGAATTTACAGGGAGCATGCAAATAAACCAGGTTCAATTGGAATAATACATTTCATGACTACAGACGCCCAGATCGGCTGCCACTCACGTTTCGTTTGGAAACTGAAGAAATCTCTGAAACAGCTTTTGCTTTCTGTGTTATCGTTTGTACGAGCTGCTTTGTAAGATATCTGGGTAAGGAGGACAGCACTAGAGGGATTCTGATGCATTTTTTTTTGTATCACACTGAAATGTGTCCAAAGTTAAAAGAAAGTCACAGGCAGAGATAAGAGACTCAAAGTGATAAAACCTTCAACCAAGATGATCATAAACAAAAAAATGTTTCCAATGTTTTAGGTAACTAATCAGTTTCCTGCTAGGTGATGATGATCCAAATGCTTTATAAAACATGGTTCCCTTTATCACATGAATAACACAACAGGCGTTCAGTAGTTATGGAGAAGCTGTTGTTTTCCTCCAGTACACCCTGTACCCTGTGCGAAATCAGACTGAACAAAAACAAAGTGCTCTCACAGGAAGTCTCTGCAGTCTCCCCAACAACATTATTGCAGATCAATTAAAATATCCAGCAACTTGAGCCACGCCGGTGTCGCAGGCCTGCGTCAAGGACTGAGGCCTCGACATGCGCCATTATGGGTACGAGCCCCGGCCCTATGACCTTAGCAGCATGTCTTACCCCCTCTGTCCATCCCTTTCCCGTCAGCTACTAGTGCTGCACAAAACATAAAAAAACAAAACCAAAACCTTTAGGGTCAGATGGTTGTGATAAAGTTCAGAAAAACTGCCAGGATCACACAGTTCAACACTGCATCATGTAGGTTGTGTGACAGACCGTACGTTGCAAACAGTACAGCATATTAAGTCAACTGTTTAAAGGGAATCAGAGCAAAAGGGTAATAGCTCGATGTGTGATCTGGATAATTTGATAGCTCAGAATCCTTTCTCACTGGCTCCTCTGTTTCAAATTTGCAAATTAAAGCTTTCTGGATAAAAACAAAAAGAGCCCCAATATTTATCTAGGGCATCTAAGGATAACTTCGTGATAAAAATGTAAAAAAAAATAAAACTATAAACTGAGTCATGTCTTTTCAAAAGTTAGTTTTCTTTCCCCAATTGTGGACGAGTCCGTACACGTAAAAAAAACCCTGGTCATTCTGTACATAACAGAAATTATATGGACAAGAAACATACCAAAAAGAATGTAACCTACTTTGACAAGCCGACAATTTTATTTTAGTCCTGGCAAAAAAATAATAAAAAAAATGTCATTTGGACCTTTCTCTATTGTGCAAGCTTCATTTTCAGTCAGTGGTTCAAACAGTTCAGACTTAATCAGAATACACCAGAAACCAAAGATATGATTTATTATGTGTAGCGCTTCTGCAGCACAGATGAGTAATGCTGCTAACTGCAGCCTTAAGACACATAACATCCTCAGCATGACTAGTGGAAAAAGAAGACCTCTCCCAACAAACTGTCATGCCACCTTGGGAGCTCAGCCTGACTGGCTAATTGCATAATCAATATCGAGCCGAGCTGAACCACAGGTGCGACTCGTGCGAGTGGTTTTCCACACGGCAGCTTTGGGACCAAAGGAGGATGGGTGGGTGGGGGAGGGAGCCACAGAGAGGGGAGGATAATTGTTTACTGGAGGCCTATGCAGCTGTCTCTTAGCAACAGCTATGACAAGCTCCATATCAGGTGTGGCTAACCATGACAGCGTGCATTATCCTCCAGCTCAGTGCATCCAAAACATAGCAATTGCCATCTTAGAAGTAAGGTAGATGAACAGTATTAGAGAGGTCCTACCTGCAGTAGAAAGCGGTCCGGGTGATTTCAGTTTGGAGAATCTGGGAGAAATTCTAATTGTGAAGTTAAGTTAAAATCCTTTTAAGGAAGAGCCATTTAAGCATTATTTTGCCGTTTTACAACCCAGTTAACCCCACACGGCTGCATTGAAGACTCATAGCCTCTGTATACGGTGTGCACGCTTAACCTCTACACCACGCCCTAATGGCTGTTATATTATAACTTCATGCCATGAGGCAACTGAATGTATTCAGGTGCAAGTCTATCATTAATTCCTACTGTGTGAAAACAGAGTGAAATTAAGTGAGTTTGAGGGGTAATTGTGCATTTTTCCACTAGACTATCTGTAAGATGTGCAAGTGATGAGAACTATATTCTGAAGTATTTTTACAAATAACTTGGAATTATTAATGATTGTGGAATAGATGTCTTTTAGTCCTCCTTTGTGAACTGGTGCCATTTTGAAAATTGTGATCACTCACTGTAACACAAATTTGATCATATTTGCTCCAGCAAACATTTTCTGCTGTCACACTTGACACACAAATTACCAATATTGGCCTTTGCTAACACAACTTGCTGCTTTTGAAACACAAATGGATACCATGGAAATACAATGTTGTTCAGTTCAGAAAACTAAACTCAAAGTATCTTATGCAGAAAATATATAACTTACTCAAATCTTATTGGAAAGTTGGGTACGAGTCATTTAGGGCTTTCCTTGTTCTCTGAAGAAAACAGTGACTGCTAATAAATACTCCTCCAAAATTTGCATTTGATACAGAGGACTAACAAACGAATTCAGTGAATATAACAAAGCTAAATAAGCTAAACAAACTGTTCCAGTCTAGAGTTAAATATGTTTCTGTTTACCAGCAATAAAGTAAACACACATCCAATATGGAAAAAAATTGTAATTTTAAGAGAAGAGAAAAAGATGTGAAAGCTTAAATTTTAATTCAAATTTTTGCACATGCATCAGTTATGGAACAATAAATGAATTTGTGTAATTGCTTACATAACTGATGCACCAAGCAACAGATCAGGGACTTTAAGTTTAATTTATTTATTCTTGTTCTCCAGCAACAGAAATTAAGAAGCGTGACAGGAGCATAAAGTAAGCATTAAGAGGAGCAGGGTATGCGTGTAGCACATAAGGGCCCGGGGATGAAAGCCAAGACCAAATACTTTTTGTTTGAGCTGAGAAAAGAAATAGCTGTTCTCCACAAGTCTGTGCAGGTTAGAAAGCAGTTGAATTAATGAAAGAGTAAATGTCAATCTCTCCCTACAAATGAGAGGCTTAGGTGTTTCTGTAAACCTCTAGACATCTGTAAATAAACCGTCTTGATTATTAAAATAAAAAGTAGCAATTCAGCTTCTTACTCCTCTTTTTTTTTCTCCAGATCCACTATAGTCCTGCCTGACTGCGTGCAACCAGTTACCAGCAGAGACAAGACAGAGGTCTGACACATTATCCCAGTCCAGAGAAGATACAGTTATAGGCAGGCTCATATCAAACGGACGTCTGGTGCCATGATGTGGCCGCAGGGTGGAGAGGGGTCAAAGCAAGAGACAGGCAGAGAAATTCCACAGGCAATATCATTAGTGATCAGATGGATGTAGGACGCATCTTTTTCCCCTCCATCCACACTCCTGAAACTCACAAGCGTCGCCAGCCAACAAAATGGAAACTAAAATCAGGCCGGACAAACTTGGTCAGCTGCCTGCTGAACTAGGCTAATGTTTGATATGAGTACTCCAAGCGCAAACTGGCTGATCAATTAGACCTGAATAATGTTTGCAAACACGTTTTTAGGAATGAGTTATTTACTTTAAGACTGTTTGCATGTGTAACTACCACAAATGTGTCAAAAAACGACAGCTTTGTTTACAAGTGGACGTCACGCCTGTTCCACATATGAATCCAGCAACCGATTCGTCTGCAGTTCCATCTAGGGGTGCCGCCATCACTGCAGTAGTCATACGGTTTCTTCCTTAAGCCGAAAACGAGTGTGTTAGATGTCCATACTGGCATACCCAGAGCTACAGAATAACTGGGGTGTTTCCAAAAAAAGATGAATGGAATATGGTAAAAATGAGCCATAACAAACTACTCAACAACAGTGAGATGAAAGAATGGATAAGGATGTGGAGATATTTAAAGCACAGTTAGGTTATAAAACAATATCCGAAGCTTTAAAAAGTCTCACATGAGACTCTTTAATCCATTACCAAGAAACAGGAAGAGCATGGTACAACAGCAAATAACCTAGACAAGGCTGTCCACCTAAACTGTCAGGCCAGGAAAGGAAAGCAATCAGAAAAGCAAAGGACCAATGGTAATTCTAGAAGAGCTGCAAGAGGTCCACAGCTCAGGTACGAGAATATGTTAACAGCACAGCTATTAATTATGCACTTTATTAATCCGCTGTGTTATGAATGTGAGGCAAGAAGAAAGCCATTGTTAATGTGTGTGGGGAGAATAAAAGTCACCCTGAACACACCATGCCCTCAGTGGAACATGGTGTTAGCAGCATCATAGCATAACATATGGGGATGCTTACTTCTGAAAGGACAGTGAAGCTTTTCAAATGATAGGAAGATTGATGGAACCAAATACAGGGTAATCATGGAAGAAAAACTGTTAGAGGCTGCAAACCCTTAAAACTAATGCAGAGGGTCACCTTCATGCAAGACGATGACCTTGAACAAACAGCCAGAGATATTATGAAATGAATAAAATCTAAAGCCCGGTCTCAGCTCGCACCCAAATTCTAAATAGAAATCTATTGCAAGACTTAATAAACTAATAATCACAGAGATTGGTGAATTAATCTGACCTGATATAAGGGCCATCAAAAAACTTGCAGCTGTAACTGCAGTGGAAGATGATTCCTCAAAGTACCAACTCATGGGGGTTGAATACTAATGCATGCCACAGATTTTTATAAATTAAGATAAACATGTATACTTTTCTTCCCACTTCATAATTATGCACTTTGGTGTTGTTTCTTTTACATAAACTCCTACAAAAAAAATAAAAAATACAATGTGTTTCATCATTAAAAACAGCTGCAGACAAAGCAAACTAATTGCGGCACAGATTTATTTTCAGAGCCCTGCTGAAGTCTGGTTCAAAGACAGGTGAAGACGCCAAGACTCGCTTGTTAGCTGGACACACTGCATCTTTGTCTCTTGAGTGAGGACAGCAACGACGACACGACCAGTGACCCCCACAAGCTTGTTGTGACATCTGGCACTGGAATAGTGCACAGTTATCAGCTGGGACACTTAACAGAAGGACAACACACCAGAATAGCCCTCTTCACCTCTGCCTCGAGGTGTCCGTCAGGGAGTCAAACAAGAGTCTTCTCAGTGGGTTACCATTTTGCGTGAGGTGAGCCATGACATTAATCCACAGAAAGCACAAGCTCAGGTGGTAAAAAAAAACAAAAGAAAAACATTGTAACCGCCAGCCTCATTGCTTTAACATATGGCCTTTAATGTTTGAAATTACACCTCTTAGCATTTTCCCCTGAAGCTTGGAAATGTGTTGGTTCAAGATGTGAATGGCTTCTTCTATGGAAACCAGCATATTCCAGGTAAAACCATCTAAATACCACTTCATGTAGTAAATAATTAAAAAGAAAAACCCATTAAAATAGAATTTAAAAGTTATTAAAATTGTGCAAATCAAATTTCTGACTTAACAGACGTAGCTCTGGTTCAAAAAAATAATAATCCAGCATGTTCAAAGCCCATTACGCAAAACCTGAAATAAAAACATGAACCTTTTCATATAAAATTTTCACATTACATTTTCAAAGAGAAATCTCAATAAGTTAAAATTTGAAGGAGTGGATGTTTGATCCAAATCAAATGCATGTCATTTCCGTGAGCCAACGTCATCAGCCATCACTCATCTGCACTCGCGCAAGCTTAAATGCCCTGAAGGGGCCACCAGGGGCCACCTGGCACCCACAGTAGGAGAGGAGGCGAGGGGGGAGGAGGAGAAAGACTCAGGAGAGGTGTCAAAACCAGCCACCAACACATGCAGAACCACCGCCGGCAGGCATCACTTTCTTCAGCTGAACGCATAATTCAAGTTTATGGAATAATGTCAGCCATCCATCATTTTTTTTCCTGGGGAATTAGGTGGCCATCTAACCCCTAGCAGCACCTAACCGCAGGCACACCTCATTCTCACACACTGGCAAAAGCTTGTCAGTTCGTTCCTGTTTCGCATACATAAAAAAAAAAAAGGTTAAAATTATATTTAGATAATTGAGCCAAATCTGATGGGGTCTTCCTGAATCTGATAAATGTGGAACTGTTTCTCCACACGAGAACTTGAAGTTCCACTCTCTCTACATAGAAAAGCACTTCTGATCACTCTATCATGGCTTCAGCAGGTGCAAGTTGGTGAACTGGAACAAAATTATTCCTAATCAGATTGTTGTAAAGTATGCAATAGTTTTGCTTTTAAACATCCAAATATCTTCCTTTACTGAAATCAATCTGTGAAAACCGACATCAACCAAACAGTTAAAACCCACATTAAAGCCTTCTTGGAGAAATCGGGCATCAATCTCATGGTGTAAACTGAGTTTTAAGTAGATTCAAATTAAGAAAACTGCAACTTTTGGCTGACTTAAGCCCGTACTCTGAAGCAAACTATCAGAGAAGGTGCATTAATTTTGAACTTGAACAAAAATATGTAATTAGTTGCAGAAAAGAATGGCAATTTGCAACTTCTTCGATAAGCAATCAGTCATTTCGAGCCTCTGTTAAATTATTGTTCCATTACAGTTGTGAATGTACAGCCATTTCACCTACATCTTTTTGGGGTTACTTCAGCTTGCTGAAGACATTTGATGCTCCACAACACTCTCCTCATACATTTTGAAATTCAGAAAACGACCAAAAACTGCAGGAAAACAATTGCATTTTGCAAAATCACACTTTGAAAGGGTGTGCTTTTATAAAACAAAATCCACTTCAGAGTAAAGCGTGCATGGTGAATGAGTACGTTTAGCAGGTGTTGCTTCTGGTGTGTGCACAGATAACAGATTTTACGCATTTATAAAAACAGGTGTCTAGAGAAGCTCACTCACCAGCCAGGCAAACTGGAAGGGGATCACAATCTTGCCGGCATCGTCGATCTTATTTGGGTTATTCTTAGTGGTCAAAGAAAACCTATTTCCACCGAGCACTTGTGTAGATCCAGCTCCAAACGTGCAGGCCCCGGTGGTGGTGACCACCATCTGGTACTCCTTCAGGCACACTTTCAGGTAAGTATCACACTCGTCTCGAGTGCAGCGCCGGTCCTGGGGACTCCTGGGGCCATCACAGCACTCCCCGTCAGCCAGCTCGCCGTTCACATTCTCCACAGAGATCAGCTGCAGCTCAAAATAGCCGGTTGACTGGGACACCTGGAAACAACAGGGACAAAATTAAATGCAGCCCCCCCTCTCTTCTTCAGAAAAAGAACAGACCACAATAGCATTTGTGCTGCTAAACTGGGTGCATAAAGCAGGGGCACATCCAGGAAGGTATCAAAAGGGGCAGCCAGATGGGGGAGGGGTTGCACCAAAACAGATCTGTTTTCAGTAGAACTGTCATATACAAATGGGAAAGTGGCTTAACAGGACTACCCCTTAAATTTAAACTGCAGACATTGATAATTACAGAAAACGCTCATCTCCCCTTACAAAAGAACATGCTGGCCATAGAATATATACCCAGACGTGGGGCAGGAAATTTACACAGGTGGCAAGTGTCTCACCTGGCACCACCTTGGTGGCTCTACTGGTGTAAAGATAAGGAGGTGGCCAAACTGGGTCAAAAATTACCAGCTTTTATCTCCCAGTTCTGTTTAGGGTTGCTGACCTGATAATTTCACAACAGTCTTAGGTGAACATGACATAGGCATGCATAAATAAAAATAAATGTTATCAATATTGCAAAAGACATCAAAACCTTAGATATACATATATTTTTAAATGCTACTGCAGAGTAATATGTAGGATTATCCTGCCAGGTGTGGGTTGGTTGGGGTGGTCATTGCCCCTCCCAACCCCCCTTTTCGTTGCAACTTATTAAAACTGATTTTCTCATCTACTAAATGAATAGTCGTACAATCTGTGCATAAGGTTGACTAAATGGCTGGGGGCCAGGAATTATTGGCGCCTATTGGTGGCGCCAAAGGCGTTAAGATCTACAACTGGTCTAATTGGGTCCAAATTAAGAGCAATAATGAGGCTTTTCTATCTCAGCATGAATGAAGCAGGTGAGCACGTCTACTTTGAGACGGGAGCAAATTATCCACCGCAGCTGCCAATTGATGCAAAGCAGCAACTTCCAACTTGTGCGGAGACACCTTGCATGCAGGGATTTCAAACGAGCAAGTGGCTCCCAGCTCATTAACTGCAGCTAAAACCCTCATAGGCGATGCAACTTCCAACTTGTTCAGTCCGGGCCTTATTCTCACCCACAAAAAACGAATTATGAGTGGGAGATCCGAATTAAACATGGAGAGCAGCCTCTATCAGCTCCTTAGACTTTAGTCTTGTCATGGTAACACGATCACATGCTCCACAACTGAAGGGCTACGTAATTAAATTACCGATTAATGTGAGGCGAATATGCAGCAATACCCGCACCCCCACGCCCACCAACTTTCCTCTAATTTTATTTCAAATATTTATCCTTTTGAACTAAATAAAATCGTAAAAATAAATAAATAAAATTAAAAAGAGCATTTTTGTGGTGTAAAAATTTGAGTCTCCTTACCTTCGTCCATAACGTCAACAGCAGGCACACTATTGGGAGGCAATTCCTAATCCTGGTGCGGTTCCACATGCCTCCGATTAATTAGAGTGACATGTGAGGGAGGGCGGGGGGCAGAGAAGCGATAAGAAACAGACAAACAGCCGCGGAGCCGGCGACCAGTTCCTCCTCTGCTGACATGCAAGTCCACAATATTTCACTTGCGCTGCCGTCCTCTCCGCCGTGGCAGATCCTCACCGATGCATTACGGATTGCGGTGCACTGATGGTTCCACGCACAGGAGCTTCCCTCCGTCAAATCTCTCCACACAGCAACTGAGATGTTTCGCAGTCACAGCCTAAGGAGAGGACGTCTGCTTTGATTGGCAGCTCCACAAACCAGTTACAAATTGCTGCAGGCAGTCGCTGAGCCAACCAGATTAAGGGGCGGACAATAGTATAATAACCCCCCGTACTCCTCCTCTTCTTCTACACCTTCACCACCTCCTCCTCACCTCTTCTCCCTTTCACCCTCCTCACAAAACTTTAATTTCTGTTCTATTGAGCTTCACTTTAGACAAGCCGCATTACAGCGCCCAAACAAAGCGGGGCTCGACTTTAATTAAACGCTGCAGCAGAGGTGTCACAATGAACTGAGAGCATTTCAAATGTGAAGCGCATTTAATTATAATCTTAATTATCACTGTTAGCATTCGCCTACATTGTAAACTAATACAGTTCTATACAGGTTCTATTTAATAGACGTTTTGATATTTATGATATAAATTGTAATGGGTCAAAACATAATCAGTTAGATCTCAGTACCTGTTGTGGTAGAGTATCATATTGTGGCATTGTACTAACTTAATTTATTATATAAGGTATTAAATATATAATATTTATTGCAATTTGACTCAAATATAATTTTGTTTTTGCAGGATTTATAAGCGGTCAAAGGTAAAATTGCCCCCCAAAAGCCAGCGCTTGCAAGCAATGGCGTTGCAGCAGTTTAGAGCGCCCTCTACTGCCAATGCAACTTTAAGACAGTCGAGCAGTCATCATTATCGCCACTGACAGGTGGAATGAATTACACTGATTATATCTTTACGAGGACTAGATTCAGGGGGTTGATCGCCCTTGGACTAGAGCCAGTTTTAGTGCCCTACCTACACAAGTTTTTTTGTTTCATTTTCGCATTGTAAAAACACCACAGCATCAAATCTAAAAGGAAACAAACTAAATTTGATGGTAAAATAAAAATATGTGATTTAAAATGGCTATAACCTCAGCAAGTTTAAAAATAAAAATATACAGATGAACATTCTCAGTTCCACTCATGAAAAAATACTCAACATGAACAAAATGACAAAGCTGTATAAAATCAAACAATCTAAAAAACATCTAAAGGTATTTAAGTGTACTTAAACATGTGATCAGGGGTTCCCAAAGTAGGCGTCGGGAACCCCCGTGGGGTCGCAAGACACCAGGTGGGGGGTCACAAGATGATTTTCTGAATCATTGTGATGTGACCCCTGAGGGGTATGGAGGGTCAAAAGGGACAACATTAAATAAATGAATGTACCATGAAATAAATAAATGTACCATTACATTTAGAAAATCTCTGGTACTGTTACTTTGGGGTCACAGGCTGAAATGTTTGGGAACCCCTGATTTAGATGATAAATGCTCACAGCTGGACCCCAAAAGCAGAACAATTGTAATTATTATCGCGTTGTTCATAATTGTAAGTTTCCCTCAAAAGACTTTTTTTTGTCCGTCTTTTAAACTGATCCATAACTGTCCCGATAGAACTGTATATGAAATGAAAACTCGACTGCGTTTATTATAAAATTGTGGAAAGTGCAGTTTGTTTGCCTGTCTTATATTACGATTGTCTAACTCAACACTAATCTAAAAAACCCTGATGCATGTTAAATATTTATTTATAATGAAAATGGTCAAGATCTTAAATTTATTTAAAGTTTATTTTATGAAGGCCAATTAGTTAGATAAACCACAAGGTTAAAGGCCTTCTGATTGACCTGTGTTTGAGTTTTGAGTTCTTGTTGGTTCCCCTGTTAATGTTCTCTTGTTGTGGTTATTTCATTTCAATCATGTAAGATTAGGATTATGGTTCAATTCTTGTGTTTAGATATTTATGTTACTTTCCTGGATATCTGCATGTCCCTGCGAGTCTGTGTTAATTAGCCTCTGTCAAAATGGCATCATTTTAGGTTGGAGTTGGAGCAGGGATATTGTGGTTTTCAAACAGTTGATTATTGACATGAAAATCCTTGTCAAGTTTCACTTTGATATGGACTTATTTTTTTGGAAAACCTATAAAATACCATTCATATTCATCCATACAATGAAAATAAAACTAATTTTCGCCCAACGCATCATGATGCCTGTTAGAGAGTGGGATATATTAGGCAGCAAGAGAATTTTATTACCTTAAAGCTTATGCGTTAGAAGCAGGAAATGAGCAAGCATAAGGATTTGAGTGAGTTTTACAAGGCCCAGATTTTGATGTCTCGACAACTGGGTCAGAACATTCTCCAAAACTGCAGCTCTTGTGGCCTGCAGTGGTCAATATCAATCAAAAGCAGTCCAAGGCAGAAACTGTGCAACATGGTCATGGGTGGCTAAGGCTAACTGATGCACATGGGCAGCAAAGGCTGGATCATGTGGTTTTGATCCAACAGATGAGCCCCTGTATCTCACATTGCTGCAGACGTTAATGCTGCCTCTGATAGAAAGATATCAGAATACATTCTCTGTTGTGCATGGTGCTGCACAACAACACGGGTTCACATGCTGTGGCAGGGGCACTGCTAAGAGACCCAACAATGTGTACATGCCCCCATGTGTACATCAGAACCAGACCACAGAGCAATGGAAGAAGGTAGCCTGGTCTCATTTAGCCTGGTCCAATTTAGTGTCGATAGGCCCAATATTTTGTCTATCTTTATCAGCAGTCTGTATTGCATAATATCTTTTAGTTCCTTATTATTATATTGGGATGACAAAAGGGAGGAATATAAGAATTTTCTATCCTTTTCAGTTCCAGACATCAGGATTTCAGAACCAAAGATTGTTCAGGTCATAATGAACCACTTTTGCTAAGGCAGAAGTGTCCAACTCCAGTGCTCTGCAGCTATTGCCCTCTAACCTTTAGATACATCCATGCTCCAACACAGCTTAGTCAGTGGTTGAATTACCTCTTCAGTATGCGCTCAAGTTTGGCAGAGGTCTGGTAATGAGCCATTCATTTGATTCAGGTGTGTCAGAGCTAGGATGCATCTAAAAGCTGCAGGACAGTAGTTCCTGAAGACTGGAGTTGGGCACCCCTAGTCTAAGGAGTAGCAGTCTAAAAATGTCAATGAAATAATGCTGCCAAAGTCTAACAGAAGTATTTTCAGTCGGGGATTTTCCTCAGTTTCTTAGATTGTTAGAAATGGCCATTAGCAGGAATTGTGAGGGTCAAGCAGACTAATCCCATTTGAAAGAACTGTGTTGTTTAGGACTGCTTGAAAAGACCAGAACACACAAAGAAAACCAGGCAGAGACATGGTTAAAAAATGTGAACATGCTTTGGTTGCTTCAGCTCTAGAGGGGAAATCAGTAAGTTTGAGATGAATTCTGCACCCAAACATGAAAAAATTTGCTTATTTTCTTAAACCCGTGGGTAGCTGGTCTAACATTGGTATAAAGCATGTTTGTTTTGGGAGTAAGGTAAGATGTTTACAGAAAAGAAATGAGGGTGAAAGGCTCAACGTGGATGAAAGCATTATTTCTATGGGGCAATGATTCTAACCAACACACCAAGCCATGGGCTTTCATGGCAGGTGCATGCTTTCATCTCTTACTTATACTCTTATTTCTTACAAATGACCTTGTATCTTTAAAATGAAACCAAAGACCATACAAATTACCTTGAGGAATACTTCTGTTGCATGCAGGAAGATTTAGACACTTCATTGTGTCATCTGTCCATGCTTACATTCAGCTTTCATTAAAAGATCAGCAGAAGACAATATTTGCACAACAAAAATTAATACCAAAGCTTTTCAAATATAAAACTTAACAAGTCCATTGTATTTAGCATACAGGCGACACAGTAAAAACTCAAATAGAACTTTTTTGGCCATAACAAGCAAATGTACCAATTGTACAGAAATACTGGTTTGCAGCCAGGCAAAATTTCGGTGGCAGTAAGGGTAAAACCGGCACCTTTAAGAGGCCAACATTTTACCATCTGTAACAAAAAGCTGCAGGTAAAAAAGCCTATAAAACAAATAGCCTTATAAAAAATTAGAAAGAAAACTGGCATCAGCCGTTTAAGCATAGACTCTTTTTAAAATGTGCTATCCTTAACTGTAAAATCTCATCTTACGTAATATTTTTACAAGCCAATAGGAGATGTCCTTCTTCCTGTAGTTTGAGAAGTTGCCAATCAAAGTGGAGGTGACAGCTGCCCTTGCCTCTCTCTACATGTCACTGTCTCCCTCTCATCAGGCGACTGCCAGCCCATCTGATAGGCCCAAAGGATGCTGCAGATAGCCTGAGCTGCTGCAGACACTTGGACTGGAACGTTTCACAGGCTCTCACAAGTGCATGTAAGTGGGCTTAAGGTGGATCACACTTAATAAAGTGCCTTAGGTGGTGAGGAGGGTGATTTGTCAGTGCAGCCTGTAACAATTTTAAAGTATAGGTGTCAGTAAATATTATTAAAAATAATATCTTGTGGTACAAAATGAGGTAAATGCTAACACGGCAGCATGGATATCTAGATTCCTTATACAACCAACAGTAAACCAAGTAGCGGAAGCAGTGTGAATATTTAAGTCAGACAGTTCAGGTTTGCTGTTTCTCAACTTAAACCTGTTTGCTATGAACTTAAGTTTTAGTTGTAATTTCAGTTTTTTCAGATTTTGTGTTGCGGATCAGTTGATGTGTTTGTTGCAGAGAACATTTTGCCCTAAGCTTCAGCTATCGGATAGATGGCCATGCAATTTAATATAAATTACTTTGGTATACAGAGGGGTTCATTGTTAAGCCTGAGAGGTGCCAAGGTAATGTAGCTCCAATACAAGCCCGTATCATCTTTCCTCCACTGCTGTGATCGGACATTGGACAATGGATATTATTCCAGAACTCTTCGGATTGCTTAAACGTAACTTTACCGTGCTCAGCCTTGCTGCTTTTGTCTTGCCAGTTTGATACTTGGTTTGAAAGCAGAGGGCTGTAAAGTCTAAGAGGGGTTTCTTTGGGTTTTTAGTTTTTGCAAAATCTTCGATCTGCACGGCTTGGCGGGGACCTTTCTTGGACATCTATTGCTGGCAAGACAATCTTGAGTGTTTTTCATTAGAAAATAATCTTTGATTATAGGACTACACTTTAAATTGGTGGAAATGGATTTTCAACCCCTATCTGATTAATGCCCAGCAACAGTTGTTTTATTAATGTCATTTCTGATGTCTCTCCGTGTTGGCATTGTGTTAACACAAACCCGCATACCTCAGGCCACTAACCTACTAAAACCTCAGCTTTTATAGAGATATTAATCCTTTCTGATGACCAGTGAAGCAGAAGTATTTAGTTACAACCATTTAATCCCACTTAACATTTTAGGTTTTGTTTCTTTTCCAACATACCATCATGAAGTAATGTGTCATGTGTCGCTGTCTTCACAGAATTCAGCATTTAGAAAAGTTAAAAACATATTTCTACATTTCTTATAGATCAAAATTAGTTAGCTTAAAACTTCGTAGAATAGTGTGAATATAAAGCACAAACCTGTGTGCATATGATACCGTTTCAGAAATAACTGCTGTTAAACTCCCTTTGATATTGTTTCTTTTTTATGTAACACTTCCATGTTATCACCTAAATCTCTAGCTGCAAAATGTTGTTTCTCGGTTGTGGCTTTCCAGTTTAACATGTCTGTAGCATCAGGGGAAGAATGCTGGACAGGAAAGAACTTCGGTGAATGAACTCTAGAGGTCACAACCAGAGATTGTTAATTATTCAGCCCCTTTCAAAGGACATATGTGTGTGAATTAACCCATTGGAAACCAAAATTGCTATTAAACAGTACTGTTTATACATGCCCACCAAGATATTCCTTTGAGTTGCAACCATCTGCTGCGTGGAAAAATGGATTTCACTAAAATATTTAGAACTTGGTATCCTGTGACCATCAGAAGGAGCTGATGAAGCTTCCCGATCCAATTAAAAATGAGAAAACATCAGCAAAGGAGTGTCATCTTTGTGGGCTGTGATGTGATGTCATTAGAGCTTGAATAAAAACAGCATGATTAAACCTTGACCCATCTCTACCTCCATCAGGCCTACCATCACACCAGCAGACACATCCAGAGAAGTCCCCAAAAGATGCTTAAAGATAAAAGAGAATCGACCCGTCAGCCGTATGTACAGAGACTGCAGATCTGAAAAGAGAAGAGGCATGAAAAATGGATGAGAGAAGAAATCCACTTCACCTCCCCCCTGGAGACTGGCACACCCCCCACAGTGCTCCCACTCATAATCCTCTCTCCTTCTACACACACACACTCCTCGCTCTGTGCATGTGGTGTGTGCAAACAGAAAGACACAAGGTAGGTGCACACGAGCGCGAGTCCCCTGTAGGTTAGGATTTCCAGGAACTAGCACCATTGCGATAAAGGTTCGTCTTTCTGACTTTTACAGATATTATCTGGAACTGATGGGATAAAGCAGAGCCTCATTAAACACAATCAAATCTGAAATGATTAGAAAATGCTCTTTTATGCTTAGATTTTCAGATACAGCTTTAATAGATTCAACCAATCTCCAAAAGATGAAATGTTTAGAAAAATGCTTTAGCCTTGCTTATGATGCAATGAATCACTGAGCCTTTATGCCCTATATTCACTCCACCATGACATAAAAACAATTCTTAAAAAAGCTGAATTTCATGGCAGTGATTCCAGTGTACCCCTCCTTCAACCGCCACCTTAACGTGGTGGGGGGGTTGAGATGCATCGAACGAATCCTAGAGCGATGTTTCTGGGCTTAAATGCAACCTGGTAGGTCCTCCCATGGCAAACATGCTCTGTGTACGGGTCGACAAAGACATGTCAAGAATTCCTTCAATGAGGCTTAGTAGATCGTAGGGCACTGACGCGCCCAAGAACGGCAGAGCCGGTCCCTGCAGGGTGGAACAACCGTTAGGGAACCAGTTGCAAGAGATTGGGCGATGGACGGAAGGCTGGGCGAACCTCGCGGCCCTGAGCCCCATATGCCTTGGGCTGGCTCTTAGGGACTTGGAATGTCACCTTCTCCTGGGTGGAAGGAGCCTGAGCTTTGAAGGCGGGGGTTGAAGATATATCGACTAGAATAGTGTCGAGCTCGCCTCCTGCACAGGGTCGGGCCTGTGAATCCCCGCATCTCCTCTGAGAGGGGCATGGCCTCTCTCTTACTCTGGATTGCCCCGCGGGAGAGGCGGCGGTGTGCTGCGGGTGGGTTTGCTTTGTCTGCCCCTCTAGCTCAGGGTCTCCGGGTTGGGTATTACCCCAGGGATGAGAAGGGTCGCTATCCCTTTCCCTTCCGGGGTGGGGAGCATGGTCTCTGACTTCGTTTCGGCCTTACCGGGCCGGGGGTAAATGCGGAGATACCCGGCCTTCTTGGTGTTCCCCTGGTCGGGTTGCTTGAATAGTGGCCCTCCCGGGGACTCCATTATTTCCTGTTTGGGAGGCTTCACGCCAACATGGACGAAACAACAGTGCACCTGATAGGCGTTGATTGGGAGGAATGACCCCCCCCTATACTGATCCGAGTAATGTTTCGATATTGGGACTATCTGTTGGCTAGTCACGGATTGTTGCCCCCATCATGATAGACCACATTGGTTCAAGCATAAGGCTGTCCTCAGTGCACTTGGCACGTAGGACACCCTACAGAGCAGGAGTTCGATGCTCCGCCTTTTTTTGTCAGTTCCGTCATTCAGCCTTCATCGACAGGTATTGTTGGACACGTCCGGTTAGAAGAGAGTGTGTTGAGGGTCTGTCTGCATGTGTCTAGCTCCAACTCACCCACTCACTGGGGTGTGAGTTGGATCCGCTGGAAGGGAGAAAGCGACAGACATGGCAGGCCCAAATCCATGAGTGAGAGGTCTGTCTGTCGGAGCCCTTGGTCAGGATGATCATTCAACTTCCCCCTCCGGGTAGAAGCTTTGACCCAAAGTCCGGGGAGGTTGGAGACATAGACATTCTCTGCATTGTGTTTCGATGTTGCTGGGCCACTAGCTGTGGCCGTAAGGTCATCGTTGCCTTTCCGCGTCGGCAATTCCCGTAACCCTGCGGTGGGACACTCGGCAGTAAGGGGAGTGCTGTCAGCTGAAGCAAGGAGTCGTTAGCTGTTGGTATGCTTGTGCGAGGCTTCTGAGCGTACTGAATGGTTACGTTTAGGGTCCAAGCGTGGGCCCGGGCTGCTGGCAAAGGCAAAACTCGGGCCTGGGTAGGAGTTTGGTGGCCCATGGTAGATGACTACCGTTTTTGCCGCTCTTCAAATCGATTCTGGCAAACCATCCGGCGCCGCAGAATGGGGAAGCAGTACTTCTCCACTTTAACGGTGGGGTGGCGAGCCGCGTGACCTTGACCTGGGGACTATTATCAGGGCGGTGGCCAGGATGACTTGTCTTCTTGATCTACATAATCCTGCTGTCACGCATTTGTCTCCTGGTGGAAGCAGGAGGTCTGGGGACTCGGGGTTGGACTCTTTCATCACCCAGGCTGAAGTCACCGGAGGTTGGTTAAATAAAGCTTCCACGGTGGCAGGAGGGGCGTTTGGGGGGCGGAATGAGATCTGCCCTATTGAGTATACACTTGATGTTTCCTCTGGATGTTGTGGGGCTGTCATGGTTGACACACATCCTCATTCAAGCATTGCTTGGTGGTGGCGGGTGACCATTGCCTTCGGGAATGGGCGAGACTGGTGGTGGAGGAGTCCTGGAGGTAGATGTTCTGGGTATGTCCGGGAGAGGGACGTCTGGGTGTCTCTACTGAGTCTGCTGCCCTGGCGACCCGGTCCCGGATGTAACATAAGACGACGAGTATGAGTACAATGATTCCAGCGCTTTCCATCACGGTAAAAATGTAGAACAATTTGTTTAAATAATGAGGTTTCAGATATTGTACTTAAAATGTTTCAGTTCCGGCAGCCATCTAAATATATGCACGTGAACCCTTTTGTTGTGCTGGGAGGAGTGACTGCTAAAAAATCTCTGACTACAAATCTCTGACTCGATGCAATCTGTTGGGTTTCCTTAGATAGAAAAACTTTTTATCCAATTTGAATAAATAACTGAATCTGACTGCACTGTTCAATGGTTAGGACTAATTGGAATGTATGTACCTGAGTTTTGTGAAGTGCCTTCAGACGACATGTGTTGTGAATTGGCGCTATATAAATAAACTGAATTGAATTGAATTGAATTGATGCATTACCAAAACAGTCTCAAAAATGGTTTTCCTGTAACATTATATAATCGCTGTGTTTCAGCACAAATCCAAATCTGTTCATATACCTAACAAGGTAGTTCTTTTTCCTATAGCAAAAAAAGTAGAAAGATGCTCATTAAAGATGCAGTAACACTAGTTCCTAACTTGCCTTATATCCTGGCATATGAAAAAAAAAGCTGCTAACGTGGGTAAATGCTCTTTCAGGTATGTGTGTCATTTTTGACGTGCTCCCACTCTGAATATTGTATATGTATTGGGATCAGGGGTGTTGAATTCACAGTGTTCTGGTGTGTCAACAGAGGTTATGTAACTTTTGGCATGATGTTGCTGTCTCCTTTTATTTTTTTCCTATTTAAGGATCAAATGAGCATCTAGGAATGCCTCCAAGTGGCCAGCTAATGATATGCCAAAATCAGAAAGTGGGTCATGTGGTCAGTTTCACTTTCAGTTTGGAGCATCCGACATATTGATGTGAATGATTCTCTATCGCTGTAGACAACATGACGGTAGACAGTGTGATAGAGTAGATAGACATAACAGTGGTAGACAATAGCATGAGATTGATTGTTAATGAGTTATTGCTGAAACTTGAGCAGCTGCATCAGGTAGGTAGCAGTCAGTGCAGGCAAAGGATGAGTGAGTGAATGAAAATATGAATAAAACAAATCACAAAGCTACTAAATTACTCAGTCAAACTAAACTTTCATGATTAAGTTACTTCTCTTATCTTCATTTCAAGCTCAAACATATATGTTTGATGTTGGCCTCTAATAAAATGTGGCTGAAACCCTTACATTAGTCATATTTAAAGTTTTGACATATAATATAGTTGCTTAAATTTAGGATGTGATAGAGCAATGATACATTTTAGTGTCAATAACAGCGATGGTTTGAAGTTGAGAACCTTCGTCTGACAATGTCATTTTTGTTTCAACCATCTGATTTTGTCAGTCAGAGATAAACTCTTACACCGTGCCCTCCAACATCATTGGCATCCCTGTAAAGATGTATAAAAATCCTTAAAATAAAATGATGTTTTATTGCAGTAACATAATTGCCCACAAAGAAAGTAGAAAAATCCAAGCCTTATTTTGACTACATTTATTCAGAAAATAAAAAATTATCAAGAATTAAGTGTTTTAACAGAGCCACTGCTGTTGCCACAGAATACTGAAGTCCTATAAAACACATGTAGCTGTGGTATTTTTGTAATCAATATTTTAATTTTTAAATTGACTAGAGTGCCTATGAAACCTTCATCAGTAATCAATGGCTTATTGTTTTCCTCAGGTATGACACAGAAGCACATTTGCTTTAGTCACTCTTCAAAAGGGAAGGAGAACAGGACATGTATGTTACGTAATGCAGACGTTTGTTCATCTTCATAAGAGGGAAAATGGCCAAAAATATCTAATAAAATAGATTTTGATCTAAATTCTCCCCTATCAATAATTAGAATATTTGAAACAACTAGCACTGTGACAAATAAGATTGAATAAGCACCCACGTTCATCGTGTAGCCAACAATAAATGGGATGGTAAAGCTCATTGCTAGAAAAGTGCAGTAAATAGTGGCATTTTGGGGTCACTGACTCTACAAAATAGTCACTGGACACAGTCCACATGCCAGTTGAGCAGAAATGAGACTAAGACTGAGCTTTTTCAGCATCCAACGCTCCAGGAAGGTTTGATATAAAACAAAGAATAAATACATAGGAAACCGCCTCATACCCACTGTGGAGTAAGGTGGAGGTTTATTGTAGTGAAATTGTAGGACATTTTAAAGAATATACCTGGTGGCATCTGCTGGAAAACTTAAAGTTGGAGTTTCAATTAGAAAGTGACCCAAAACATATGGTCAGATCAATACAGGAAGGGTTCACCAGACACTTTATCAAGAGAGGACCCAGGCCATTCAGAGAGGTCATGCAAAGAGGATGGTTACAGATCCTTTTCTTTGTATGCTTCAGCATTTTGAAATGTTACAGAAAAACGCCCCAATGTATATAAAAAACATCTAAAAAAAAACGGCATGTTTCAACTGCTTCTAACAGTTAAAAAAGCTGAATTAAGCAGAAGGAAAAAGAGATTACAGCCATAATTTAATTGAGTATGTTTGAATTATCTGTCAAAGCGCTTAACACGTAGCAGCCTGGGTTATCTGCTAGTGCAGATAGACAGAAGTAATCCTTGCTTATCTAACAACCCTTACCTTTGAAATTAAGAAATGTAGCAACAATTGTTTGTCTAAGTTAAAAAAAACTCCAACCAATGGTTTTAACATTGGAGATAAAAAGCTAAGGTGTGCACAGTACCTGACAGCCTAGGAATGTAGCTTTTCCGGCACAATAATGGATAAACTACATTGTCTGGGCCAAGGTTGCTGGGTACAGCACAGTCACAACGATTCAGTGTGTTGTGGAGAAAGTAAAGCACAAAAAGAGTTTTTATGCATAGCATCAGCAGAAAAATAAATAATGACACCAATTAGGGTGGCACAACACATGCATTTACAATGTTATTGTTAAATATTTTGTGATAATAATATTGGTTTCAGTTAACCCAAATCTCCATATATATCTCAAAATATTTTCTCCATTATCAAGATTTTCCCACAACACCTGGTGAGCTTTCACATCTCGACCACTAGAATCTGTATCAGGTGTGAGCACTAAGAGGAGCAAAAGTCCATCCAACTAGCCGAATATTATAATATTATATACTGGCATGCATTTTGCATCTAAAGTTCTAAGCGATTGCTTTGATATTGCACATTGATATTGCAGATTGTGATAAGATATATTGTTGACCTCTAGGTAAAGAATTACATTTTAATTTTCCGTGTAAACGACCTTTTCCTAATCCATGTTAGTTTTTAGTGACAAGGTTATTACTTGGCTAGTGTGGCTGAGGAAGTGATTAGCTTGCAGTAACTTCCAGTGCTGGCAAATTAGGCCAATAGAGAAGATCTAAAATTATTCAGTGAATGACTCCCTGAATGACTGCCTGAATGCTCCGTCATGCATTAGCCTGGTTTAACTGTCACAGACATATCAGCCAATCACTGAGACAGCTGAAGCAAATAACAGTCCATAAACAGTTACTATAAAGGCAAATTTAGGAGATTACCAATGGGTGCTGGCCATTTCAACCCTTCGCCATTTTCTGCTTTTGCAGTTTTGGTTTTTAAAAAAATGTTCGCTAGGAAATGAGGCCATCTTGCGACGAATGTTTCCTATTCATTTGGATGCACCTTGAAGACATTTCATACCCACATAATCTGTTTTTCAACTGTAAAGAAATGTTGTTATGTGACTCCAAAGAATAAAATCTACCAGTTCCAAGTTATTTGGAAATAATATTTAATGAGAGCCAACTGACCCAACTGGGGGGTTAGAAGCACAATGGCTAGTAATTGGCTTTAACAGAAAAATTCTGAAATTAATATACAATTAAATCAATATGTGCATGACATTTAAAAAAAATAGTTGTTTGGTTGTTAATGTCAGTAAATCATCAAAAACAATTAACATTGGAAATGCATAAACTGATACAGTTTAAAGATCTGCAAAGAGGCAGATTATGCTTTGTGAGGAAAGGCCATTTCTGCTTTGTGTGAGATGTGCCGTCAACACACATACCCCTGTTATACCCCTATGTTCTGCTCTGGTGAAAGCAGTGCATGTTTTTGTCTCTTCTCATGCAGACAGCTTAGACTTCACCCAATACATACTGGTCTGTGATCCATGCTGTTGCTGAAACGAAAGGGAAAACTGACAAGACATTTCCAAACTAAATGAAAATGCATAGGTGGGCTTTCGTAGGCATGAGCAAACAGGAAAACTGTGGACTTCATCCTAACCACACAAGCAGTGTGGTTAGGGATTGCAAAGGACAGGAATAAAGCAGTCAAAGTGTTAACCGGTAGGACAAGTTATTGACATTTTGGACTGATTTTCCTGCTTTTCCTGTTCATGCCTTGTTAACAGATGCCGCAGAAAAACTAAGGGGTTCTCTGAAAAGTGAATATGAGTTTGAGGGGCGCTGCATATTTAAACAATCTCATCCACATTATTGTCTCTTCCTCTCATTGGCTGTGACCAGTCTCAAATGTAATATAAAATGCTCATATTTCCTTAATGCTTTTAGATAATTGGACTGAGTGAAATACAGTAGAAATGACTTGAAGGTGATGGGTTACCTTGAGGTTTTGCTTTGCATGTTTTTTTCAACGTCATTCAAAGACGTCAGATTTAGAAAAAGGGTCTGAAATAGACAGTCAGTTAAAAACAAACGAATTTTAATGTTCAATATGTTCCGTTTTCTGAATGAAATCTTTCCAAAAATATAGGGATCAGTAATATGTTACAAGATTAAGAGGCACCAATAATCCAGTCTAAATGGCCAATGGGAATTTCAACATGAATATCACATTTATTTCTAGTTTTTAATGGCACAGTTGAATTGTTCCTTTTTCAGAGTGGAAGGATGAAACAACAAACATATTCAATGAATATTAATCAGTACATTTTTTAAATAGGAATTGGATGCATAGTTTGAATTTATTAAAAAATCTCTCTAATCCGCACACAATCAAAATCATGCATAAACGTTCAAATACTGTATATACAGATACACACTTCAACAAGCTTGCAGCATCATTCTGGGAGGTTATTTGACCACTCTTCTTGGGATAACTGGTAGAGTTTGTTATAATTAGGTTGGTTTCCCAGCATGGACCTGGCTCTTTAGCATTGCACACAAACTTTCAGTTTACTTGTGGTCAGTGCTTCCCAGAGGTTTCACGTTAGCCCGCTTTATCCATTCTAGAAGTAGTTTAAATGTGTGTTCAGGATCATTGCCCTGCTGGAACAGTTAATTTTGTCTTAGTATTAACAATCAATCATGATGGTTAGTTCACCAAAACAATCTAGCATGGTGCTACCACCACCGTGCTTAAAAGCTTTACTTTCTTCTTGTTATTGTGCTCATTTTGCCAAATCTCTATCCCGTCTGATAATAAAAAAAGTTCTCCAAAGGTATTTGGATTGTCAATGAGGGCAGTGGCAAACTTCAGCTTAAAGGTGATGATTTTTGATCATGAACATGTATAAATTGTGCTTTTGTCATTGGCCCACAATGGTACAAGAGTGAACCAAAAAGGGATTAAATAAACAAATAAAAAATAAAATTAATATGGAATCCATGCCTATACGCAGTGCATGTTAACTTCTGACCGGCAATTAGTATGAGCAGGGATTATTGCCAGTGTTACAGTGGATTAGCTGAGTTGCTACAGATATAAATCAGAGAGTGCTATCACGTATGAAGACTATTTGTTCATAAAGAAATACAAGGTTAAAAAGCACACCTCCTTCCCATATGTTTCGGATCTGATTTGCATACAGATGGGTTGTGCCCACTGGAATCATTCTGGCTTTGTGCCTCTCAGAGTGTCCTCTAACTGCAAAGGTAGTTATTGGATCTTGACTTTAGCATCAAAGGGGCAGGTTTTAGTCCCCACCTGTGAATGGACTGCATTCAGAAAGAGAGGGGTGGTAATCCATCTGCTGCACAGACACACTCACACACATCCAGATGGTCTCTGGAGAACACAGGCATCCCATGTGTCCAGTTACAGCATGAAAGCAGCAGAGAGGCAATTTAAGGAAGGACCTATCCGCCCATGTCGGCCGGCCACACAAGAACGACACAAACTGTTTATCACTTCGAGAATGAGCCTCATTAGGGGTGTAACAGAGTAAACGAGCCTTTCAGCTGACTGAATTTGCTTTCAAAATCTCAAATGTATTGATTCTCTTGTTTGTTTTTTGCTTTCTTTAGTTCTGCGTCTATCAGTTGAAATTTTCACCTTAAATCTGCTGCAATAAATATCTTCATGTTGGATCAAATGTGTTATGTGAAAGGCACTGCAGTCTGCAGTTTCATTCAGCTCCAAGGAACGTATTAGTTTCAGCCCATTGATCACCAGCTGCCCTGCAGCAGCAAGAAGCAGGCAGAGAAAGTTAGCAACTAGCAGGAGACCAGAGTGCAGTGTCTCCCATTCACGAGACAGACAAAGCCTTGAGGTGAAGGATCCATGCTTACTGGAGTTGTTTTATACGTTTTACACATGCACACCAGATCAACCGAGTTTACATGGCAGCTAAGAAAGCACCTACTTGCTGTACTGTCTTCTTTTTATTAATTATCAATATCTTTCTATTTGCATAAAAGTTGCAAAAACAAGTCCTTTCTTGGCCTCAAAACAACAGCACTTGATATTAAATATAAAATTGAGCTTTAAATTATTTTTTTCCACGCGTTGTATATCGGACTGTAGTTAGAGTAAATCATCAGTCTGAACTTTTAAGTGTTTCTTTTAAAACACTGCCTCAGACACTTTAACTCTTTTTAAATTTTAACTCTTAATTTCTTTTTTGGGAAGGAAAAAAAGCAACATTCCTGCCGGAACCTGTTTTTCTTGTTGGTCTTCTGTGTCAATGTCTCATTGAGTCTGTGTTTTAAAGTTCAAAACTTCACATAAATACAACCCTTCCATCTTGTCTGTTGTGTTTTGTCAAGTGCAGCAATGACTAGCAAAACAAGCTAAGAAGTCGGAGAAAGTTTACGCATGAGCTTTTTTTCACAGTGAGAGTGTTAAGACTTATCTTGAACGTTAAAAACGGCAAAGAGGGTGACAGTAGATTTTAAGAGAGATAGCTCAGCAAACCTTTGTTATACTGGGAGAACAGGAAAAGGTGGTATATCTGGGAGTTTACATGGCCCACGTGCATTATTACAAACGTGAGAAGGCATCAAGCATCTGTGTGTTTTCAAAAAGGAACAGAGGAGGCTCTATGACCTCCTACTCTATGACTATTAAGAGTTTAGTGACATTGTTTTTATATTTTTGTGCTAACGGCGAACAATTATATGCATCTACAGATTGGAGCTGCACAGTGCAATCATCATCGTAATATAATGTGTGCAGTATAAGGTGTGCTGCATCAAAATGGACTCCAAGGCAAAGAAATCACTACTAGGAATGTTGCTGTCATTACTTTTCTGGATTGAGAACTTCAAGGTGAGAGGCTGAAGATGGCTTAAGGCAACAAAGTGTACAGCAACCATGATGGTCTCCTCCTGAGGAGTGTGCAATGGAATTGCGCTTCCACCGTCATGGAGTTTGTTCAGCAGGAGGGTGGGAGTGGATCTGCATGCACAAGCAAGTAAAAAACCTTCTGACAATGGCCCTTGAACAAACATGGCAGCTAAGAAAGCACTTTCAATCCAAGAAGACATCAAGGAAGCACTGAAAAATCTTCAGAACATACTAGTACTGGACAAGAACAAAGCAAAAGATAATGAAATTTACCACCTATGACCAGGAGCCTCCCAAAGTCTTAACTGCATTAAGAAGTCGGGTTTTAAAAAATGTATCAATGAGCAGAAACTGACACATTTTGGTCGACTTTAAGTATCAATAAAACAAGAACGTGCTACCATCAGTTGGGATTCGGCCCGAACGTTGGCTTCCAGCTTGTCAGTATAAAGTGGAGAAGTTATGAGGAAGACAAATGAACTTTAAACAATGGCTCTTCTCAAGAGTTTAATTACTTAAATGTTGAAACTACAAAATACAGTGTTAGTATCAGTGCCCAAAGTTCAATAGGTAATATGTCTTGCAAAAGTATTTATGTCGTATTTATGTCACCTTTCACATCTCATCACGTTAAATAACACACTTTAGTGCTTTTACATTGGATGTGGAAGACCAAAACAAAGCAGCACAAATTTGTAAAGGGGAAGGAAAATGACACATGGTGCATACATTCATACATTTATTTAGCTCCCTTTCCTATTTTGAAACCCCTAAATAAAATCCTTCACACTTCAGAAGTCTCCGAAATCCGCTTATGTAGTAATTAATCTAATTATAAATCTGTTCTGTGAAGGCCTCGGAAGTTGGTTAGAGGGCATTAGTGAACAAACAGCTTTATTAAGAGGTTTCAAGCAGGTTTAGATTAAAAAAACAATATCCCAAGATTTGAATATCTTGCAGAGGACAGTTCAATCCATAATCCAAAACTGGAAAGACTGTGGTATATCTGCAAACCTACCAAGACATGATTGTCTACCTAAACTGACAGGCTAGGCAAGAAGAGCATTAATCAGTAAAGCCGAGAGGCCCATTTTAACTCTGGAGGAGCTGCACAGATCCACAGCCAAGAAAGGAGGATCTCTCAGCAGGACAACTATCAGTTATGGTCTTCTCAAATCCCCCCCAGTAGAACATGGTAATGGCAGCATAATGCTGTGGAGATGTTTTTATTTCTCAGCAGGGACAGAGAAGCTAGTTAGAGGTGGTGAGGAGATGGTTGAAGCTAATAAGTTTTAAAGAAAATATATTAGAAGCATCAAAAGACTTGAGACTGGGACAGAGGATCACCCTCCAGCAGGATAGCAACCCTGACTATAATTTGGTCTCTGGCTACAGCTATATCTACAGTTATATCCAGCGATATCCAGTTGAAAATCAGCGGCAAGACTTGGAAAAATTGCTGCTCAGACTCCCCTCATCCAAGCTGACTGAGTTTAAAAACTTAGCCAATGAGAACGTGTAAAAATACAAGTTGCAGATGGAGGCTGGGAGAGACATACCTTGAAAGACATTGCGACTGTGACTGCAGCAAAAGGTGGTTCTACAAATGATTGACTTAGAGAGGCTAAATACAAACACACAGAACAGTTTACAGATTTTCATTTGTAAAATACATGAAAACAAAGTTTAAAAGGTTTGAAGTGTATTAATACTTTCACAAGGTCTTGTACAGCAAGATGTTTCATATAAACATTGCAGCAAAGACTGGAATATGTTTTGCCATCAACTGCTGGAACAGCAGCATCAGATTCAGACTTTAACAACTATGAATAACGACTGATCGCCTTTTTTTTTTACAGTATAATATTAAATGCAGTTTTACTCCCAAACAGCACTGATGTGTTACACTGGATAAAAGCCAGAATATAAATTGAACTCTTACATAAACTGTCCCTTTTTTGTAATAGTGTTGTCAGATCACATGCAGTCTTTTCTTGTGTCTGCTACAATGACAACACTGATAATGATCTTCCCATTTTTCCACGCTCCACCGCAGAGTCACCTCAGATTAAATCATCTCTGCAGCACAGAGGCTTTGATTTGCCCCTCCAACCATATAAATGAATCTTGCTTTCATTTCTGGTAAAGTTATCAAGATGCCTATCAAGATCAGGTTTTGCTGAACTTACAATTGTGTTGACTTATCTTCGGAGAGGGATTCTTTGCACAAATGTGTCGCCCCACATCTAGCTTTCATCAGGTTGTTTCTTTAAGATACCTTATCGACATAGAGAGGACTGAAAGATGTATGTCAAAAGCAGTGAAGTGTTGCAGATTCAAGTCAACCACAGAGACCTCTAATTGTCTTGTTCCGTTAGGGGATGCTCATCTCTTTGATTCACATTTAGGGATACACATACTTTGCAATACTCAAACTGTACAATAATTCATTGGAAAGCAGTTATAAGCAAGTAATTATTAGTTAAAATTGTTGTCTTTACATAGTAGTAACCTTTGAAAAATACATATAAGTCTTGATTAATTGGAAAGGACAGCTAAACAGAGAGGTACAGAGCCAGGAGCACATTTGATAGAAAAGAAAAACTAAAATCGATTCATGAGAGAAACACAGCTAAACACAAATGAATCGTACCAGCAGTATTTTTTGTGACAGAGAAAAACACAAAGTTTATGGCAGTAATAGCTAAATTAATGGCTTGGTCTAGAAAGGAGGTAAGTCTAAACAGAAAAGCACTGGGTCTTGAATACTTTCCATCGGTAAGGAAAACAATGAGTAAAGAAATTAAATGGCAGCAAAACTGCATTTTGATTCAATGTTGGTTCCATCCAGGGAAGAGAGACATATGCGCTGACCTAGGAATACTTTCTAGAGAAAAGAAAAACAAAGGGTATACACATAGTTAACAGAAAGCTTTGTCAGTGGCTTGGTTCATGAAAAAAATGCAGCTTTACATAAAATAACTGGGACGAGTACTTTCTATGGGAAAGAAAAGCTGAGTACACAATGTTAATGGCAACAATAGCTCTATCAATGGATCTCACCAAGCCATGGTAGCTGAGGCTAACACCAATTACCCTGAGCAAACGGGTGAGCACCATGCGTCTGTTTCCTAAAGAGGTTTTGCCTTCAGAGGAAACTTTTTTATGTAGTTGCTCAGATTCATTGTGCTTCTAATACAACAAACCAATAAAGACCTACTGTGGTGTCCAGCAGAGGCCATGTAAACAATACAGTCATAGATTTACGGGCTGTGCAAAGCTATTCATCACTTTTCAGTTAAAGCTGCTATCTTTTTTTATATCTCATAGGTTCTCCCAACTGAGGTGTTTCAATGTTGTTAAAAGAACTGTGTTAAATTATAAATATTAAATGACCGAACAGACCACAAAGATTGTTGTGGGCAATCAAACATCTATTTTATTTGAACGTAATGCAGTTTAATCCAACACAGTTAGTGCACATGCAATGCTTAAATAATCACTGTACTGTATGTTTGTACCAAGTTTTTTTTTTTACTTGAAATGTAAATATTTCAACATTTAGGTAATAAATTAACAAAACATAAGCGTTACTAGAAACACCGCCCACAATGTGTATACACTCTTAACAAACCATAAAATACAGAAATTAATAAATCTGCAATGTTTGTATTTATACCTTTTTTAGCGAAGAATGTTTTTTTACAAAAAACTTAAATTTGTATTAGACACACCAGAAAAAAGAGAAAGCGAAAAATCCCTCCATTTGTAACCTCAGACGTCCTCGGTTTAGCATAAGAAAAATTCCAAACATGTCTTTCACTTAAAGGTATTGTGTGTAGGATTTTCGCTGAATATTACTTTACCAAATAGATTAACTAGTGCTACAACATAAAGTCACTATAAGCCACTTTAGAGTCGTTTTCTGAAAAATTGACTTCCAGACTGCAAGAAAAGTGCCAAAATGACCGACTTGGGCGACAGCTTTGGGTCCAACACAAGTGCATTTTTTTCGTAGTATTCTGTAGCAAACATAAACCATTGTAATGTTTCAGAAGCAGTCAGAGGTAATTAGGCACTGTATAACAAGCGTGCCTGAACAGTGTGCCCTTATTTTATAGATTCAACGTCACATTCATTAAGAAAGACATTCTTCTCTCTTAGAGGATACTACACATAGCACCTTTAAAAATGTTCCCACCTTAAAACATAGGTTTGGGCATCAAGTTTCGATTTGAACCGGGATTAACGTTCCAATTCTCCAGAAATCATTTAAATTTTAAAATTTCGATTCCTAGTTTCGATACCCAGTCTCCCAACAGGAAGAAGCAGCCACTGAACAACAACAAAGAAAAATCCAAATCAAAATTGTGACTTAACTTTAATAAAACAAATGACCAGTCGGCTCAGTGCAATACTTGCAATAAGATTATATCATGCAATGGAGGGTGCACGACCAACATGATTAAACATCTCTGGATTTATGGTGTGGAAATAACAGAATGCCCCGTCTTCGAGGCGTTGCACTGCCTTCCTCCGCTGCCTCTTCCTTCTGCTCCGACACTCAGCCTAGTGCCACACTGCAGTCAGAATCAGGTAAGTAAAACAACAAATACATCTCATACCAACAATGAGGCAGCTACCAAGTTATACTCAACCTAAAACAGTGGGTCAACTAAAATGAAAAAACCCAGCTAACATTAGTCAGACAGTTGACCAAACTCCACCCTGTGCCACTTCGTTCACCATCGCAAAGAATAGGAATTGCTAGGAATCGGGCATCGAAAGAGGAATCGGAATTGTAATGGTTCAAATTCAAACGATGCCCAACCCTACTGAAACATCGTCAGAAAAACACAGTATGAAGTTGTGAAAGAAATGCACAAAAGAAAACAAAAACACATGTTTGAAGAAGCAAACAGAGCATGTACATTTATAAAATTCTGGTAATGATGATTTTATTCTGTGACCACTGAGAACCATTGAGTGTTAACTTGTTATACATGTTGTGGAGTATTAAGACACATAAAATGCCTTAAAAGACAGCAAAAAAGAAAACCTTTGTTGTGGGTTGTTGTTCTGGTTGATGGAGGTAGAAACGCAGGGAAGGTTGCTAAAATCCAGCTCATACATGATTTATTTATATTAAATATTAGATTACTGTATGTTTAAGTAGCATAAATATGGCTTATCCGTGGCTCAGACTGTAACCTCTCTCTAAACTGTCCAGTGCATTTAATGCTGTCATAAAGTAGGAAATTTAGGCTTGTATAGCAGATAGGCTTAAGGAAGCTGTTTTAGGAAATAGATTTGTTTTCTTGCAAAATGCGTAACAGACAGATCCATAGTCTGATGCTCTAAAAGTGGATCTGAATGTACAGCCCACTGTTGGGTGCCTTAAAGAAGGAACAATTCCCTTCTCAGCCTAAAATATTGATGTTATTTACGCTGTGCAAAAAACAAAGGTTGGACATTTCCGACCATCTTCAAAGTTTAGGTGAATAGTTTACATCTAAAAAACTGTCCCAGCAAAGAAACAACTAAAAAACAACACAGAAAAGTTGTCAATTAGACCAATTTTGTGAATATTTTACAAACTAGTCTTTAGACAAAGATAAGTGACTGTTCAAAGGTTTCCTTGAAAATCTGCAAATGTGTTGCTTTCATTAAACTTAAAGAAAAAATGTGAATTTTTAGTTTTTGTTTTTTTTTGGTATTTATCATGTTTAAGGTCTTCTTTACCACAATTCCACACATTTGAGTAGCCTGCTTTTTAAGAAACAAAGCTTGTTTTGTTTCCACGGGCTCTGCAAAACTATTATCTTGAAATATAGCCAAACATAACTTCCCATTACCTTTAGATGCATAACTGACTTGTTAGTGAAGCAGGCTGAACCAGCTGAACCTGAAGTGCCCCCACACTGCTCGTTTGCCTTTTTGCAATCAAATTCTCGCCAACAATTGACTCTCAGTTACATAATCTTCGCACTTTGCAGATGCTTTTTCCTTTGATGGGTTTTTTTAAGCTGTCAGTAAATCCAAATGGAGCTTTACATCATCACAAATTGATTCATCTTGGAGAAAGGCATGTGCTGTATGTTTATTTATGAACATATAATAGTTTGCTAAAGAAGTACAGCCTCGTCTATTTGTCTGTCCTAGAATGAAAAAAAGTAGAGAGAATGCAAGCAACTCCACATTTCTTTCAATTGTTTAAAGTAGTTTTGAACCATCCTTCTAGAGGGATTATAAATGTCTCTAAGATTGCTACTGACTTAGGCTGGTTTCTGGCTTAGTTTTCAGTCCAAATATGGAACCCAAAAACAGCATTGGAAATATAGATAAAAAGTAACAAGTAGGCTTACATACACTACTGTATGTCAATGCTGTCCATATTTGATAGGCACATGTAGTTACAGACTGGCCTTCAAGTTTAAATGGCTTTATCTTGTTACATTTACACATAGTTAAACCAGAAGCAAACTTTACACTTTGCAGTGATTACAATGAAAATATTTTTTCTCCTAATGCTTTATGGCTCTAGCCTTTGTTAACTTTTTCATATGAGAAGCTTATTTTTTACCTGAGCAATTTGATCATTTTTCTACAGGTAAAATAAATACAGTTGCTGGTTATATTATAAAGTGAAGTAATAACTTGCACTTAAAACTCCACAGCTGCCTTAGGATTGTGACATCTTTCACATTAACACATTAAAACATGTTGTGGTTTCTGATTGTGAAAGTTGGTTCAATCCAGCGTTTCTATGATATGTATTTGAAAGGTTGAGTTATGTTTTGGGTGATCAGGCTTAGCGTTTTAATTTCAAAATGCATTTCCTTGTAAAGTTAAAACATGTTTTATTTTTTATAATTCTTTGGGGAATATCAAAAAGTAATTAGCCAAGAAATCTAAGCAAAAAAGACTAGGACTCACAATGTACGGCTTTAATAATATATTTGTATATTTAAATAGAGCTGAGGGCAAAAAAAAAATCCTTAAAAGGAAAAGCAATCAAATATATTATGGTTAATTTAAAAGTAATATTTCTTTGTGCAAGTAGTAAGACCTGAAGGTGGAAAAGCACCGTGATGCCTGCTAATATGGCAGAGCCAACTAAACTGCAGGATCGGAGTAAAAAACTGAATTTTATAACATAATTGATGTAAAAAAAAAAAGAAATCTTGAAATTTGATTGTCAGCTTTCCACTATTACACAAATGAAAATGGCAGTGCACTGGTCCTACTAGGCATTTCTTCAAACCAGAAAAGCTAATCTGTTGCCTTAAAACTTGAGTGGTCTGCCCAACTAAAACAAATGCTACTTAGGCCCCCTTCACAACTGAGACTGTACTAGGACATAAACGTGGATGGTTCCTGCAGAGGTCTTTTGGGGTGCATCGAAAACATAGTGTGATCCCTGTTACTTGTGAAAAAGTTTTAAGAGTTCCCAGACTTTTTGAAGCATGCACAAAAATTCTGTGGTAAGATCATGATTGTTCATTATTATGGTGGCAGCATGTCTAGTTCCTGGATTCTGTGTGGAAAAGCCTCTTTTAACTCATCCATGACTTGGCAGCATTCCAAGTAGCCTAAATTAGTGTCCCATACTATAGCTAGATTGAGGCTCCTAAAAACCATGGTCAGACTTCAGTCATTGTGTGATCAGCTCAGAATGATCAGTAAAAAACACAGATTTTAGATGCATGATTCCTTGTGCCTGCACTCTTTGAGATATGTGCACAATTAAAGTTATTGCACAAAATCCTTATTTATTGTGTGCTTTGCTCTGTACAGAATATCAATTTACCTGCATACTCTAATGCTGCTGATGAAAATACTGATGGTGTTTTGTCCTCCTCTGTGGAGCTGAAACTGATGGTGGAGGTGCAGAAACCTCCCTTACAGAAGTTATGCAGACTGTTAAATTACATCTTAGGGCAGATATGATCCTAATGTTGGTAGCAAAGTGATTGGATGGCCAGGAAAGCAGCAGCAAAAGGCTTAGGTTTTCTACATTTTGTGTAATCCATCAATATTCAAACTGTATTAGAGTTCCTCAAGAATGTAGGGTGGTCTCAATCAGGTGTAAAGGGGGCCTTAAAACACCAGAGATGCATTAAACTTTCTCTTTATGCAGATAGTGTTCTGTTTTTGTAAACTCTATTTATATGATCTGTTCTAATGAGTGGGCTTTGCTCATTTACTGTGCTGCATCAGCTGTTGCTAAAGAAGCAGGAAACTCAATGTAAAACCCTCCTAAAACACCTATTTAAAAAAAACAAAAACATAAAAAATGTCTTTACATAATTGTTGAAGTGAAATAACATTAAGTTTCAACAATTAGCCAAATGTTAAATTTGGTTTTATTAACTTGTTCCTAGAAACACAACGACCATATAATTATTTCAAAGTTTTTTTTTTTAACATTGCACTTCACACTCTAAATAATAGCCTTATATATCCAAAGGTATTCCTATGGTAACAGAATACCAGCACTATACGCAGGCGAGCACTTAACAACAACATATCAGTTGCATTTTGCTTTCTTTTCATTGTGAAACGTGTTATCTGCTTTACATGAACATCACTGTCTTGCACAAACACTATGGCCTTTGTTTCAGATCTTGCATATTATTTTAACACTTCTATGTGGGAGTTACTTTGTTTTTACAGATGAAATAATTAATGAAATACCAGCCCTTCTTCAATGTAAATATATGTGTGAACAGAGGACATTTGTATGTCTTCAGCCTCACAAGTTGGAAGTGATTTTGAAATGGGATGTTTTAGGATTATAATGACATGCTGGTCATTGTCACATTCAAAGGTTTGTTGAAGTATAAAGTTTAAATACTTGGACCTGAGATTTGGCAATTTGCTGATGTTCAGAGATTAGCTGTGTGTTAATGAGAGTTTGAGGCTTTTCCTACATGTTAACTTGTGAATTGAAAGAATTCTGTTTTTGGAAATGCTGATTATGGTTTTCCTAAAATTCCTAAGATGTAAATTCAAAGTGTACAAAAAGGCCTCATTCTTCTTACTAATTATCTACAAGGTTAGATTCACCAGAACTTTTAAAACAAAGCTGCCTTTAATAATCCGCAAAATGATTTCTATCACAGAAGAAGGTATGACAAATAATGAATGCAAGAGGTTTTGTAAAAAGAAAAGTTTCCAATCTTCCATTTTTAAAAAGTTAGAACTCAACTTGGAGCTAGATTTATTTATAATAATGCCCCTTTTTACCAGGAGACCTACGTTTGCTGCACAGTGTTTCTAACGTGATTGTGCTTCAGTACCTTCAGAGTAAAGTTAGATGTGTAGTATCCCTGTGTGGCGATCGAGGGTTCACTATATCTCGATTGGCACTAATTTCAGGGGCAATAAGTGATTGTTCAGCATTGGATAGTAGAACAGCTATTGCTTAAAGGATGGGGTTTAGAGAAACTACATATGGCTTGACAAACACCTAATTTGACAAACGTTGTTTTTGCATAACTGGGTGGTTCTTGGTTTTAAAATTCAGACTCAGGGTGAAAGTAAAGTCTATTGCAAAACATAACTATCTGTTGCATGTTGCCATGCAGCAAGACAATTTTGCAATGAGACTAAGATGGAGTATATAGTGTTAACATCCTGATTAAATGCTGCTTTTAGGTTAGTTATAACTATAATAGGGCTTCAGTGTTTCTGAATGGTGAGTGCTTGCATTATCATAGCTGTTTGCCCGATTAAGCTACTATTGCTAATATCAGATTTCGGTTATATTAAATGCAAAGTTAGGTGCAGTATATTTGAGTTTTCAAAAGAGAAGTTTGATGTTACCTTTAAACCAGAAACTTTAGCTACCATCTACAGTAGGCATGGGCTGGTTACTGTTATGAAGGTATAACACGGTTAAAGTCCATTTAATGAGATGCCACAGGAAACACTGGAGTGACCAGAGTTTTCTCCATCCATATGAAGCATAAACTAATGCAACACTTCCCCTTCCACACATGCTGCTGGGCACTGAAAGTCAGCTGGCTGATGGAAGGTTCCTTCACTTACCCTGGCCTACAAACAATGATACATTTGACTGTTCATGAACAAACATGGACAGTAATGGTGTGGTTGTTTATTCTATGCATCAAAATCATAAGAAAAAGTCTAGATAACAATATAACTGTAATAATTAATGTGATTTGAGCAACTTTAAAAATGGTTACTGCTTTTCCGTTTCAACTAAAAGCAAACAGATGTTTTTTGTTTTCAATATTAATATAAATACCTTAAAACTGGTCTTTTTACTCAAGGCTATCATACCATGAGAATCTCAGACCGGCCCATGCCTAACCTACGCAGAACCTAAAAGATGGCCACTGTGATGTAAACCATTCAAGAACTCCATTAAAAGCGCCAGGGCCTTCCTTAAATTGTGCAGGCAAATATGATCAGTGATATGAAGCCATTTTAAACAGATGGCACATTAAAAATAAATAATTAGCATTTACCAAAATGGATTTAAGAAGAGAAAATGCGGCAGTGCCAACCAGCTATGGCAAAATGTTTTTTGTAGGAGAATTATTAAAACACATAAAAAAAATAAAAAGTTACAAGGACAAGACAAGGAGCCCACCCTTCTTTGTGTTCCAATAAGCAAAAAAGGCAACACAGGATGATGAGCTGTGAGGATAGCAGAGGGTGCGCTGGGCCAGTGTTTGACTTTAATATGCAGTCAATGATGGAGTGGTTAACTAATGCCGGTTACACATTGGTAGATATCTTGTACTTGGGAGACATGTTATTATGGAACCAGATGAAACTAAAAATGACGCCCATAGTTTTGGGTATACGTTCGTCGTAGGCAAACGTCATGGCCTCGTGCAACGGGACCTTGACCACCTCGATAAGCTCCCCTTCGCGTGGCTCGCCTCCACCGGCGCTCACACAGTTGTCGTCAGACACCTCGGCGTAAAACATGGTCTGCTTAGCACCCGTTACACCCACACCTGATCTGTAGAGGAGAAAGAGAACTTGAAAATCTGTATTTGAGATAATCCTTCTATTTGTACAGTGTTTTGGAAAAGTATTTAAACACCTTGAACTTTTCCAAATTGTCTCACAAATGATGTGAGGTGGAAGCAAATTTATGCCTGGTTTTCAACCTTTTTTTTACCTTTTGAATTGTGCTGGGCATTTGTATTTGATCCCCTTTAGTCTGGTACCCTAAATAAAATCCAATGCAACCAGAAGTCACCTAACTGGTGAAGAGAAACCAGCTGTGTGTAATTCAATCTTAGTACAACTATAGCTGTGAAGGCCTCAGAGGTTTGTTAGACGACATTTATGAAAAACAGCATCATTAAGACCAAAGAAGACAACAGGCAGACCAGGGAGAAAGCTGTGTGAAGTTGCACAGCTTTCTCCCTGAAAGCCTGCTCACCTGTGGCCACATGTAGCTTTTGGACCCCATACAAAGCGTGTTTACTTGGACATAAGTATTCGGTATAAAAGATCAAACAGAATAAAAATGCGTCATCTAAACACAGAAATCAGAATTGCATTCCGAATGAGAGGGGTGGTTTATGCTGATCTACAAACCGAACAGCTTCCATGTGAACACTTGTTCCGTTCGTCTCGTTCTGACTTCGGCAAACTGACCTGACTGCACATGTGTGTCAGCATGACGCATTTCCGCCTTTAGTGGCAAAACTTGGAGGGATGTTCATTTCACCCCTCTCTCTAATCCTGTAACACAGTGAACCTGTAGTTACATTTTTTAACAATGTCTAAACCGCTCTCAGAACCTGGTGCGGGTCCATTCTCGGTGCTGAGAACACTCAAAATCAACACATTTCTGCTTTTGTTTTTTTTATTTTCACCACAGGCGGAAGCAATACTTCTTCTGCTGTTGTTTTAGGGAAATTTGACAACTCTGCGCATGTCAAAGTGCTCCTATTCTGAAATAAGCGTGGTGCATGTAAAGAAACATCAGATTATTTGATTTTGTGCCCATAAAGACAGTGTATTTAGATTTTTTTTTTTTTTGCTGAATCCGAACATTTTAATCTGATCAAGATATTTTGCACATGTAAACAGAGCTATGCTGGCTCTTAGTGTGCTATAAGGCTGAGCAGGTTTTTCTTATACTCATAGTTAACAAAAATGCAAATTTTTGCTGTTTTATGCAATATTTTTATAGCATATCTAAAACAAAAAAATAATGTGATTAGGGAAAAACGATTATGGAAAATATTTCTTTAATCTGGGAAGCGGTAATTAGGTGGGAGAATAAGTCAACAATTATTTGTTAAGCACTAAACAAATCTGGTCTTTATGGAAGATTGGCAAAAAGAAAAAGTCCTGCTGCAAACCTTTTCAGGGGGCGTAGCAAGCACGCTGAAGAAGGTGCTCTTCTCAGGAGAGACCAAATTACATTTTTTTTGCTTATGCAAAATGCTATAATGCACATCACACTAAACACACCATCCCCAGTTTGGAACATGATGGTGGCAGCATCATGCTGTTGCTTAGCTTATCTGCAAAGAAAAATGGGCTATAATTTGCATCTATAAATGTGCCAAGCTGGTAGAGGCATACAGAAAAGGTTTGATTACAGTGAATGGTGATGCTACAAAGTATTTATTCAGGGAGGCTGAAAACGAACATATGCCACAATTTTCAGATTTTTTTTTTTTTGGAAAAAGCAAATCGAAAGCCATGTATAATTTCTTTCAATTTCAGAATTATGCACTACTTTATTTTGATCTATCACAACAAATACATTTAAAGTCTGTGGTTTATTATAACAAAATATAAACATTTTCTAGGGGTATGAATACTTTTCCAAGGCACTGTAGAGTAAAACACCACTATGTACTGTTTGGGGTTTTCTATTTCCTGAGTTACATGGAGGGCTCCTGACCAGAAAAAAACACCCTCATAGGATTCATGTGGGTTAAGATGATCCCATCCCACACAATGGAAGCAGCCCGCACATAACAATAGTCACAGACGACACCAACAGAGCTGGAGGAGATTTTCAAGTCAAATCAAAACCATATTTTTTGTTAGTATTCGGTCACGCCTGTCCAGCTTTTACAGTCAGATGCGGGACTGTTTGCATACTGCCGTTTCTGGGCAGCCAAGATGTTGACAGTGATGAATGGTTTCCCTGATTTTTCCTACTAACTCACTCACACAGCTTATTATTTTAAGAAGTTCCAGAAGTTAATAGTTGGGTATCATTTCAGAGGTTCCTCTAAAACAACTGGCTTCATTTATTTTATCTTGTTGTGCTGTACTTCCTCCTACATCCATATATGCCTTATATTTTCCTCAGATTAGAAAAAAATTAAGTAGTAGATACATGCATTAAAAAATACAATTATCTACTCAATTAGAGCCCAGCAGCTATGGGCTAGGGCTAAAATCCTTTTGATTTCAGTGGATATCTGGAAAACCACCAGGTAAACTATGCATGCAGACACAAGTTTAAAAATCAAAGTCTTATACTCCATAAACTAAAAGAAGCATAGCTTTGAGAACATATTTTAGTCCCTGCACTGCCTTTCTGTTCCTATGCAGTCAATATTTTTGCTTGTCCATAAATAAAGCTTGTTCAGGTTGTGTCATCAAGCCTCCTTTTGAGGTTTTAAGTACCAAAACTAGATGCTGACAACTGTTGATAAAGAGCAGTTATTGCCTTTGTTGTCAAACATGATGACAGTAAATATGTTGGTAGAAAATCATTTCAACTACTAATTTTAAGAAAGGAAAAGAAAAAATTGGAAGGATAAATATGCTAAAGAATCGTATTTTTTACATATTCCAGCATATTCTGGAATACTTAATTTGTACTAGTTGTTAAGTACTTTACCAGCTGTTATTTAAAGAAAGTGGATCACCACAGTCTATTAAGCCATGTCTAGGTCAGTAGTTGAAGCCATTTTCCTTTTCAAGCACAGGAAAATGGCAAATCCGTTCTTGTCAAAGAGAAAACCGTTTTTCCTCATATCAGGAAGTGATTTCCCCAAGAGTGTTTCTGAACCACGAGCATGGGAATTATTTTGCTCTCATGGTTTATTCATATGGCATCTAACTTCTGGGATGCATTTGTTAAGGTTTTCACTGTCTTTCAATCTGACATGAATGTGTCTTTGATGGTCAGCAGATTTACAGGAGGAGCTCAGTGGAACAAACAGGTGCGGTCCTGGTGTTTGAGTCTCCAACCTCAGGGAACATCTACAAAATGTAGGTGCTAAAAGAGCTAACCTGTATGAAGTAATCCTTTTCAGCTTGGAAGCTGGTACGTCGTAGCCACACTCCTCCAGCACCTCCTGCCGGGCGATCTCCTCCAGTGAGAGGTCCGGTTTGTCCACCAGGCCGGCACAGAGCTCGTAGGTGACCCCTGCTGAGGCTGGGGGCCACTGGGAAGAGGTATCTTCAGCGGCGGCCGACTGGCCCTCTTGAGATTCGGAAGCTTCTCCCTCTTCGGTCTTTACGGCCCCCTGAGAGGTCTTTGTCTTGGCCTTTTCCCACTCACACATGTATACAGCTGAAGGTGGGAGAAAATGGATTGATGGATACAAATTCAGCAATCTGCAACATGTTTGAGGTTAAAAATGTAATCATATTGTAGGTTGTGGTCATTTTTCTCTAAAGATAAAGGGAGGAAAGAGGTATATAATAGCCCAGACTTCCTTGAATTTAAACCACTGCTGATTAAAAGGGGTTTGGGTCACATAGGATGTTCAGAAGTTGAAATTTCGATCAGCGAGAACTTGTTCAGAGGAAAATAAAATGTACCTGGACGGAACTGCTTGACGAGGACAAAACAGTGTGAGGTGGTGTTGAAGATCAGCACAGATACGCTGTAGAAGGCAGAGAAAAAAGTGACAGTTAAACACGGCAACATTTCATTTCAGAAACAGGGATTCCTCCACAAAATGTGAAAGCATCTTATCTTATTTTAAAAGAAAAAATTCTAATAAAGACATCCCTCTGAAAACAGCTTTTAACGTGTTTTCAGAACGCTGCGACCTGAGATCCGATTACCTTATTTTTTGGTCTTTTTCTTCTCAGTAGAAAACAGCCTATAGCCTTGTAGGTCAAACCAACATGCAGCGATAATCATATAGATTTTAGGGCTGATTTTAGTGCATCTTACTTTCTTTTCCTAATGCAAATTGCTCCAAATAGAACTTTCCTTCATTAAATAAAAAAAAGAAATACATTGACAGTAAACGTTCAAGCCCAGAATTTAAGATTAAATTAGTACTAGCATTTAACCCCAGAGTTGGTATTGGAAAAAAAATTTTTTTACACAAAACAACAAACTTTTTGAACTTTTTTGTGTAAGTTGATAAAAAACATAAATCTAAAATCCCTTTTGTGCTCAAATTTAAATGTCTTTATCAAGCTTCATCTGATGACAAAGCCATAGGTTTCCAAATTTATCTTCATATTGGACTTTTCCTGTTCTAAACTACTAAAAAAAAACGATACTAAAATAAATTCCCATACCCCTGCTAACAATACGAAAATAAGAATCAGAATCCGGAGTTCAGCAGGTCACATCGCTGGGATTTCAACTTGTCGCGACCAGGATATGGCACTAAAACTAGAGCGAGGGTCAAAGTGAACCATAGATGGATCACTGCTGTGGGGCCACTCTGCTGTGTCTGTGTTTGTGTGACTGTCGGAGGAGACTTGAGGCCTGGGGTCAGCGTTGGGAAAGCGGATGCGTCTGAGGAGGCAGGAAACCCTGCCCCGTCTTTCCCATGCTCAAAGGGAAACCAGGAGATTGCTGTTGCAGTTTCTAACAACAACTCCTAAGAAGATGTTGTTAGAAACGTCTGTTTGCATTTTTTATTTCAGATGATGAAGTGCAGTTACAGTCACTGCTTGCCCAACTATAGCTCATGTCAGTGGAATATTTATCTAAAGGACAGGTAGTCGATTGCAAAAGACAAAATCCCCAAACGATCTCTAATCTTCAATCTGTAACACTGTTTGTGAAGTTAAATGCCAACAAAAGCCTCAATGGGTGATTGCTGTGAATGAAAAGACACCAAAACAGACAGGAGATAATCTGCATTTTTATCTGAACTTTCTGCAACATGTTGAGGCACGTTTCAAAGTAATAAAAGACATGAATTGAGGTGCACAAGTATAGCAGCTAATACCTAAACTTAAAAGCAGATAGCCGATTTCCCTTTACCTGCATGTCTGTTTGCATCATGTCCGATTGTTTGTCTTTGTTGGTTCATTAAATCTACCTCTAGATTTGCTGTTGTGTTTCAAATATCCTGATAAATAAAGTAAAGAACTGAACACTGGAAAACAAAAGTAGTCATAAACCATAACGGAAATAGAAATAAATATGCACCATTTTAGGTCATTGTGGACTAAAAAGTCACATGTCGCTAGACACCATATTCCTGTGTGGCCCTGCCAACAGCCTTTTCAGCATGAAAAAGAAAAGGTCAACTTTGTCTCTGCTGATAATTGCAAAGCTTTTGATCCTTTTTAAAAGGGTCTCATACCAGCAGCTACAGAAACTCAACTACTTATTGCTCCACTTCCTTTTTCAATCACTTCTTCCCTTTCTGCCACCTTGCTGAAAGAGCAGAAACAAAAACAACCTTTTTCACTTACTGGTTCCCAGAAGAACATGACAGAGCTACACTTCCGACCAGCACCACTGTTTTTTATTTTTGCTTTTCTCTTCAAATGATGTTGTTCGCTTATGGGAAGCAGCCGGAAACATTTAAACCAACTTCCAAGATCCGGAGAAAGAATATGAAAAACACATCTTGTAAAAATAATTATATGCTTTATGCTATATATGATTTTTTTTTTTTTACATTTAGTCACGTTACAAACACAAACTTCAATAAATTCTCTTGGGATTTTTTGTGTTAAACTGACATAAATTAGTGTATAATTGTGAAATGGAAGGAAATGATACATAGTTTTATACACAAATCTAAATAAAGCTGCAATTCTTTTAGGATATGTCTCTTCTAGAGACTGAAATGTACGCCCATTCTTCTTTTCAAAATAAGTCAAGCTCGGGTCAGATGGGATGGAGAGTATCTATGGATATCAATTTTCACGTCTTGCCACAGATTCCTGGTTGGTTTTAGGTCTGGACTTTGACTGGGCCATTCTAACACACAAGTGTGCTTTGATCTAAAGCAACCCACCAAGACTCTGACTGTATGTTAGTGCCACTGCGGATGGTGAATATCCACCCCAGTCTCAAATCTTTTGCAGCCTCTAAAAGGTTTTCTTCCATACATCTTCTCATTAACGCCAATTAGCTTGTTTGTCCCTGCAAAACAAAAGCATCCCACAGCATGATGCTGCCACCATGTTTAGCCCGGGGGAAGGTTTACTTAGTGCAATGTGCAGTGTTAGTTTTCTACTAAACATTGCACTTGCACATTGGCCAAAAAGGTACGTTTTGGTCTCAAGTGACAGGATTACCATCTTCCATGTTTTCCTTATAGGGCTTGTGACAAACTGAAAATGTGTCGTCTTTTGGCTTTCTTTTCCAACAACAGCTTTCTTCTTGCCAACCTTTCAAGACCAAATTTGTTCAGTACACACCTTACAGCTCTCCAGCAGATTCACCCACCTTAGCTGTAGATCTCTGCAGCTCCTCCAGAGTTACTATGAGCCCCTTGGCTGCTTCTTTGGTAAAAGCTCCCATTGCCTGGCCCTTTAATTTAGTTGAACAGACATTTCTTGGTATGTGTGCAAGGGTGACATACACTTTCCATTTTCAGATGATAGGATATTGTTTTATTATCTCTACTACGTATTTTACTCAGGGAAATCAAAGGAAAAACTTCAAAGCAACTACAAAGGCCCTCCACAGTTTACAGGCTTTTATTTGCCACACATTTTAAAAACCCTGGAATCAGATTCCTTCTAGTTCACAATTATGCGCTACCATCACAGAAATCCATTTAAATGTGCAAGGGTTCAAGGGGTATGAGTACCCGCAAGGCACTGTCTGGACAAATGTGAAAAATGAGGAAAAACTGGTCCATAGCAGTTATGAAAAATTTGGAATATCTGCTATGCATGTAGAACATGAGCGTGGGGGAAAAAGACTGTCCTACCATTTCTGATGTTCAGGATTGCTTCCTGCCTCAAAGACACTTTGACGTATTGGATGTTTTAATCTTCCCTGTTGGGATTCTGGACAAATAGCAGGAAAACTATGTTATACCAGGAATGAAACTAGGTGACAACTGGTAGAAAGCTTATGTTGTATTATGGCCCTAAGTCCCACAAGAAAGTAATGGGTTATGTGGCATGTAATCCATAGTTATGTAGCAAATGATGGACACTAAACTATTCTTAATTTACCATGTACAGAATTTAGAAGTCATGTAAACATAAGGTTTGTTTGGGTTTTTTATACCTTCATATCGGAGGCCAGTTTTATTGTCCGAAACAATCAAGAATGACTACTAACCGTGGCTTGAAGCACCGCTCAAATCAGAATTTCAGTGTTTCTCCTCTACTGCATGAAGGACAACACTGAGGTTTATCTTGGTGATGCTCCGCCCCTGACTGGGTTGGGATTAGATTTCTCAAATCATTCTTTCCTCATTGATCTAATTGATTAGCCAAATATAGACAGATGGCCTATTCAGCCACCATAAATTCTTTGTAGCTCGGATTTATACTTGTATAAATGGAAGGTGCAGTTTCATAACTTAGACATCTTCATTATCGATTATCTGACATATTTACTTTGTGGGGCTCTGACCAAATATTGATAGAAGGGAATTAATGGTACTCTTGATGTCCAACTCTAAAACTCTTTATCTCCGATGTCAAGACTTTTTGCTCCCCTGTCTACTTCAGCTGACCAGTTTAATTATTATTTAGACAAATGCAACACTTAGTTTGATCAAAATAATCAGTTCTTCAAACAATAAGCAGGAACAGCGATCAGCAGACAATTTGTTCTAGTTAGTTGTGAAAGTCTCCGACATGAGAAGAACATGGGTCCATGTCTGTTTTGCTTATGAGACCGAACAACAGAACAAAGTTTCCATCCAAGCAAGAAACCCGACCCAACTCAGTCACCAGGACCTGGAGAGTTTTCAAAGCTGCGGTTGCAAAAAAATGTCTGTTTTGAAAGTTCGTCTAATTTTTGTGTAAAGTTCCTGCAAATAGCTTTTTCTTTTCTTTTCCATGAAAACCTCCAGGGAAAAGAAAACTTCTCGGTCAGATAGGGAGTCTCGTTCACACGAAGCAGCTGCGAAACCGGCTACATTTGAAACCTGCTCCTGGACTGGGACAGTTCGAAGACACCCCGTGGTGGCTCCGTGTAGACAGCCCTAACTGCTAAACTGGCTACAAGCTGGCGAGCTTCCCTCTGCTCTCCCTCAACGCGAATGTGCTGACTAACCAAAAACAAGAGCAACAACAACGGCAGACGTCCGAGTTGCGGTTATGTTGAAACTATTGCATCTGTTGTGTGTTTGATACCAAAATCTTTTGCTCCTCTATGGTGAGCATAATTGGGAAAAATACGCCTGCAAATGTTCAGATCGCCATGTTCATATTGTTCCTACAACACTTTCACGCACATGTGCAATGTGATTTTTGTTTTGCCTCTGTTGCTGCATTGCTGCGCCACTCACTGGCATGGCATAAGTATTACAACACCTAATATGGCATCTCTGGCTTTGGGTGGATTCATCTTTACGGTAAAACTTTCCTGTGTGGATACTGTCTTCGGCTCCGTGTGGACATGGCCTCAGTGACTTTCTTCAATCGTGTCACTGAGGTCCAAATTTAAAGTGATGAGTGTCTTGACATCTCAAAAATCCCGGGCAGACAGAATCACCCATCTCGGTTTCTATCATTTGCTCAATAAATGATGTAATTTCAGGGAATTTGTTATGTGGACTGCAATGTCATCACATCTCCTAAAAGGATAAAAATGATGCAGAATTGAGTAAAAATCTATATCTGAAAAACGTTTTTATTCACACAAATAGGGCTTTTATAATGAAAGTACATTAACAGGTACAGGTAAAGAGATTAATGTAGCAGCATCACCTTAAATAATAACATAACATAATAACACTATTTAAAATGTATTTTCAGAATATCATATAAAATAATCATACAAACTAGTTCTGTTCACATATCTTTGTAGTAAGAAGAGACTGAGGTATGTCTGTGTTCTGGTTGCTCTGCAAAAACAGGAGAGAAAAAAAGAAAAACTAGAAGTCACTAGAATAAATTGAGGGTAATAAAGTGTGTTTTCTTGATAGCAATACGTTCAGATCAGAGTAAGAAAGTCCAACAAACCACAGTGGATTGGGCTGTGGGTTATTTCCAAGAAAAGGTCAGTAGATTTTTGCCCTTGCTGGGTTTAAAGAGTAAAACAGACAAATTTGAAGAAGATACAAGGAAAAATCTAAAGCGGTCAAAAAACATCATACTTATAAGGAATACCCGTTGGGACTCATCAGAAAAAAAATGAAGGACATGGCAAAAAAGAAAAAGATGAAGAGGTTAATTTAAACAACAGAATTTGCAGACACGAATGAGGGAACAGTCAAAATTTTAAAAAGCTGTAATTATTAAAATTGCAGGGCAACTGAACCACCAACTAAAATAAGTGTAACAAAGAATCTCACAAAAAACTAGAATTTATAGTACACTCTTCATTCACCCATTTGGACAATAAAGTTACAAAACTTTGCCAAAAGCTACATCTTTTAAATGAAATGAAAAATAAAATGCAGTACTGCAAACATAACAGAAATTCACCTGAATAGAAAAGGCTAAATTCAATTGAACAAAAAGGCAAAACAATCCCAGGTTCTTTTAGGCAACCCTGTAACAACTTAGCAGGATTTCCTCTTTGTGAATAGCTACCTGTCGCCAAGGGAAATCTTTTGTTGGAAACGCAGGTTCGACGTTTACCGCCTTTCTCTCAGGGGTGCTGTTTTTTTTTTGTTTTTTTTTTAACAAGAATCCCTGTTAGAGCCGTTCAGCAGTGCAGGAAAGAGGCTTGAAATGACCTGAGATTAACCTCGGGGCAATACTAAGGAGAGGAACGGGGGCTTTGGCACTAAAGTGTGATATTTGTGTTACAGCGCCTCTCCATGGAGCTCAGTGTTGTATAGCCATTTTATTTCATGTAATAATAAAAAGGGTGTAACTTCCCTTGAGACCAGCAAAGACAACGAAGACTCATAAGAGGTGCTGATCATAAAGGCATAAAAATACCAGGATGTTTTCCTAATAAAGAGAGAGGAGCCTCACACAATACAAGCACATTTCTATTACATCAAATCTGCATATTTCAGATAGCATCAAGATACTTAAAAAGGTTTAATCCAATAGCTCCCGTCAGAAAAAGTGGAAAAGGCCCTGAAACTCTACAACAGCAGAAATGAAGAAGAAAATCCTAATATGCAGATAAAGAAAGACATGCTTTGACTAAGATCTCCGAGTTCATCCTTATCTCCTGATCCCAGAGAGCTACATGGTATTCAAATACTTTAAAGTGAAGCTCTACTAATTGAAAAATGTCTTAAGGCAGGAACATGCATGTTTTAGAGATTTACAGGCATCTACAGTGAAGTTTTTTGCACATCAGTCAAGCGAAGCGGGTTCAGTTTTAGGCCCAATCGCTGCTGACTGGTTGTCATCTCTGCAAGCCAGACACATTAAACGAGCGGAGTTGGGCCACTGTATCCATTTGACAGTAGAAAGCTAGGGTTTTACCTGTCGTGAGTACGCATAAAGTCCCAGGATTTCTTTGTGCCATTCTGTGAAGACAAAACACAAGAATTAAAGATTTACTAGGTGCAATTAACAAATATGTATACATTTTTTTAGCGGTGCAACTGAAGCAAAAAAAGACATGAATTCAGCTTATCAAACCCATTTCCACTTGCTTTATTGTTTGTAATGAGTAATGAGTAACAGATGAATAATAAATAAAGCCTTCTTACAAGCTCTAACAGAGACAAACATCTGCAAATGTGAAGCAAATGGAACAAAAACACTAAAAATAAACTCTGCAGAAAGGAAGACTGAAAGTTGGGACTGGGCTTCATTTCATGCTTCATTCCCTTTTACCAAGTTCAAAACACAAAATTCAAAATTTCCTTAAAAAAAAAAACCGTAAAACATCCTTTTCACAGTTCATGTCTGGCACTGGCAGGAAGAAACGGCTTAAACTAAACGCTGAAGCATATCATCCTGTCATGCAACTTTGGTGACATCAGCTATTGTAATTTTTAATAGCTTATAGCTGTGTGATCACATTAAAAGACTGCAGAAAGACGCTCACACGTGGTGGTCTAAGAGCTGAGATCTAACTGATTGTTGGCCGGTATTCTACAAAAAACTATATACTAACGAGGAAAAATCTCCTGATTAGAGTTATTTACATTTACATTTCCTGTCACTTCAACTGCAACTTCAGACACTGATCAGTTAATGTGTCCGAATGTGTCTGTAAAATAGGATTGGGCGGCATCCACTTTCTGTTACTATCAAAGCTGCTAAGAAGTAATACTGAGGTTTATGGTATTACAATCTGCTTAGACATGCTTGTGATTTTGCAGTATTACTGTGAGTAATGTGAGCATTTGAAGGCTTTGTAACCGATTCCAGTCCAGGCTTGACTAGTCCACATACTGAGGTATTTATGCTTCTAAGGTCGTCCATCTCTGTCTGTGTGTTTTCAAAAAGTTTAATAAGTGTAAAATTATGTAGTCTAACTTTGAGCGGTCCAAGCAATCTAGATTTTCAACCACAGTAGATCAAAGGCATTAAAGTGTCTCTAAAACAGTGAAACAACCCAATAGTGTAGCCATTATAGGAAGCTACCAAGCAGATCCTAACGTTAGCAGACTGTTCATTCCTGTAAGTCACTCTCACTGCGGTACCTCTCCTTGTAATAGAACTATCGAGTATATTATGCTGCTACAGACCAAGCATTGCAGCAGAAGAAGAATATAAAGAGCAAGAAGATTCTTGAAACGTAACAAATTTAAATTTATCTATGCCAAATATATAACCACCCTTCTACATATGCTACAACACCCTGAAGCTGTTTCTACCACCCTCCACCTTCAACAATATTTCAAATATAAAAAAAAATTATGAGAATTTTATTGAATTGTTTTCAGGTAAAAAAAAAAAGACCTTTGCACTTCAAAATGCAAAGTTGTTGGAGATGTTGATTAAAGCCGACTGAAAGTAATTAGCATAAACATGGAAGAGTTTTCCTTTAACTGTCTGATGCATGTAATAACCCCAAACAACCCCTGTACTGTAAATTCACCACAGTAATTTAGCCTACATTGCTCTCTCTACATTACATGCTTTTATAAAAAGGGCAAAGTTAGCCTACATTTTCAATGCCTGAGGAAATATGACCTTGATTCAAATTTAGGCTACACCTCCTCTCCACCTACAAGCTCTGTCATATGCAGGAAGAGCGCTTTTACCAGAGCAGGCTTATTTCTGCTCTGTGACTGTGGTTCAGTGATACCCTAGAAAAAGGGACTAAAAGGGGCTAAACAAGACAACTATGAGATTTCTAAAGAGAATCAACCTTGCGACTTTCAAAAACGATTTAATCACTTGAAGAAGATGACCTAGGGCAAGCAGTTAATGCTCACTCCCAACCATTAATCCAAGGAAATCATGCCAAGACAGATGTCTTAGCAGCACCGCAGACAGTCTACCGATGTAATTACTCTCCGAGTGAGAGAGCCTGTGTCCTACACAGAATAAGTCCGACATGAAGCAAACTCTTTCACTTTCCTCAGCTGAAAGCAAATCCAGCATTAAAATGGTTCGGCAACGAAACAGTCATGGTGAAGCTGTTCTTACATATCCCTGATCCACACACCCCGTGAAAAACACCAATTGCAGAGAATCACCAAATATCAGGTTCCTAAATTGGTAACTGATTCATAATTCTTAGTCAGCTTTTGAGCCATCTGGAATTCATGGCAAATGTTTTCAGCTGTTCAAAATGTTGGTGCAAAACCCCCCAAATCCCAAAAAAGCTCAGTTTATTCTTAAAAAATGTGTAGGTCAATTAGGTATCGTAACCGATTCCAAATTGATTCGTAGACATTCCGATGTTTTCTTAACTCAATATAAGATACGTAAAGCATTGTCTTGACCACTCAGAGCCATCCTACCCCCTAAAAAGAATGACTAAAATGTAAAAAAAGTAAATGAATAAATTATTATTATAAGTGGAATTCACATTTTTAAATTCAGTTTCTTAATCCATTTTCTGTCCAAAAACGAGCACTTTACTTTCTACATTTCATTGGCAGAAACAATAACTTCACATAAAACATTTTCACTTCCAAATATCACATAACATTCAGTCCTGCTAGTGCGTCATCACTTCATACAGAAGGAAGTGTTGTTGTTTCTGTGTAGTTGGGACCATCAGCATGTCTTTTCAACAGAAAACCACAGAACTGCAGAAATGTCTAATCAGTTAGAGATGTTTTGATAATATGCACGTTTGCTCAGATTAAATATACCAATTCATCATCGCTGAATTTATAACCATGAGTATTTATAACACAGTGAAAGATGACATGTCTATTCCCACACAGTACAGAAAGGTAAAACTAACCCATGTTCCCTCTCTTCGTTCTCTGGTTTGCTGTCGGCATACACAGATGGTGGGGTTTCCCTCATTACTTAGGCCACTTGCTGAGAGAGGAGGGACGGCAACAGCGGGAACGGCCCAGGGGAGACTGAGAACCATGACTGACATGGATTACGACGCAGAGATTACCCCGTGGGGAGAGACAGAGTCAGAGAGGAAGGGAAGAGGAGGCAGGCTACACGGGAACCTGAAAATAATGTGGTCCCTCTGGCTTTAGGCATCAGAAATGGCAGGCTCCTGTGAGAATGGCTACCGCAGGGAAGGATGTATAGTCTTGATCTTTTAGGTGCTTAAAGTCTAATAAACCATCCCTTTTAAACTCACCCACACACAACCTCACACACTCACAACACAATAAGATGGCAGCTGTAGCAGAGAAAAAAAACAATTGCTGTCTTTGAATACAATAGCACTTAAAATTACACCCATTTTTTCCCCTCATGTTTTAGCTTCAGTCTCACATCGAATTAGAGATCGAATGGTTACTTTTATTTCCACAAAACAAAAGCATCTGCACATGTACGAACATGCATATCACTTGTATTAAAAATGCATCGCATACGTACGTCTATTCTCCAAAGCTTCATTTTTCAATGCACTTCAGGCAGCAGCCAACAGCGAATAAACCTGGAATCATTTGGAAAAATAAATACCTGTGGGGTACGCTGCTTTTAGTTGTGCTTGCCATTGAATTCTTGAGCCTTTAATACCGTTGCGATTTCATTGCAGTTCATAGAATAGTAAAAAGAAAATGTTTTTAATTTATGACTTTTAGCTGATTCATGATTGGTTTTTTGATGCTTAGTCATTTATTTTCAATTTAGTATTTTGTTTTCTGGAGATTGTTGATGCGCAATATGTTGATGTTTTGTTATATAATTTACAACATCTGAATACTTTGTCAGTTATTTTATTCTAAAATTAATATCCATGGAAATTAACTGTTCAAGGGCAACTTGCTGACCAGTCATTTACATTAGCATTATTTCAATACTGACCAAAATAATCATGATTACAAGGTTGTTTCTTGGCCCATTTTTCATATGTACATGTAGAAATAGTCAAGCTTTTTATATGTAATGTTATTTACAATTGTTTACTTGGATAAAACTCCCCACCTACCTACCTAAACACACATATTAAAAAAATATTAAAGTATGACGATACGTTTGGAAACACAGATGTTTCCGCCATGTAAAGCACTTTGAATTGTCTTGTTGCTGAAATATGCTATACAAATAAACTTGCCTTGCTTTATTCTGTTGACTATACTTCAAGTATACTTCACATCTTGAAAACTCCAACAGCCGATTACACACTTTTTCCAGACTTTTCAGCACTGCACTGGAACCTTGATCTTTATAGATATCAACAAAAAGCAAATAGGAGATCCTGCAGTTAGACATCTGGGACCAACATCGATTCATTTCTCTACTGAACTGACATTTTTAGGCAATTTTGTGAAACTTAAAACATTTTTGTTACATTCAAAACATTGTTGTTAACATTCTCTTCACTTGCCTCTCCCAACTATTTTAGCCTAGGCTTTTTATGCAACAGACAAATCTAAAAAAAACACATTTTAAATGAAGAAAAACATGGTAGAAACCTAACTATACACTTGACTGTGACTGCAAAGAGTATTTCTTGGATTTGGAAATGCATGGCCTACCCAATTCCTGCTCAAAAGCAACTGATTTTTATTTGTTTTATCTCGCTGTTGGTTGTGATGGGCTTATTGGTGTGCCAGGACTGAGCTTTTGTGACTGAACCAATATTAGTTGACTTATGGAGCAGTTTAAATCTAATAGAAGTGAGATTACTGCAGACATGAAAATAAGCCATTTACACCTCAAACCAACTCCTCCACATCCCATTCAGGAACAGGTTCGACCAGCAAAGCAACCAACCCGCTACCTTCAGATCCTCTGCCTGCACTAAAGATCTCTGAGGATGATGTAAACAGGCTCTTTCAGCGCATGAAAACAAAGAAAGCTGGAGGACCTGATAACGTCTCCCCATCATGCCTGAAAGCCTGTGCACATCAACTCGCTCCGATCTTCACCCGGATCTTCAACAAGTCACTGGAGAAGTGTGAGGTCCCCTCCTGCTTCAAACGATCCACCATCATCCCAGTGCCCAAGAAACCCACCATCCTAGGATTAAATGACTACAGGCCTGTAGCCCTGACGTCTGTGGTCATGAAATCCTTTGAGCGGCTGGTGTTGAAGCACCTGAAAGACATCACAGGCCCTCTACTGGACGCCCTGCAGTTTGCGTACCGAGCAAACAGGTCGGCAGATGATGCTGTTAACTTAGGTCTACACTTCATCCTGCAACACCTCGACCACCCAGGGACCTACGCCAGGATCCTGTTTGTAGACTTCAGCTCGGCCTTCAACACCATCATACCAGACATCCTCCACCAGAAGCTCACCCAGCTCAACGTCCCAGCCTCCACCTGTCAGTGGATCAACAGCTTCCTGACGGACCGACAGCAGCAGGTGAGACTGGGGAGCATCTTCTCCCGAACCAGATCAATAAGTATTGGTGCCCCCAGGGGTGTGTTCTATCCCCACTCCTCTTCTCCCTGTACACAAATGACTGCACCTCATTGGACTCGTCCGTGAAACTCCTGAAGTTTGCAGATGACACCACTGTCATTGGTCTGATCCAGGACGGTGATGAAGTTTGCAGATGACACCACTGTCATTGGTCTGATCCAGGACGGTGATGAGTCTGCATACAGACAGGAGGTGGATCGCCTGATACACTGGTGTAGTCAGAACTGCCTGGAACTAAACCCACTCAAGACTGTGGAGATGGTGGTGGACTTTCGGAAAACACCACCTCCATACACCCCCTCACCATCCTGAACAACACTGCGTCGGCTGTGGATGACTTCAGGTTCCTAAGAACCACCATCTCTGAGGACCTGAGATGGTCTTCACACATAGACACTGTTCGAAAGAAGGCCCAGCAGAGACTGTACTTCCTGAGGCAACTCAAGAAGTACAACCTTCCACAGGAGCTGCTGGTCATCTTCTACACTGCCATCATTCAGTCTGTCCTGTCTTCATCCATCTCAGTGGGGTTTGGTTCATCCACAAAACAGGACATGTCCAGACTGCAACGAACAATCAGGACTGCAGAGAGAATCATCAGGGCTGACCTTCCCTCCATCCAGGACTTATACAGGTCTAGGGTCAGGAAAAGAGCTGCTAAAATCTCTGCAGACCCCACACACCCTGCACATAAACTGTTTAGAGTTCTGCCTTCAGGCCGACGCTACAGAGCACTGTTCACAAAAACCAGCCGCCACAGAGACAGTTTCTTCCCCCAGGCTGTTTCTCTGTTGAACATTCAATAGAGTACAAAACAACAGCAGACAGATGTTGCAAATGCACCTTTTTATTTATATATGTGTATATTTGTACATTGTAAATATGTATATTCTGTAGTGCAAAAACAAAAACCAAAGAGCAAAGTGTACCGGAGTCAAATTCCTTGTTTGTATGTACAAACTTGGCAATAAAGCTGATTCTGATTATTTTACCAGGTATGGTGTAACACAAAGATTCCCAAATGTTTTTTAAGTCCAAATCCCATGCCTTTGCAGACTGAAACTCCCAGAGTTCTCTGCCACATTTTTCTCTAAAGGTTCTATATGAATTTACCGCATATTTGACCACAGAGGTCACAATTTAAATAGAAAATTTGCAATAGCCATAGGCTGTAAAGAGATGAATGAATGATACAAAGATGGAAAGGCAGATGAATAGATAAACAAGTGGATAGATAGATGGGTGGACAGATCTAGACAAAAAACTGAGAATAAAGTCTGAAAAACCAAACAGTTTTCTTATTCCATATTTATCCAGACATGAAAACTACTCAAATATAATTCTAGACTTTTCCAGATACTGCAGGATCCCTGTAATACTGAAAGATTAAACCTGACAATGTAGACAGATGATACAAGACGAGATCCTACTGGCTGGATCACAGTGACTGGAGGAGGGGTCCACTGGCTTACAGCTGTGCATAGGTGAATAAATCCAGATGAATAATTCAAATTGTTCTGATAAATAAACTGAGGGCAATTATGCAGCTAAGTAGCAACTTGTGATTCTGCGTCAGTGCCGGACAAGACGGATAAGAGAGGTTTCCCGGAGTCAACGAGGGACAATCGCCTGCTTTGTAGAGGGAGATGAGACAAAACGCCACTAGACATCAATGAATCAAGAGAGCCTCTTGCACATGACATTACCCACTTCCAGAGTTTGCATGGAAGCAGGAGCACATTTGGTCAGTGACCAGTGGCTCAGCTGCAGATGTACAGGCGAGCATAAAAAGATTGTGGGGGAGACGTTCCCTCAGCGAGACAGAAAAGCCTTTGTGAGGGAGTCTCTGAACAGCTCTTCTCGAGCTCTGAAGGGTACACAATGAGGATGAAAGGGTGGGTAAGAACAAGGGAGCCCAACATCATTTCTTTCTATTATCCAACTACAGTACTTAGACTGTTTCTCAACATATTTAACCTATATCCTTTGCTTTCACAGGTGTGAAACCCACTTAGGCTAGGCTAGCTTTTTTTATACGTGGGAACAATAATCAATGATTGTCAGGACGACAAAATAGCCAATCTCCTCCAGACCTCTTTCTTTTGCGCATCAATGCCACAAAAAGGATGCCTGAAAACATTCATTATGAAAAAGCATCCCAGCTGAAAGCTACCAGCGAAAACTCTTACTCCCCTCAGGCAAAGTTTTTGTTCCCTCTCCATTAACCTTGGAAATAGGTAAAGCTGTGCCAGAAACATTTAGATCTAACAGAAAAGTCCAGGCTAAGGAACTTCACCATCTTCTAACGACATTAAGGTTGAGATAAGAAAATTGCCCTGAATGAACACCCGACATTGCCGCCACCGATGGCTCAAAATAGGTTTATGTGTATAACCTGTGATTTTCAAACAGCGCTCATTTGTTCTGCTCCATTAAATCCCTTACAATGGATGGAGAAGCTATGAACAATCTAAAATGCTCTGATGTGCATCTGTACTTCACAGTAAAAATGTTGGTTGCATTTTGTTTTAAGTAGGGCCAACCTCATATTCCTCATAGCAGATGTAGAGCCCAGTTAGTCTTAACCTGATACATCACTGGGTCGGGTTCTTGTTTCATCATCTGGAGAAATGCAGACGTTGAGAAAAATACAATTTATTTAGATGTGGAAGGTTTTCCTTTGAAGGTTGACAACGCAGTCAAAGGTGGAATGACATGGACTGATGAGTTATAACCTGCTAATACCTACTATGTTTGCTAATCCTGTTGAAGATTAAAAGCACTGCCACCTAGTGGTTGGTTGTACCAGGTTCTTTTGTTGACTTAGTGAAAACATCAAATAAACAAGGTTTTCATGGATTTCAGATGGTCACTTCCAATTTAGATTCATTCAACTTGATTCCTCTTATGTGCATAACCAACCAACCACTAAATGCAGGAACAATCCTGTATCACTTTGGGTGCATGTTTCACACAAGCACTTTTAAAAACAAAAAGTTAGACTTTGTGGAATCATAGTAGCAGTAGAACATAGCTCAACAACTACTGGAGCTTTGCAGGGACATGTCTGTAAGTGTTTGATTATGGAAACAGACAAAAAAGAAGAAAAGTAACTAAACTGCAAACGAATCAATCTTCAAAAATACAGCTCACAACATATGATTAGCCATCATTACAAACTACTTTACTGGGACTTTCTGTATCTTATTGGAAGTTGCACCCACAAACAATCATACAGCAATACAGTTTCCCCACCATGAATGTCTCTGTTTTTCCCAACTAGATATATTTCCAAGCAGGCTAATCTGTCTTTCTTGTGAATAAAGATAAAAGGTATAGAAGCTTATTCCCCAGCTGATTGGCAGTGAGCAGCATGGGGGGCATATGTTATTCTGAGTGGTTTCTGGTGGAAACTATTAGTGGTTTTGGCAACTTAACATTTTAAAACCTTAATATACCTTGTTACGGATCCATATCTAGTGTCACCAGCACAGCTTTGTTTAAAGCACTATGAAAGTCGGATTAATTATTTTCCACAACTAAATACCAAGGCTTCAAACTACAAAGAAAACGGCAAATCCCCTGGGCCCAATAACAGAAAATTTGCTAACTTAATTAGTGACCTTAAAATAGATTTATCCTGGACAGCAGCCTGTGTTTGTGTAAGGAAACATTTCTCACTTTGAGACCATCAGGACACACAGACTTGACTTGGCTTTCTTACAGAGGGAGAGCTTTCATTATACTATTCTTTCCTGTAATCCACTGCACATTACATAGAACAGATCTGGTGGAATTAAACTAACACAACAAAGTGAGCAAATAAACTTCACGTCTGTTTTACCATACATTAAAAGAATAAAAACAAGAGACTGGCAATCTGTAAACATCCAAATATATGAAAAGCAAGTAAAAACGTGGAAAAACCTTTGCCTTTTAAAAAACAAGACTGAGTTAGTTTGACACCTGAGATCAACAAGTCTCCCCTGCCTCCGAAACCACACTTACAGCATTAAAAACACCATCTGCAGTCACGTTAAACTGCCAGACACTGAATGCCACCAAAGCTCTGCGAACTAATGTAAAGCATGCGCTGCTGTTAACGTGATGCCTGGAAATAAAACAGTCCTCTGTTGGGCTACCGTTAGCAATTAGCCTGTTAGCTTAGCAGTCTCGAGTTTAAATCAATTACAAAGGTAAAAACTGCATCAATGTGTGCGCATAACAGAAAGAAAGTGGTTGGGTTTTCCCTGCTTTTAATTTGACGAGACTCAGTACTGACATCTAAGGTCAGTCTAGCCTTCTTCGTGTTAGCTTGCTGTAGCTGCTAAATGAATGGGGGGTTGGGCTAGCCCCCAGCATCCTTCATCCTCCAACAGACAACAGAAAACTCACCTGATTATAGAGCAGCCGGAACGGTTTCAGGTAGTTGGACTCTGTGCACGGAACGACTTCAATGTTATTAATCTCTTCCATAATTTACAGCTGAAGCAGGATTTGGGGCTTTACCGATGCCGTCTCCGCACACTGACAGTGAAGGAATGCCTACGGAATCCGGGAAAGGACATACGAGTTCTGATTCGAGTAATCTGATCTAACCCGAGTAATTGTCCGTTCCTTGTATCATGAATAATATAAAATAATGCTAGACAATATTTCTTCATGATCTTTAGCAGTTAAGTTTGAGCAATTGTTAAAATGGTGGAAACAAAAAATTTATTAAAACATATGAATTAAGTATAATCAATATAAAGAGCATAATCTTACAGCGGTTTAGCATTCTAACAGCTTGAGGCAGAAAATTTAAGCAGTCTGATGGTTCCGTTATTTTCCATTTAGAACTATTTACCTGATAGCAGCAGTTTAAAAATCTTTGTGTGGGTTTGAGGGGGCAGAGCCAGTCCTAGGTTTTCTGAGCCTCCATGTGAAATTTAATTTGGGGGCTACGAGTGAAGCCCACCAGTCATGAAGGTGACACCTACCCCTTTTAAGTTGTGGGTTTCTGTTTTATTTTTCAGTTTGGATTTCTGTATTTGCTCTAGAATCAGAGAAAACAAGTTCCCAGCTTAGACACAAACCACAGAAATAATTAAAATAACTTAAATTAAATTAAGACTCTGTTTACATAACTTTCCAGCTAAGTTTCTCTTAGCATGTTTGCATGGTTCATTTGTCAAGTTGTCCTGCAGGCATTCAAGTTCTCCTTGGGCCCAATACCAGGAGGTAGACCTGAGCAGAATCAGATTCAGAATCAGCTTTACTTGCTAAGTTTGTGCACACAAACAAATAATTTGATTTCAGTTCCACTTTTCTTTCATTGGAAACATTTTAGATTTACAGGGCTTGGACAATGAAACTGAAACACTTGTCATTTTAGTGTGGGAGGTTTAATGGCTAAATTGGACCAGCCTGGTAGCCAGTCTTCATTGATTGCACATTGCACCAGTAAGAGTAGAGTGTGAAGGTTCAATTAGCAGGGTAAGAGCACAGTTTTGCTCAACATATTGAAATGCACACAACATTATGGGTGACATACCAGAGTTCAAAAGAGGACAAATTGTTGGTTCAGTTTTGCTGGCGCATCTGTGACCAAGACAGCAAGTCTTTGTGATGTATCAAGAGCCACGGTATCCAGAGTAATGTCAGCATACCATCAAGAAGGACGAACCACATCCAACAGGATTAACTGTGGACGCAAGAGGAAGCTGTCTGAAAGGGATGTTCAGGTGCTAACCCGGATTGTATCCAAAAAACATAAAACCACGACTGCCCAAATCACGGCAGAATTAAACGTGCACCTCAACTCTCCTGTTTCCACCAGAACTGTCCGTCGGGAGCTCCACAGGGTCAATATACACGGCCGGGCTGCTATAGCCAAACCTTTGGTCACTCATGCCAATGCCAAACGTAAGTTTCAATGGTGCAAGGAGCACAAATCTTGGGCTGTGGACAATGTGAAACATGTATTGTTCTCTGATGAGTCCACCTTTACTGTTTTCCCCACATCCGGGAGAGTTACGGTGTGGAGAAGCCCCAAAGAAGCATACCACCCAGACTGTTGCATGCCCAGAGTGAAGCATGGGGTGGATCAGTGATGGTTTGGGCTGCCATATCATGGCATTCCCTTGGCCCAATACTTGTGCTAGATGGGCGCGTCACTGCCAAGGACTACCGAACCATTCTTGAGGACCATGTGCATCCAGTGGTTCAAACATTGTGTCCTGAAGGCGGTGCCGTGTATCAGGATGACAATGCACCAATACACACAGCAAGACTGGTGAAAGATTGGTTTGATGAACATGAGAGTGAAGTTGAACATCACCCATGGCCTGCACAGTCACCAGATCTAAATATTATTGAGCCACTTTGGGGTGTTTTGGAGGAGTGAGTCAGGAAACATTTTCCTCCACCAGTATCACGTAGTGACCTGGCCACTATCCTGCAAGAAGAATGGCTTAAAATCCCTCTGACCACTGTGCAGGACTTGTATATGTCATTCCCAAGACGAATTGACGCTGTATTGGCCGCAAAAGGAGGCCCTACACCATACTAATAAATTATTGTGGTCTAAAACCAGGTGTTTCAGTTTCATTGTCCAACCCCTGTATATAAGGAGGGAAATAAAAATACAGGTTATGTTGTAGATACACATGTGGACAAAATTGCTGGTACCCCTAGATTAATGAAAGAAAAACCCACAATGGTCACAGAAATAACTTGAATCTGACAAAGGTAATAATGAATAAAAATTCTATGAAAATGAACAAATGAAAGTCAGACATTGCTTTTCAAACATGCTTTAACAGAATTATTTTAAAAAATAAACTCATGAAACAGGCCTGGACAAACGTTTTTCATTCATTAACCGAGGGGTACCAACAATTTTGTCCACGTGTGTATGTATATATACAGTGTTTTTACAAAGAGGAGGTCATAGTTGAATTAGTGCAAACATTTCAATCTAAGGACTGTTAATTGTTCATCAGAGGGACAGCCTGGACAAAACTGTTTTTGGCAAATAATGCTCTTTAGTGCCAACCTGAAGGAAAAAGTCTAAACAGTTTGTGTCCAGGATGTGTGGGGTATTTAAAAAACATATGACGGATAGAAGACAGGAAAAATTGCTCTTACGTTTTTTACTCACCTCATTAAAACGCTCTGAAATAAAATATCTCCTATGATTTTGGAGAAAGGTGCTCTGCTACTGTAATGTTGTTATATAATTAAAGCAGGTCAGGCTAAAGGAACATTGTTTGTGTACAAAAATGCATGTGTACTTTACTAAATAAGCAAACCTGTTAAATGCCGGACCTTTAAATCGACAATTTCTGACAGCATCCCGGGCAATCCTGTAACAGAGATGTTTACAGTTAAAAGCTTAACTGTAGAAATGACAGCTAAAAAGCAAACAACCTAACTCTGCAGCATTTCACCATTGTGTTTTTGTGAAGCTTAAGTGTGTTTACAGATCAAATTAAGAAAGTCCAACAATTACTAAAAATCCCAGATGGCTATTGAGCTATTTATAGACAACATGATTTCTTTTTTTTAGGATTTGTTTTTGCAGAACTAGTGACCTTTAATGGGGCAATAATTACTGTTTCTGTTTTACTCAAAAATTATAAGAAGTAAATCATCAGTCTGAGAATCTTCTGAACTTGTGAACTGGTGTGAATAAAAGACATGTACAACTATTGTAAATGTAATCTGCATAAAAATGGTGAGAGATATTATGAAAAAAACTGAAAAATAAATCTCCTCTGTGACATTTTACTTAATGACCCCTTTAGCACCTCACATCAAAATCCCAGATGCAGTTTCTTATTATTTGAAATATGAACAGAGTTTTGGTCTCCCCAGTGTTTAATAATGAATAAGAGATGGGTGTGAGACTTTTTTCTCACAGACCCAACCTTATGGGTGAGGCTACATGATGTCAACCTCTCATATCAATAACAGCCTGGAAAACAATCTTTAGAAACTCCAATCTCAATGGGGTGGACTTCCTCCTGCAAGCGACCAGTCTATACCACCTCAGTCCACCGCCCACCACACAAGGACAGGACGTAACACTTTTGCAAACTTATTTACATCGAAATAAATAAAGGCCAAGACCAAACAATGTGCAGACCCAAAGGAGGAACCGGCGTCTCTCTGCTTGGCAAGATCAATCTATATCGGCCAATCGGGGCAAGCTGTAGGGCACGATAAGGCAGGAGGGACTGTTGAGTTGAAGCATTGTGCTGGAGTCCAACTCCTCTGGTTTGCTGGCACACTCTAAAGGAAACACAAAGAAACAGTGGCAGACCAAAAAGCTGATGAAACAACAAGCAGTTATAAATACATGAGTGGAGACGAACAATCACCATTCTCGATTCAAGTATGTGTTTGTCAGAAACGAGTCACGAGGTTCATATGAAGATTGTTCTTTGTTTTTTGTTGTAAAACAGTTTATAAAGTGTCCTGTAAATGGATTTGTGCTGCTTGAACTTTTCCGCATTACAACCACAAATTTTACTGTTGTACTGTTTTGTGTGACAGACCAACACAAAACAGTGTATAATTTTGAATTGGAAGAAAAAAAAAGTACATGGCTTTGGTTTCTTTTACAAAAAAAAAGTGTGGCATGTGTTTGTAGTAAGCACCACTGAGTCATACTTGTACTCAGCACCATCCATCTTCCCATGCTCTGACTAGCTCATCTGTTCCTGCTGAAGCAAAGCATGGTGGTGGCAGCATCCCCACAGCAAGATGCTGCCACCACCATGTTTCACCTTTGGGATGGCGTATTAGATAGGTGTGCAGCATTATTTTTTCTCCACACAGCATTTTGTGGGTTGTTCAGTTTGGTTGTATCATACCAGAGCACCATTTTCCACATGTTTGCTGTGTACCCACTATGTTTGTTAGGTCCCATGGATTTTGCTTATGGGTTTTCTTCAGTAATAGCCTTCGTCTTGCTACTCCTATAAAAGCCATATTCGTGGAGAACACAAACCTTTGACAAACCTTTGATGCCTTGACAAAACAGCTTAAAGTTAGATTAAATTACTCACAGTTTTTCCAACCTTCTAATGCTGCATCCTCTTCTGGGCCTCATGTGAACATCACCTACAAAGAAGTTTTTCCATAAGCCTTATCAACCCCTCAGTCAGACCCTGGTGCACCCATAACGTGCTAATCCCGTTCTCCAAAAGAGCATGCGGGTGGAGTGTCCATAGCACTCATGACCAATTAGTCCTTGGACTCAGATGATGCAGGGCAGACGCGCATGGGCTCTGTCCAATGCCAAACCTGGAGCCTCTTAAAGCCATGATATCTATCATCTTGTCTGTCCTCAAAGTTGACTATGCTATTTATTTAATGGTTTAAACTTGAAACTTTAAAAGCATTGGTAAATGGTGTAATGAACCAAAAATTATTATAAAAATATTAACTATATAATAGACATTATCAAATTTGGTTATAGAGGGCCACTTGCCAGTTAGAGTTTCGAAAAGAATCTTCTGATCCCCACGATGGTACAAAGAACACCTCAGTGCTGGGAAATCCATACACTTACGCTAGTTTTAGAGGTGAAAAACCCTGCTGTTTTCTATCCATAGCAAAGTTTATCAGTCAGGGTCAAGCAGGGATTTAGGCCTGGGCTTTCGGGAATGCACTTAACCAAGGTGCCAGCTGCGTCTCTGTTAGCGGGCTCAGGGTGTGGGTCAAGATGGCTGCTTTCCTCCCAACCAGCAGTCTGGACGTTCAGCCGCCTCGGGCCTTGTCCAGGAGATGCTCCTAAATCCCAACACCAGAGCTCAGATTTCAAAATAACGCCCCATGTTCAAAGGGCGCTTGATAACGTCACACAGAGATATGCACTTTGCGTGTGTTAGGAGCTGATGGAGACGCCATTGTGAAGACGGAAAGAAGTGACGGTGACAGGACAGAGTTATCAGGCTTTGTCCCATCTGATCATCTGTAGGGTGTTCACACTGTGGTACATCTGCACCATTTTTAATGGCAAAATGTATTAAAAAGCTAAATGCTGATTTAAATGAGCCAGCAGTTTCTGGATGTCTCAGGCTTCCAGGAAGTTGGTTCCTCAGCTGAGGAGGAAGCTAAAGGCTGAATCCTCTTGTTTTTAGTTCTGGTCCTCAGAATACTGAGTGCAGATCTCTCTGGTGATTTCCAGGGTCGGGATGGTTAAAAAACAAACAATTTTTAGAGCAATTATTACGCCTCTTCATTTAATATCAAACAATGTGATATTAACAAAATATGGATTATTTTACTAATCTTTTGTGAAACAAATAAGAGAACAGCCATAAACAGCATGTTGCAGGGTCTAAATTAAATCAAACATGCCATTTTCCTGCTCCTCCTCCATAGAAGCCATGTGGAAAACCTCCACTTTCATGTTCTGGTATTTTTAGAAAAAGCTGTTATTATTTTTCTCTCCTGTAGCTTGCATGCCCCAGGATGTGTTCAAGGTCAGTATTCCTGTTTTGTCATCATTATTGTACAATAGAATAGGCACCTCACCCACAATGCTCAGGGTTTGGGGGGTTTCCTGGTACTTGCTAGTTTTCTGCAGAAACAAACAGCTAATGTTGCTAAAAGCATTTCAAGTAATTCAAACTCAGCTAGTGAGGTAATGTGCTTTATAGGTTTAAACCAACGTGGAGGTCAACACTTGTGTATTGTTGATAAAGATAAGTTACAAGTTCTGCATGAGTAGCTCAAGTAAGAGTTATGAATATTCATGTGAAAGAAAATAATCCTGTTGACAGACTCACAAAACTGACACAAGCCACTATTAAATTTGAACTTTTTTATTCAGAATAAGATTTTACCAACCAAACCCCAATAAAAGGCCAATACATAAATCAAATGCTCTATTTCCTCTTGACTTCAGTGATGTTTCCCAATTTGGTTCAATAAGCTTTAATAAATCAAACTATTGGTGCCTTTTTTCATATGTAATTTTATATGCTGTCTTTGTGCCTGTTGACTAAATTTCCCAAAAAGATAATTCTGACTTTTATTAAAGAATGGCATCAAAAAAGATTGTTTAAAGAAAACCATAAGAGGTCTGTTTACAGTTTGCAACAAGCCTCTGGCCAGACCAGACGAAAGTTGAACTTTTTGGCCTAGAACTAATACTGCATGTCTCCCCAAACACAAGGCAACATCATGCACCATCATGGGGAAGCTGGTAAGAGTTGATTGGGAGATGGACAGAGCTAAATGCGGGCGAATTCTGGAAGAAAACCTCTTAGAGACAGCAAATTACTTGAGACTGGGTCAGAAGTTCACCTTCCAACAGGACAACAACCCTAAAGAATTTCATAACCTACTGTGGAATGGTTGAGATAAAGATAGACAAAGTGTATTTATATATTTAAAATGGCACAGTAAAAGCCCAGACCTAAATTCAGCAGAGTTGTTGTGGAAAAAACTTTAAAATTGCTGTTGACAAAAGCTTTCCATCCAATCTGACTGAGCTTGATGTGCAAAGTGATATAGCAATTGGCATCAATGAGGGAGAAGCAAAGGAACACCACGGATGGGTCAACACAGAAACAAACAGATCGCACAGCCCTGCACTAGATTCATACCTAAAGGCAATTTAGTGCGACCAAATAAACTAAGGTGCATGTTTGTGGGCAGTGCGAGGAACCCAGAACCGTGCAAAAATGCCTAGGTCACGATTCAAACACTGGACTTTCTTCCGGCAAGTTACAGCTGCACACAGAGTTTATGTTAGTACCTTTTTACACATCCCTGATAATGAGACATTCAGTAATGTGTCCCCAAAGAGATTAAATAAAATCTTTTTGCTAATGGATGTTCTCTATTGCTGCCCCGATCTTTGAAGTTTGATACTATGGTCACCTGCTGCTTTTCCTTCACTGTCCCCCTGCTGAGAGAGAGCCTATTTTAACAAGTCAGATCCATTGTGATCCACCTAGGATGATCAGGGAATATATTAACTCAGTCACATGCAGAGTCCTTAAATGTAAGATGGAGAAAGGGGTGAGGGGCCGGACATGGACCCTCCCCATATCCATCTCCTTTGGGAACACATGCCATCAGAGCTAATTATCTGCCAGGGAAGACCAATAATGACACTCTCTAATGCCTCATGAACTGTGTCTCATCATTTATACAGAGGACCTACTGTACAGTTGAATGGAGGGGGGTGCAGGGCTGATGGACATGATGGTAACAGCTGTTTAACCACAGATATTTTAATTACATAGGAACTTCTACTAATATAACTATACCCTGGGAGTAAAATATTGAGGACAAGGTCAAAATAAATATATTAGTCATAATGAATTATTTACGTTAAATAAGATTTTTTTAAACCCTTTCCTCTCAAAGAGTTTTAATTAATCAAAAATGTATTTCTGGCATGAAGTGGCACATCTTGACTCAAATATGTGGACAGCCTTGAATATGTAGATTTCACATCTTCAATCAAGTATCATGTAAAGTAGAGATCTGTATGAAAAAAAGTTCAGGAAATCCCTAGATTGCAATGAAAATAAGAAATGTACTTTGTTTTTTTACATTTGAAAGTGTAAACAAACAGCACAAAGTCAGAAAAAGATTTGGTAAAAAGGATGAAGTTAACAAATACCTTCATCTATGAATCAAAGTCCTGTGTAGCACAACACATACTCTCATTTGGATCTATTTTTATGGAAGAAGAGTCTAAAATGGAACGGGAGCAGGTATAAATTTAGAACCATGCCACTGATTACAAATTGACCTAGATGTTGGATGAGGATGAGCTGATTAGCTCTTATTTGAGATATAGACATGAGGTAATACACAAAATGCTTATTGGATCTGAATTGACTGAATTTCTTGTCATCGATATTTTCTTCACACATTTCTTACTCCTTTTACATTATCGTACATTGGATTGTTTTGAACCACAAATTTTGATTTATCTTATGGAAAACCTTCTCTATAAATACACTCAACAATCGGCCACATGTTGATATATGGCATGTTTTCATTTAATTCTTATTATTAATAAAATGCAATACAATATTGTTTTATTTCAGTCTTTTTCCTTGCAGTCCAGCACTTTTTTTAAATTGGACTAAACCTGTCACAGTTGGACTCCAGCAGCATTCCAGCAGAAGACATGGATGAGCAGTTGGCTGGTTAAATTAGTTCTCCAAGGTCAGAGCAGGAGACCTGAGGTGAATTACTAATGAGTGATATGGTAGGCACTTATTACTGAAACACTGGTGGCTGTGATTTTATTCCAAATTAACTTTTGTTTTATTTAAAAAGAAACTGTTTTTTATAAAAGGGGGTTTGTGGTTGAAAAAGTAAAAAAATTTCTGGAAAGGGGAGCACAGAATAAAAAAACAGAGCCAAAAAAATCATCTTGATCAACAGGCAGTCAATGCTGCAATGATTTTGCTATTCATAAGCTAAAATATGTCCTGAAGCTCAGCTACCCCAAAAGGTTTTGAAATTAAAAAAAAGCTTGAGTTTAAAATAACAAAAATATTCACAATAGTTGATTTGTAATGTTTTTGTTACATTAAGCCTAAATTAAAAGGTGAATAAAAGATTTGGCATCTGCTCTGTTAATCTCATTATATTGTGAGCTAAATGTGATGTTTGTTATAGTACGAGGCTCTACGTTTATTAGGTGTTTCTCAAATTATCCTGTAGGACACCTTGATACTACACAAGTGAAGTTTGAACAAAGGGAAACTGTGTTGAGTTGCTTTGTTGAAAACATTTACAAAACAGCTGAAACTGCATTTTTTAATTCAGTATATGTACATGGCTGAGTGATTGCACTACATGCTGCTGGCCAGTTGTAACTGGTTTATAAAAAACTGGCACCACACAATCCACTCAATACAGACAATAATTTCCTGCCTAAGGGTGGCTGCTGGGTAAAAATCATTATATGTGCGGGGAAAACATGGTTTTTGCCTTGATTTTAAAGAAATTACCCGTGAAGCTTTAATGTGTTATTTTTCTATCTTCCTGGAGCAGCGAGCTGTGCTGCAGTGCTAACACTAGCTTGTATGTATACAGGAAGGGGAGAGCTGAGGTGAATCTTATTTCTGTCCTCCTCTTTATAAGAACTGCTTTAACTAACAATATTTTGTCAGCATTCTAGCATCTGAAAAAAATATTTTATTGGCTGCTGCTTCATATTTAAGAGGAATTTCCTGCAAAGACTCCACATAGACATCCTGCACTAAAGTTACACATTTTTCTAGCAAACTGGTTGTACTTTTTGTTTAATGTTATATTAAATGTTTTTGAAATGGCATATTTTCAGTCTGGTAACGTGATGGTGGAAATTTTACAATCATTTTCAGCACATTAGCATGCTAACATTTGCAACTGCACTAGGAAGGTAGGAGAAAAGGGTCGTTGCAGATCAGTACCATTTTTAACTAATGATGGAACATTTTTATCCTAAGTGGGGTGTCAATTTTTATCCATAGGACACATCTAAATCATCTAGAAGTTCACTAATAAATCCGTGTAATATGTCATCGCAAAGCAACTAATCTATGATTGCAGCAACACTAATTGCATATTGACAGTTCTGATTTTTTTGTTTTGATAATCCCCTGACATTAATTTTTTGTAATATCACACACCAACATTTCATTAAACTATTGATCACTGTCTTCATTGTGCCATTGTGTATAAATACGTAGTACTGTTGATTTTTTGCACAAGGAGATCTTTCCTATCCTTTGTAACCTTCCTTTAGTTTATGGCTTTAGCTAAACGATGCAAATGTGGTAACTGATAGCCGGGGTGAACTTAAGAAGACTGAATGCTGAAACTGAATCAAAAAGTATTTCAGTAAAGTAATTTTTCCAGGGTGGGCATACATCACCAGATTACTGCACCTTTTCTTTTCCTTGCACATTTATTCTGAGCTAGATAAGTGTATTGCTTGTGTAAAATGTTTTGAAACATTTTTCTTGGTCTGGTTTGTTATATATCACAAAAAACATGTTATTTCAACAATGATGTTCGGATCCACAGCATATAAACCTGGAATGTTGCAAATTTAACACAGAAGGGCCTCTTTGAGAGGATAAATGGTGTCAAAATACAATAAAACAGAGCCAGATCCCCTCATGCTTGTGTTTAAAGGTTTTGGTCATTCTATATTAAATACTATATCTTGGTGGTGACTCAACTAAAACATAATCATTGTTGAATGCACAGCTATTTCTTACAATAAAAAAAGAGTTAAATTCAACAGATGTTGAAGTTTTACAAGAACCCATATTAATGCTGAACAGTTCCTTTTGCAACTTTCATTTAAGGTTATAGTTAATAATGATTTTTAACTGTACATTTAAGAATATGAAAAGGCCTCTGCTCCTTATTCATAGGTCTATTTTTCTGGAATAAACCACGTGTGCATTTAGACCAACAAACAAATAAAAACGCAGTCGTTTCTCATCATCCAAACCCAATTTAATATCCTCAATTCCCTTTGTTGTCAGCAGAGGACACTGATGTGGTTACTCAAGTGAAATAGTGCTCCTGGATGAGGGTGTAAACAGATTTCAACCAGGATGCTCAAGGCTAAATGTCCCACTTGACAGGATTAAACCTTTAAAGTCACAACATGGATGGCTAATTTGATAAATCACAAAAAAATGGTGTGATTGTTAATGAGATTACAAAAACAGTGTTTTTGTACCTTACCTATAATACATATACATAAAATACTTTACGTAGGGCACAAGGAAACATGCTTTACATAATTAAGTCATTTGTGAACATACAGGACATTTTGAAGATCCATGCTTCCATCCACTAAGATTTGGATCAAACCTTTCCTATCCAACACTTGGAATACAAATGTTTCCCAATAATTTCAAGTTACAAGAGAGGTTGTTTTATACCTCATGTTCTTTCAAATTGGAATTTATGGTAGGAAGCAAAAATATCTCACACCAAAAGAGATTTGAATCATTTTTAGTGTTTAGATGAGTATTATTGCCCTTTTTTACCCAAGCCAAGCACTTTAAAACAATGAGCACTGACTAAAGTACTGAACATTAAGATAAGAAAGAATAAAAAACATAAAGCACAATAAAATACTGAAAATAAAAGACATGTATAAGAATCAGTAACAATACATAACATCTGAAAATCAATGAAATGCAAATACAATGAACATTCTATGCTGAATTAAAAGCCAAAACTAAAAGGTGGGATTTCAAAGCCGATTTAAAAACATTTTACATAATTTGGGAGCCAGAGCTGGAAAAGCGTGATCCCCACCCAGAGCTTCTGATTTGTCTTTGGCTCATCCAACAACAGCTGGTCAGCTGATCTGAGAGACTGAGAAGGGGTGTGCAAGCTCAGTAGCTCAGAGGGGTGTTTGCAGTGTGCTATGTGGCATTGTTTCACAATGTTTAATATTGTACAAATGCCATTTCAGATTAGTAGTTGTAAATCAAATAATCTGGTTAACCTTCAGGGTCATACTGATATGGATTATTCATCACCATATAATTTAATGTAAACTTAACAAATGAGTTTTCTAAATAGATGTTCTGAGCTGCTCACACTGATGCTAACTCCTAATGCTTGATTAGCATGCAGGTTCAAAGGGACACGATTAGGTAAGTTTACACTCAACTTATGCAATTCAGCTCAGTTTACAAGATGCAAAGGCATACCTCGTCCAGTGGGCCAACACAAAAATGACAGAGGTGGGAAACGGGGATAATTCCTATTTAATTTCTGGGGAAATTAAGTTGCAATGTGCATTATTTGTGATTGGGACTTTTCTTGTTTATTCTGCACAAAAACATGAGCAAGTTTGCTAAAAATATTAGTGAATAATGCTGCTTGCAGTTGATTAGTATAACACTGTTCTAATAGTGAACTGGATGGGAACTGAATGTCCTCTGCAGGATGTTTGCAAAAAAATGACCTTTTGAAAAGGAGCACAAATCCTCCTGCTTGTTGTGAATCCAGGCTGATGACATTACATGAGGCAGCATGAATCAACTCTGCACAGCAAGGATCTGTAAGCAGTGAGGATCAAGATGAAGATCAGAAAGGTGAATTTGATCGAAAACACAGAAGAAATGAGCGCAATCAGAAGTACTCCGATCAGCCTGTTGTGATGTCACAACAGTGATATTGATAGAGTTTTATGGGAGGGTATATTTTATAGCAAGTTAAGATAATTTCGCAACAAAACACCAAAACTAGTAGGAAAACTGACCACTGCATGTTGTGTTATAGGTAAACGTTCCATTAAGGGCTTCGAACTACCAACTGTGACCTGAGCACATTACAAGCTCCATAGAGCAAGCACAATACAAATGAATGGTTTTCAGGGCGGAGTGGAGCTGGTGCCACATTCTTTGTGGAAGTCCCTTTAGGGATCAACAATTATTGTATCATTTAACATTATCAGGGAAAACGTTATCCTGATAAACATTGTGATTTATCGTGATAGTCTCTAATTGACAATATTTTCCAACCTCAAAAACTGAGCATATGTCTGGGAATGTTACTTTTGCTCTTCAAAATCTTTTTTCTACTGTTCGTTCTTTGAAATCACCAATAAATATCAGAAGATGTTAACATTTTAATTATTTTTTTAATTGTGTCCTGTTTGGAGGTACAATTACACAACAAAATATTGTGAAAAACTTGACATCTATGTCACCCACCTCTAATTTTCACCTAATTTTAACAGGTAATTATGGTAGAGGATCTGTGATGCTGTGGGCCTGTTTCTTATCCCAATGTCCTAAGAAGTTTGTAAGTTCGTAAGTTTGTAAGACTTCATGGGTCCAGGAGAGTTGAAATCCAATTATATATGTATATATATATTTTGTTGCCATTACTTAACAAGATAAAAAAAAAAATACATATAGGAGGTAAAAAAAACTGGCTCTGAACTCATGTTGTATTGGAATGAAAATAACAAATCAACCGCACTTTTAAAAAACAGATGATAAATCATTCAACTGATCAAATAAAATTAAATTGAGGTGAGCTTTATGACAGCACCCACATGCTGCTTGTATTGCCTTGCCTGTAGATTGCCTGTAGCAACTCTTGTTCTCAGGAGGAGGGACAAACATGTCTCTCCATGGTTTGGAAAGTCAACTTCGACCCTTGACGCTGCTGCTCAGGGAGGTGACTATCACTGCCCAACACCTTCCATCCTTTTTGGCGCTGTCTGTGTCAGTCTAGCCCTGACTGTTTGTGGGTCATGTGATGCCTTCTTCTTTTTGTTACGCTGACATAAATCTGTCTTTCAGTGTTGTTTAGTATGGTCACAGAGCTGCCCTTTGGTTGATAATGAGAGAAATAATTAGTAAATTTGATTATTTAAAAACTACTAATAGCATAAACAAAATCAAATATAACTTAACATTTTGCAATCAAAACTATAAATTTTAGCCATTATTACTCAAATGATAAAAATGCAAACATATTTATGTTCCACCTGCTCTTTGTTTTTCACAATGTTTCAGGAAAGGCAACGGTCATTGTATTGTATAGCCTTATAGTGCCCTCTAAAGTTTAAACTTAGTATAACAAGCTAAGTAGAAGTAATATTTTGCACCCAATTGTAAACCGCAGCCAAAAGTGTAAAATAACTTGAACAAACTGCTTTTCATTAATGAGAAGTAACCAAACCAAACTATAAATAAATAAAAAATGTGATATATATCTACAGTTAGGTCTAAAAACTACACATAGTAGAAATATGCTTTGGAAATGAAGAAAAAAATCAAGAAAAAGCATGTAACTTCATTGTACAACTTTTATTTTTTAGCACATTCTAAATTTTCTACAGAAACATAATGAAAATAGAGAGTGAAATATATGCACATATTTTTCTTATAGCTTTGTTAAAACGAAACAGAGGTGTGATTTTTGGTTCACCACAAGGTATCAAAGTAAATTGAGGGACATAAGTAACCCCAGAATTTCAGTTGTCTTAGTTTTCTACCTAGAAATGATCACGGTATGGTTTAAATGCTCAGATTAAGTTTTACATTACAGAAACACAGAAGTTGTTTGACTTCTTGGCTAAAAGTGCAAACAATTGTGTTTTTTTTTATTTTATTAAAAGATGGTCACCTTTATGCAGCCTGATCCTTTATTATATTCTTAGCAAAACCTCAAATATGTCTGCTTAGCCTGTTAACAACAATTTAGATCCAGCTTCAGTAAAGGTTGATAGTGACAAAACAGTTCAACTCTACAAATTGGTGGATATTTGCTATTACAGCAAATATTGGTTGAACTGACTTCAGAAAATTTCTGAAATGCCCACAATTTTACTACATTTTTACTATGTTCAACTGTAAAACAGAACGAGAACAAGAACCCACAAAAAGATCTAGTGTACAAAAAAATTAGACGTATTGTGCATCCATGTATAGTACTGTGATTTAGTATTTGTACCCTCATGTTTACTGATATTTGCTTTATGGGATTTTGATATTTTTATAGTCAAGTTTGGAAACAGATGAAGATTTAATGCAATTCCATGACCTAAAAGAACATTTTTAATGATCTTATCCTGTATTTTCCAAAATAAAAAAGGAATGATTACTATATAGACACATTAAATCTTTATTTCAAAAATATGCAACACATTAATATGTACAAAAGATTTTGTTGTTGTTTAAAGTTTTACAGCAAGAGTGCTTCTGCCTCTTTTAGAGCTCTCTCAATTTCAGCAGCCTCCTGAGAGAAGTTCTCCGTTTCTCGCTTCAGAAGTTCTCGCGCTTTAGTGATGTCCTCCATTTTTGCTTGGATTTCCTAATAAATACAATGAAAAGTCAGCCAGGTTAAACCGAAAAGTTGCAATAGGATCAGAAAAGTGAGAGAACAGGATGACTTGCCTGTAGCTGAGTATGCTGTTGTGATGCAATGTCCCCAAAGGCCTTTAATTCCCTCAGCAGGTCAGTGGAAACACTCTGAAATACATGCAGTTTTTTACTTTTCCTTGTGCTCGGGTGCTTAGTATCTTGTGCATGTTTGCCCTTAGATTCGTGAGCATTTTACTGTTTACAACATCAAGGGAAATAAAAAGCATACCATAACTTCTTTCCTTTTTTCTTCCTTCTGTCTTGCTTCCTCTCCAACCCTTTCCCCTAAAACTAAAACATCAAACACAGCTTTATTACAACATGTAATCTCACAATAGTTAAAATTAGACATTTCAATAGAAAGTTAGCTTTTTCACCTGGGTCTATTTTGGCAGAAACTAGGAGGGTGTGACAGTCCTGTAGGTTTTTCTGAAACTCTACATTCTCCTTCTGAAGCTCGTCGAGTTGCAGCTCCAACTCAGCAACTCTTTGCTTTGAAATAAAAACTATATTAGAAGCACACGAGTAAATCAATAATAAATGCTTTTCATCATTGCTTTCTTTACCTGCTTCTCTGACAGGTTTTTCTGCAGCTCCTCATTTGCAGCCACCAAGTTCTGATTTTGCTCCTTCAGCTCTACCTGTTGCCCATATCTGGTTGAGACCCTACATGAAAGTGCAATAAAGGCATGAGAAACAGAGCCAAAATGGGCTAGCGCCCCCGGAACATGATTTATGTTATGGAATACGATCCATGACTTACCCTTTGTGAGCTTTTGGAGCAACATTTTTCCTGAAAGACAATAGATTTCAATAACTATGATGCACAAATGAAACCACCAGAGTTTAGAGTTAAAGTTGCAATAAAAAAGAGAATCTTTTTTTTGTTTTTACTTTGGTACATTTTCCCTTGGATTTTTAAGATGTGTGTCTGTTTTTGGAGCAGTTTTTGCCTCTGTTGGTAAACCTGAAAAAAACAGATATCCATTACTGTTAATAAAAAGAACGATAATTTCAAATTCAATACACTATTTAAAAAAGTAAATAAAAAGCTCACCTTTTGGAATTTTTGAAGGCATCATTTTTCCCCCACAGTGACGTTAATGCCAGTAATAATATTAAAGGCACCTGTATGGAGACAACAGTAGACTGTATATATGGCTATAAAAAATCTCTTTTTTTGTCACCATCTCATTTAAGACACACACAAAAAAAACAATCTTAAAATAATTTAATTTTGACTAACGGAGTCTTTCACATAACTTTGTCACTGATGATAGAAATGAGATTTAAAAAAATGGCCTGGTAGTATGTCTTAGAGCTTATTCGAATTTTTCCTGAGTTTTTTCCCATAAGACTTTTATATGCCTTTTCCAAATAGAGCAATCTTAGTCCCTTTGCATTTCTGTGTTCACCAACCACGATTGGTTATGCATTTTTTCAATACACTGCCATTGCAATTAAAAAAACAAATAACAGGGACTTTAATCTCTAAAACGTTTAATTTATATAATCTAATTATTTCCGGCCTGACACTTTGGCCTGAGCCGTCCCAAAGTACACAGTTAACATGTTACTCAAACCGTGTCAGCTGACAGACTTAAATGCAACATTGGCTGCAGCAATTCAAAAACATTGGCGAGTTTAAACAATAAAGCGTATAAAATAACCCCCAAACACTGTTAAAACATACAAAAACGTTCAATAATGTACCAAAAGGAGAGTATAAAAAATTACCTGTAACGATACTCAGAAAATGAGTTTCAACAGTTACGAATTTCAAAATACGTCCCGCCCTCCATGATCTTTTCCGGTCTGGCAACAGTTTCCGGTGTACGTAAAACGTCTTCAACAGTAGATTTTTTTTATTATTATTCTAGCTAAATGGTATATAAAAATTTGCCCAGATTTTATTATTTTCAACTACAACTTAGTAATCATATTAAACGAAGAAACCGGGAAAATACGCGAGACCAGCATTGTATTAGCTAATGCGCATGCGTGTGGGCGGCTAAATTCAAAACTTGAGGCGTTCGCTTTAGGTTGGAGATTCGCGCACTGCCTCACATAAATGTCTCTTAAAACGTTTTTACGATAGTTAGCAACTAATAACACAGATAAATCTGGTGTAAAACGAAGAAGTTGGTTTACAACATATAAGGTATGTGGTTTAATACAGATTTTGACGTGCAGTTTATTAATAGCTTGCTAACAATAAGGCTAACAACAACACTAAATCTGTTTCTGTTAATGCTAGCAATATGGAAATATGATACATTTATTAATGTAATAACAATAAAGGCAAACATACTCTGAATGCTTTTGCGAAGACATGTATTATGTTTTGGTAAAGAGCTATTTCAATGTTTTTAATTATTATGGATTACTTTGAAAGATGAATTTGACCTGAAGCTGATCTTTGGGTGGTAAAATGCTAGAATAGGCTTAAAATCGTGCTTGTATGTGTTTTCCCAAGTCGAGTAAAGGCTAAACCAACTATAAATGGTAATGTTTAGGAACAATTTAAAGTAAAGTGTAAGTCGGACATGGTTTGCACAGTAGGACTATGATTTTTAAGGTGGACCTAAATGAAGGTGCTCTTAAAACAAAAACACCTTTTAAAAAACACAATTTGTTGTATTTTCACAACTAGAGTAACACTTTGCAAATTACGTTTTCTCACAATATTGGCCTAGCGACGAATAATTCAGTCCAGGTGTGAATATTTGTAGTACTGTAGATTTCGAACTGCACCTGATAGACAAGATTCCTTAAAAACTGTGAAATAACTCAAGTTCGGAAACAGATGCTATCTTCTGGATTGTGCTTGGACTAAAGAAACATTTAACAAATAAAACCTTTAGCAATTTTCTTCTGGTTCATTTAATATATGGTAAATCTACATGACAGACCGTTTTGCTGGTGTCACATACATGCAATTCCCTAGGAAATAAATCACTTAATTTCTTTCTGTCTATGTGCACATGAACATGCCAATGCAAATCATCAACATCAACATTTGTGAATCTATAATCTGGTTTTGATTTCCTGTTTTCTTACAGGTGAAGATGGAACCTTTGGATCCAGGGAAGAATGTGTGAGTGAACATTTTGCTGTTTAGAGTGGTTGTTTATAGTGTTTGGCTGAGGTTTAAACAGGGTTTCTTTATGGTTTTGAATTTATGGAAGTAAAATTAGTTTTACCATTTGTTTCACATTGATTGTACATTTAACAATCTTTTGCATTATTCTAATACAGTAAGGCTTGAATTGAATATTTTAGCCATGATATAACTTTAGATTATTTACCATATGTTGTGTTTAGTGTATGCAGCTTTAAATGAAAATTAGCCCTGTCTTAAAGTGTGTGTTGTTTACCCAAGTAGAAGCAAACCTAACCTTAATTATTGTTTTTTGGTACAGTGAAGACAGTGGACTTTCCAAACGACGCATATCTTCTGTAAGTATTAAAAATAGTTTATAGCAGAAAGTACACACAATCCTTCGATAAGTGTGGAAAAGTATGACATTTGATTTGTGCATTTTCCAGGTTTAGATAGATAAAGAAAAAGAAAAGAGTGAAAAAGTATTTCTATTTACACATTTTCCTATCTGTTTCATCCATTTGTCCATCATCCTTTCACCTGTCTGTCCATCCATTCATCTATCCATTCATTTTATCACCCTGTTCATTTCACCTTTTATTTACTGATCTGTCCATCAATCATTCGTCCATGCTTTCCTGTTTTTCTTTTGCGTTTCCAAGCTTATATCTTGGCCACTGTGGAATTATCAGCAATAAGTCAAAAGTGAACTTTTGTGTTTGTATTTAAAAAAGAAGGTTGAGAACAACACATGAATTAACTGAAATTTTCAGATTTTAAAAGCACCACGGAAATCATTGGTATTCTGTGAGTTGGAGCAGCAGGAAAATGAGGTAAATGGACTGCCCAGTTTTCTGTTTTCATGTAAAAATATCTATATTTTTTATTTTAATTTATTCGATGCTGTAAAACATTGACACAAAACGTTCAAAAAGAGGTTTTGATTTAGTTGATTGTTTTACATTTGAACTTTGTTTTTGTTTTTTTCTCACCAAGGTGGAAAGTGTCAAATCGGTTGAAAAGAGGAAATCGAGAAGAGTCAGTTTTGCTCCAGCCAATGATGTTCTCCTGTTTGCCAAGTGAGTGTAATGAAAATACTCCAACTATGCATCATGTAGCGATCTTCATTTGTACCTGATCAGCTTCTTTTTTTTTTAATAGAGATGCCAAGAATGTTTCCCCTGCACGAAGTCCGCTTCAAGAGCTATTGGGAGCAGGTACGCAGTAAAGATACATACATTATTTCCCCCTTTTTTTTTTTTTTTTTTTTGATTTGAAGCATGGTTGTAATTGTTCTTTTGTATTATTATATTGCAGCCACTGCAACAACACAAAACAGGTAAAGGGGCCAGTTTAATAAAGTTCAGTTAATTTATCTGCATTTTGCATCTTTGTGAGTGTATATTTTGTTGTTTTTAAATAAGGGTTGAGCTGGTGGCAACTGAGGACACAAGCCCACAGATCGTGGGTAGGAGTATTGCTATATTTGTTCATATTTTTTGTTGTAATTGTATCAAACTGGAATTGCTATGTTTTTAGTGTTGTTTCTAATTCAGCTTTCTAAATGTAGGTATAGAAACCCTGCTGAATGCTCCTCTACATGCTTCACAACAAAGAATAATGGTGAGTGTTGAGTTCGGGTGCTTGTTATTTTGTCGTTTTTGTAGTTTTGGTATTTTCTTACCTGCCCTTGAGACATTTTATAACCACTCTGATAACCAATGATTTAAAGGTATTTGCTTTAATCTGCTCATAGTACAGTGTAAGGATATAGAGTTATATGACTACAAAAAATAATATCTACCAACACAGGGACTATGATAGTTGTTATGGTCAGATTAGGGGTCTAGTCTAAACAGGATCAGAATCACAGTTATTTGTGCTTTTTTCACTTGTGTCTTCGTGATTTATCAAAAACTCAGCTATCTGGAGATATAAACTGATAATGACTAATTAAATGGAGGTGTGAGTTGCATAAGGATGAGTTTACCCCTGCTAATTTGCTATATTGTTTTTACAAGAGTTATGTTTGTTACATCATATGAGCTACAGAACTGTTAAGCTAAAAGGCTCTAACCTTTTTTCTTGAAAATTTCTTCCATATTATTATTTTCTAATAATTTTGTTTTTAAACTGTATTTAGCAATTATTTACTGACTAAAGGTTATTTACATGCACTAGGTCCACTTTGACAGTGGGAATGACTTTGGGGAGAAAACAGTCGTGTTTTCTACAGACGATGCAGTCATGGACATCACTCACAGTCACACCATAAACATCAACATGGATGCAGAGCAGCTTGAAGATTCATCCCATCAAATCTACGATCTTTTACCCTCAGGGGGAGATGGCAACGTAACTGATGTATTCACAGATGTGCCTCCCAGTCATTCCATACAAGCAACAAATCCGTCATCATTATTGACTGATAAAAAAGTGGATTCAAGTTTGGAAAGGAGAACCATTTCCACTACTTTGCCTCTTTTAGATCCTGGTTTTAAAAACTTCCTATCAAGCCTCTCCACACCAAGTGCCCCCAGCACCAATACTGTTCTCACTGGGACGAAACCTTTAACTGGACCATCCTCTGATGAAACAAAATCACCCTTGGGTCAAAGTGAAACCCAAAGCTCAGATGTTGACAAAGAAAATCAGGTGCCAAAACCTCTAAGCAGCAGGAAAACTGGAGAAGCCTTTCGTGGAAGTGCTTCCGGTCCAGAATATGATGTGAGCATGGACATGACCAAAGCCCAGACTGGTTGTATTCTGGGGGCCGATGATGATGATGACGATCCTTTTCAGTGTCTCTTTCCAACTCAAGAGATGTACGAAAAGTTTGAAAGAAGAGCCCCACAAGCCAGAGAAATGAAAAAGCAGCAGAGCTGTAAAAGCTTCAACAACCTAAAAGGTGAGAAATCTCACATTTCTGAATTGTTTGCAGCTTGCTTGACCATAACTAAGTTGGCCATTATACACACAGAACAAAATATCAGCAACTAGTATCAGACTATAGATTGTTGTACATAATTGTATCAAAAACCAAAGTGATAAAGACCGGATCTTTGGTGAGAACAGCCCCATAGCACCACTAAGGCTGACAGAGTAAATAAGGCTGGGCAAACTGTTAACATAATTCAAACTCAGTTGTTTTTTGGATAGAATATAAAGTATTTAAAGACATTAGAGTGTACTGCAAATAAAATTACTGGACAACATCATATAGTATCTACACAGTAATATGGCTAATAAGATTTAAAAAGTGCGTTTCTGGAAACCGGACTAAGTTTTTTTTTTTTTTTTTTACATGTAATTCTTAATTCAACAGTGAGTTGCTTAACAATTCAAATAATATTTTTGTTGTCTTTTTTTTTTGTCTTTTTTTTTTCAGCCAGGAAATCTTTGGTTAACCCTTCTGTACCGACGCCTCGTGACAGCAATAAGGTGAGTTTTAAAAGTTATACAACACCGTGTAAATGAGGGGTTTGGGAAACATCATTAAAATGTATTAATTTTCTTTTTTTTTTAGGTTCACTCAGTTTTAAAAACTGACTGCACAGAGAGAACAGTTGTCTTTACTGCAGATGAGTTTATGGACATCACTCAGAGTCACACTGAAAACATCACCAGCAGCTCATTAGCACATCCACTAATGTCAGCAAATAGTTTGCGATTTACTGAGTTACCTGCAAGTCTTTCCAAAACAAGCCAGTCCGGTGAAAATCCTGAGATTCCCAGAATTCAGCCCATCAATGCTCCATCCTCCAAGCAAACCGTCGACTTCAACCGCTCCTTGTCGCAGCACAACATGCCAAGGAATGACACTGATCAAGAGAACTGCCCAGCCAGTACAAACAGGAGTTGTAGAGAACAGTCTTCAGTTATCAGTCCTGAAGGCAACATAAGCATGGATATGACCGAAGTTCAAACAGGGCGCATCAGTGGAGTTCCAGGATCAGATGATCCTTTTCACTTCCTGTTTCCCTCAGAAGAAATTCAGCCTCTCAGCAAAAGTCAGAAGAAAGGAAGTTTCCTTTTGGGACAGCAAAACATTGAAGGACCACAGTCATCTGACCATAAAGGTAAATTAAAGGTAGATTTACTTTCATCTCGAGGAAATAAAAGACATAAATGAAAGCAGAAAGAGCACTGATTCAGGAAAAAAATGACTAATTAATATCTGACTAAAATGTCTTATTATCAGTTTTATTTTGGCTTAAAAACAAAAACTGATTTGTGGTTGAAAAAAATTTTTTTCAACCATTAGCTCAACCGCAATCCCATGCGCCACAAATCTGTAGCATGATCTAATTGTTTTAGAAACAATAACAACAAGAAGAAAAATAACAATTATTGGGACTACTGCTAAAATAATAAAATATCGGTTAGCATGTCACCTTTGGGTGTTTTATTATTTTGATCTTGACATATGGAATTAAGCTAAAATATGCTGTAGAATAAACAACTACTAAGTTTAGTATTAACATTAATACTGTTACACTGAAAGTCAGTCTATCTTGCCATTCTATGCTTTGCTTGAATATCTTTGGTAAAATAAGTTATTAGTGGGGTAACTAGACAAGTTGTCCGCTCAGTGGGGCCTGTGCAGAGCACTGTAGTTTAAAAACAACAATAAACAAGAGTGATGTATAGTATTTCTTTCGTTTCCAAATAAGTTGAAAGTGACATGACCTTGATTCAGCTAACTGGCTGACAGCAGCAGGCTGGGGAGGGGCAGTGCTGTTCAAGTGCTAGTTCTAGTGAAAAACAATAAAATAAAATGATACCGATACCTGATCCATGGCTGCTGGACATCAGAATAAGCTAAGTAATTGAACCTCATAATAATTTTAAACATAAAATAAAAAAAACATTGCTTTTTATAGGCTTCTATTGGCATAGTCTACCGTTATAAGTAGTTTTTTTATGTTTATTTAACTGTAGGATACAATTGATCAGATGTATTGTTCTTATTATTAACTAGTTTAAATGTTTTCTTCTTCAGGTCTGGAAACCTCATCAAAGCTGTCTGTGAACATGCAGCTACGAAGGCATGAGGTGAGATTAATTAACTTGCTTTTTAATGAGTTTTCCCCTAATTGCCCAAAATAAAATGTGTGTGCCATACTCTTCAAAATATCGCTAATTTCCAACTGTCAGCATAAAAAGCATCAAATTAAATGTGTACCTTCTGAAGAAAAATAAAAACACAAGCATTTGGACCTCCTAGCCTTATTTCAAGGTGAAGATAAAGACGGTTCTGCCCTGAACCTCGACTGTCCTGAAATGTTATATTTATGATTTTTTTTTTTTACATGTAAATGAATGCAGATATTTTTTAATAAATATTGTGTAACTACAAGGTGATACAGGTAGACTGTAATTAAAGTTTTATTAGTACAATATTTCAACACTTTTGAACCAGAAATGTTTATCTAAGACATATGATGACAATATTGTAGTCTGCTGTGGTTGTCCTCTCACACTGCCTTTACTTCTTCACAGGACAAAGTTGTGCCTGCATATGACTACAGAGAAAAAACCTTGAGGTTTTCTGCTGATGATGCCTGTTTGGATGTGACGCAGAGTCACACTGTGTGCATCGCCACTATCAACATGGATTCCCACCAAAACATTAACGTGTCACCCACATGCGGGGAGAAAACTGTGCGGTTCGCTACAGATGACGGCGCAATGGATATGACTGAGTGCCTCACCATGAATATACCCTCCAATTTAGCCCCAGATGTAATCACTTCTGTCAGGAAACGAGATGATCCACTGGAAAACAAATTTTTATCCTCACGCAGTTTGGATCCAGCCCAAGATAATCTCTTGACAAATTTCTCAACACCAAACGACTGCGATGCTGATCCCGTGGTTGCAAGAATGACAGCTGCAGCTGCTGCAGAATCATGTGACGGATTTACAGTTTATCAGGAAGATGACATGGATATAACTGAAGCTCAGACAGGCTGCATTTTGGGAGATGAAGTGAGCATGAATTTGACCGGAGTTCAGACCGGCCGAATGGTAGAAATGCCACAAAAGCAGGAGCCCCTTCAGGTTGTTTCACCCACTGAAGGAATGCATGGTCAACGTGTTCATGGAAAGATGGAAGGAATGAAGCATCAGCAGTGTAATGAAGCTTTTGGTGCATCGAATTATGCAGGTATGGTAATGGCCAACAGTTTTACATCTTATGGTTATTATTTGACCAAAACTGGTTGAAAATAAAAGCTCTTCTGTAGCAAATTCAAAGCTTGTTCCAAAATGTTTTTGGAAAGGTTGCTTTTTTTCCCAAGCATATGAGGTAACACGATAGTCAACTGCTTGTAAACATTGAAAGTGGAATAATTTTCTTAAACTGGAAGTTTTCTTAATAATTTTCTTTTTTAGGTCCACATCCTTCGATGAAGACCTCTTTAAAGACAATGATGCAAAGAAATCTGGTGAGATCAATTCCATAATTATAGACACACTGATTAATATGCCTTTTATTGTTAAGTTTCACTGACAAATTTTTATGCAGTAATTACCTAGATAATTAAAACTAAATGGTTTTCGATTTAATTCTCTTTCCTCAGGTTGGGTTTAATTCCAACGATGACTGCAGGGAGAGAACAGTGAGATTTGCTGCTGATGATGGCTGCATGGATGTTACTCAGTGTAACACGGTGAACATTAGCAGTGATTTACCACTTAACCCCCAGCTTAATGTGGTTTTGCCTGCAAATGGAGAGAAAACTGTAAGATTCAATGCAAACGATGCAGAAATGGATGTGACCAAAAGCCACACAGTTAATATTATGAGGGATTTAACTCTGCAGTCTTTCCCAAATGTGGCTTTACCTGCAAATGAAGAGAGAACAGTGAGGGTCAATGCAAATGATGCAGCAATAGGCCTTGCAAGAAGTCACACTGTGGATATTGCACATGATTTAAATGTGCTTATACATAAAAAAGTGGACGTATTACCTGCTGATGGTGAGAGAACACTGAGGTTCAGTGCAGACGGTGCTGAAATGGATATGACCAAAAGCCACACAGTAAATATTAGGGATTTGCCTCCGCAGTTTTTCCCAAATGTGGTCATGCCTTCAAATGGCGAGAAGACGGTGAGGTTTGGTACAAGTGATGCAGCAATGGACATGACGAGAAGTCACACTGTAAAGATTTCCACCGATTTAAAAATGCTGTCACACCAAAACGAGAACCTGTTACCTGCTAGTGGAGAGAAGACGGTGAGGTTCACATCAAATGATGCCACCATGGATGAGACGAGAAGTCACACCGTAAACATCGCACATGATCTAAATGTGCTCGCACATCATAAGGTGGACGTATTACCTGCTGATAGTGAGAGAGCTGTAAGGTTTGGTGTCAATGATGCAGAAATGGATGTGACAAAAAATCTGACTGTGAAGATTCCTGCAAATGCAGACCAAATTATCAGTTTGCCACCTACTAAAGAGAATCAGGCATGGCTCACAACAAATGATACTACTATGGATGTGACACGAAGCCACACTGTAAGCATTTTCACTGATTTTGACCAAGAGTCCAACCAGATTAAGGACTCATTACCTGCCAACACAGAGGGGATAAACAACGCCCTTGTGGATCAGACAGGAAGTGACACTGAAAGCATTTTGAAGGATTATAAACTAGTGTCTCACCACAATGTTGAATTTTTGCCCACATCTGGAGGCAAAACCTCAGGGTTCACAACAAATGATGCAACTATGGAGATGACCCACTTCCTTAGTGTAAAAATTGTCAGTGATCAACTATTAAACTCTGTTATATCAGACCAAAACACTCCGTCCATGCATGAGAACATGAACCATACCCTTGCTATGAAAGAGACAGACGGGAACTGTGTTCTGGATTCAAATCCATCTTCATCAGCACAATCCCAGCATGCCGCCTTAAACAACTCCCTGTTTCAGAAAAGCTGCAGCCAGGGCAGTCTCAAAGGAGACGCATCATTACGTCCAGACTCAAATTATTCTTGCCTCAAAACAAAGGAACCTGACACAGATGCTCGAAATGAATCTCCAAGCTTGGTTTCAGATGACATTGGCAAGCTAATAAATAATACCAAAACCAACGCTGAGGAAATCTCTGCAAGTATGGACATGAGTGAGGATCAAACTGAACGTTTGGCATCAAGTATAGATAATCCACCTCAAGGTGTTGCTTCAAAACAAGACCCTCATTCAAAAAGTTTCAAGGAATCTGACTTGACTTTACAGAGCAATGAAGCACTGGGGCCATCTGTGTCTGATGAACCGGAGAACACAGAAGAGTATCAACCTAAAGCAGAAACGCAAGCTGCATCACAGAAGATGGAAAGCTCACCCAGTACTGCAGATCAAAATACTGATGTGCTGCCTTCACAGTTCTCCAGACAAAGGAGATTAACCAATCTCCAGTCAAAACTCAGGCGTTTGAGCCACTTGATAAATGTAGCCGCTGACGATACTGCCATGGAAAGCTGCACAGCGCCATTGCCTCATGTGGACTCCGATCTGGACAAAAACTCTAATGGCAAAACCTCATCCCCGTCTGGAGTAGAGCCAGTGCTTGGAACGGGTTTAGAAAATGATACCAATGATACAGAAGCTCACAATCCTACAAAAGCAGAACTGCCCTCTGTTGGAATCAGTACACCTCCTTTCAGCTTAAAACCAAAACAGCTTAAGTCAAGGCTTTCAGTGATAGGTTTTAAACCTAAACTCCCCAAAAGAAATAATGCAGATGAGTTGAAGAAGTCTGTTTTTGAAGGAGAACCTACAAAGACATTCACTGTCAGTGTTACCAATCAGCTGAGCAGATTTGACCAAATCAGGGATATTCACGATGAAGAGCTGGTTGACTGCGAAGATTTTTCAGAAACTATAGACACCATGACTCCTGAAAAGATCCCCGAAAAGGAGCGCACTTCCAATCAGTTCTCCACATCCCAGCTTTTAGAGGATGATGAGTTTATGGGAGATTTCATGTTCTGCAGCCCGAGACATAAGAGGTCTCTGCCGGAAAATGAAGACGATCGGGATGATGAGAAGAGACAGAAGATGTGCACAGAGTTCGCTGAAACGGTATGTCAGAGTTGAATGAAAGTTGAGTCCTGTACATTCTTGAAATTGCTATTTAGGCAATCTGTGTCTTTTTCATTTTACATATATATATTATATTGACCAACAGTAATGCAACAAAAGCAAAATGTTGCTCAGAAACCTTTCAGTTACTATCTTAAATACTATGATGCACAACAAAGGGCACCAAGTGCTTAAAGGAGCATGTTGTTATTTCTAAATAATTTGTAGTGTTACAGAAAGATGCTCTTATTTTTCCTCGTTTCATTTCTTTGCAGGCCTTGCAGCCTGATGATGACTGTGACAGCAACACCGCTACAACTCGTACACAGACCATTGTTTCCTCCAACAGGCACCACACAGGCACCACATGTGAAAAAGTATCTCCCGTTTTTTACATTTGTTTTAAGCCAGTTTAAAAATGTATGATTTATTTTTTTTTTTATCCATCTCATATTTATCTCTTACTGTTTTCTTATTATTAATTACAGAAACTCGAAGACGGCACAATTACAGTTTTGGAGTTCTTCAATCTCTTCAGCATCGATTTTGTTATCCATAATCCTCGGCACAGTGTCCTTCCTGGCAGGGTATGGTTCACTTCAGTTTGTATAGTTAAATCTCATAAACTCTTCCTGCATAAGAACAGCTAAGCCAAATTGTGTATTGTTAAATACTTTTGTTTTTGTAGCTTTTGGCCGACGGAGATACGACACCACTGGATTTACTGAAAGACAAATATATAAGCCGTCCTAAACAGACGGTCTATGAGAAAGACGTTCAGACCCTCGCAGAACAAATGGAAGGGTGCGTACACTTTTAGAAGAATTTTCCGATAACATTTCATTGGATTTCGGCCTTCTTGGTTGCCTTTTTAAAAATTCAGATTTCAAATCATACCTTAAATGCATCATTAGACACAAAGTTAAAGATTAATGCTATTCTGCAAAGGTGGGTGCGCATTTTTACGCTCAAAGTTTTTGTTTTTGTCCCTTTTCCAGGCGGAAGTATCGAATGCAAGATTTAAACAAACCTCTGAAGACTGTAAATAGATCTGTGTGGGAAGAGGTGAAGCACTTCACAGAGAAAGAGGTATTAAAGAATAAAGTTTAGTTTCAGTTCCAATCTTGTTTGTTTCAGTCGTCCGATAAGCACAGTGAACACCCACAATGCAAAGCGGTCTCATTCGTTTCACCACAACTGGGCTTGGATTCACTCAGGTTTATGTGTAAACCTCCTTCTTTTGCTTGTGTCCTCAGCTCAAGTCCTTTGGGGCTAAGCTAAAGGAGAGAAACAATTTCTTCAGAAAAAAAAGCAAAGTTCAGAGTCATGAAATGAAGGAGGTGCTCTACGGAAATCTTGTTCTAGCTAATCTGGTGAGACCCTTTGCAAAATAATGTTGAGCTGTACCAGTTAAGATTGTGTCTGGATAGAAAAACATTGTTTTTATTTTGTTTTTCAGGAGGAACAGCAGAAGTTGATGGGAACAATCGATCAGGCAGATGAGATGATTCAAAGTCTGGACGGCTGTATTGGGGAATTAGAAGCAGGTAAGCCTTTAGTGGAGTTAAGTTAAGTTTATTTATATAGCGCTTTTCAGCAACAAGGCACTCAAGGCGCTGTATGTAAGGAAAAATATGACAATGATACAGAAAATCAAACAGAAGAGGTTATTTCAAAAAAAGAGAGAATAGAATGATGGATAAGAAAATGAAAAGAAAATTGGACTGAAAACTTTAATAATGTTTAGATGACACATTCAAAGGCCACTCTAAACAAATACGTTTTTAATCTTTATTTAAAGCAACTTAGGGTTTCGGCACTTTTACAGTTTTCTGGGAGTTTATTCCAGATTAGTGGAGCATAAGAACTAAAAGCTGCTTCTCCATGTTGGGTTCTGGTTCTGGGTGTGCAGAGTAGATTTGAGCCAGAAGACCTGAGAGGTCTGGGTGGTTGATACACTGACAACAAGTCTGTAATGTGTTTTGGTGCTAAGCCATTCAGTGATTTATATAACAGAAATATTTTAAAGTCTATTCTCTGAGCTACAGGGAGCCAGTGTTGTGACTTAGTTGTGACTTAGGACTATAAAAAGAAAGTAGTTTGGGTGGTCTTTATTAAAATTATTTAAATGTAACTTCATGTATACAAAAACACACAACACATTCCACACAAAGGTCAACTCTACATTCTTTGTAGATTTGCATCTATGTTTGAGATCATTGGTTTGTTGTCCAAGCTTCAGCTGTCAGGCAGATGGTCCCACTGTAAACCAAAATGGACTCTGTAACATTTTGGTTTACAGAGAGGTCAATGGTCCACTCAAAGACTGCTTAGTGCCCAGGTGCTGTGTTGGCAAAACAAGCCCAAATCATTACCCCTCCACCACTGTGCTTGATAGTTGCGTGGTGTTTGCAACCATATTATGATATTCCATCACTCTGTGACCTTTAGCATGGTGGGCTATGTCATTGTGTCCGACGTGAGCATCTGCTGCTGTGCGACTCTGTTAAACTGGCTAAATATTGCATTTAAACTGGGAGACAACATCACCTTCAGAAGAAAAATGTCAGCGTAGGAGAGGACATGTTGCTACAGTTTACCTGTTTTTTCTCTTCGTTTAGAGCTCGACGCAGTTGAGGAAAAAGGCGCTGAAGACACGCCAGGTCTAAAATCACTACAGGAAGGTAATTTGTGGTGAATCATTACTAAATGAGTTGTGTTTTATTTTTTTTAAACCTACTGTGAACTAAATACTGAAATTGTGATTTGTTATTATAGAAATGTCAAAGGTCACTGCAACTTTAGCTGACAATGACAGGTGAGTTAAGAGTCATATTTGTCTTTCCATGTAGCTCCATAAGGATGTAATCATCTGCACTCATCCTCAGTTTTAAGATACATTATTTAATAAGCCTTACAAATACTTTTGGTTTGTTGTTTCAGACAAATATCTGAACTGGATTTGGGGAAAAAGAAGAATTCAAGGGATCTAAACAGACTGATAGCTGAAACGAGGAACTTGCGAAGCCACATTGACATGCTGACGACGTGAGTTTATTTTCAGGGGGTTTTCTACTTGCTTTTGTACAAGAAGATGTTGAAAATTCATCTGTTTTATTTTATCAGGGTGAATGAATGGAGGCTTGAAGAGAAAGATGACGAAAACAAGGACAACTGTTCAGTCTACACGTTCCTTCATAGGACCTTGTTCCTGTGGCTGGTCTATGAAAAGACCAGTGGTGAGATTTTTGGGTTATTTCATGCAGTCGGAAGAACACATATCAGAGTTAGTGTTGCAGTGATTGGTCTTCAAAAGTTCCACTTTCAGCTCAGTTTTCCTCTGCTGTATAGAAAAGTCTGGGGTGCAATTTTTAGAATTTCCACCTATTGGAAAAGTAAATTATTTTTAAATTTAAAAATCTTTTTTTCCGTAATCACTAACAAAATTTACGGGCAGTTTTGCCTGGACTGTAAAAATGTTGGTTAAATATATAAGTAGCAGGTATTACATATTACAGGCTCCTAATACCTGTAATATGTTTGTGGGAGCTTGTTGTGTAATGTAGAACAGTGGCCCTCGGTAGGAGGTCGGCATCCAGCCTGCGAGCCGCATATTTGTGGCCCCCAAGCTGCGATTCTTTCATATATCCATGTTTCCATAGCGAAGCAGCGTGTTGCTGTTTTGCACAAAAACGGAAAAAAGCCAACAGGCCGGTTTTCCCCTTACGTAATAGAGCAAGGTGGATTTTTTTTTCCATCCCGACACAAAACCGAACCTGAAAATTTTTTGGGATGTTACCGCTTCAGCGCAAACAGAACATTTTTGTTTTCACTTCTGCAGCGGATTGCTATTTGATACTTCCTCAACAGTAGGTGCCTAGGTTGGGGGGAAATTCCAAATTCACTGAAAAAGAAAAAGGGTTGAGAAGTTTATACATTCTTTTGATAATTCATTCGTGGTAAAAACATTTTACTATGAAGCTTCGTTTAATATCTACATTTTTTCTTGTTTAAGGAAATGATGCTGACAGCAGATCTGAGAAGAAAATAACAACCATCAGCTTCAAATTTAATCTCAATGGTGAGAAAATAATCGATGTTCCTCTTGTTGATCTTTCAATATGTCCCTGCATCAATTTAATCCTGCTCTGCCATGCGTGGGGGTTCTTCTCCGGCTCCATTTTTCAACCATGTTCCATGTTTGTTGCTAACTTTATTTAAAATGTATCTTGTTTTTTTCCCCTACCAGATGGGAAATCACAGTCTCATGCCAGCCTTGTTCATAAACTAGTCTCCCAGTACATTGAGGGAGAGGCCGGCTGGGTGGAGAAATACCCCACAATTAGACACGTTCCACAGGTTGGTGTGAAAACAGACTTTTTTGTTTTTTTTAAGACAGTTGCGGTAGACTTATGCCGCTTTCTTATGTTTGTTTAAATTTTATATTCTGTTTTTGTTGCAATCGCAACACTTTCAACCTGTTCCAGAAACTCTTTACACAAAAGCCGCTAAAAGCTATTGTATAAAGTATTTTGTCCGTTTCCCTCAGCTTCTCCATGACGTCAGCTTGGTGGTGAGCCGCTGCCGCCTTGTTGGAGACGAGTTGCGTCTGCTGAAAATGTGGGGGGGTCTTCGGTTTGATATCCTCGATATCAGCTGCTCAGAGACCCAGTAAGGACTACTGTTTCCCTCTTTTATCAAATATTCCAGCATGTATTGTTTTAATTGCTAATTCTCAGGTAAACTTTACACCGCATTTTCTTTCTGCGCTTATAAATTAAAGGCTTACCGCCGTTTTAAAAGTAAAGTTGTGTTCTGCTTTATTTCTTAACCTGGTTTCTGCGTAGTCTGGAATAACATGGAATGTGATTTCTGTGTTTTTCTGTCTGGATAAGTTTGGAAAAAGAAAATAAATAAATATTTGTATTTCTAGACTTTATTCCCTATTCCATTGTATAAAAGGTTTCCTTCTATCCATCCTTTTAATTTTGTATCCTTCTTTCCTTGCTTGTCTTTTCTTTCATTCCATTCTTGTTCTTTGCTTTTTTGTTTCCTTCTTTCTTTTCATCCTTTATGTTCTTCCATCTTTTCCTTCCCTGCCTATCCTTCTTTTCTTCCTTTTGTTCCTTTCTTTCTTGTCCTTATTTATTTTCTTCACTTGCTTTCTTGTCTCCTTCCTTCCTTGAGTATATTCTCATCTAAGTCTTGCATAACTCTTTTCTGCATTTTCTTGTGTCCTTCCCTTTCTTTCTTCCTAATATCCTTGTTTGTTTCCCTCTTTGTGTCCTCATATCCTTCTTTACTTGTCACCTTACTTTTTTTTTCCTTTTACTCTTCTTACGCTCTGGGTGTCCTTTGTTCCTCCCATCCTATCTTAAAATGGGCATAAAACTCGGAAA